>OU015490.1:55989144-56481644 GCA_907164885.2 Dolomedes plantarius
CAGCAATTCGATCCCAAAATGACATAGCCTTAGCTCTTGGGTCGTCCGGAATAGCTGCGACATTGCTACCAGGTGGAAGAACTGCACATTCAGCTTTGAAATTGCCATTGAACATGCAGTTCATTGAAACTCCCACGTGCAACATTTCCAAAGCATCCGGAATGGGAAAAGTATTGCAGAAATGAAAACTTATTGTTTGGGATGAATGTACAATGGCACACAAAAAATCGCTAGAGGCTCTTGATCGATCATTGCAAGATTTGCGTGGAAACATCAGACCATTTGGGAACTCATTAATATTGCTTGCAGGAGATTTCAGGCGAACATTACCTATAATTCCTAGATCACACCAGCGGACGAAATAAATGCTTGCCTGAAATAATCTACTTTGTGCGACACGTAAAGACGTTGAAATTATCTACAAATATGCGTGTCCATCTGCAAAACGATCGATCATCTGAGTTATTCTCACGTCAATTGGTGGAAATTGAAAACGGAAAGGTGACGGTTGATTTGACATCAGGACGAATTTCATTGCCTCATAACTTCAGCAATTTAGTACCGTCAAAAGAATAATTGATTGAAAAAGTATTTCCCAATATTCAAACCAATTATAAGAATCATGATTGGCTGAGTGAACGAGCTATTCTTGCCGCCAAGAACAAAGACGTCTACGAACTTAACAACATCATTCAGTATAACATTCAAAGTGAGGCAGTCACATACAAGTCCCTCGACACTGTTGTAGAAGCAGATAAAGCGATTCATTATCCAACAGAATTTTTAAATTCACTCGATCTGCAGGGGATGCCACCGCACGTACTGCAATTGGAAATCGGCGTGCCAATTATAATGTTGCGAAATGTCAACCAACCAAAGCTTTGCAACGGCATGCGGCTTACTGAGCAACGTCGTAGAAGAAACGATCTTGACAGCACCATTCAAAGGTGAAGATGTCCTCATTTCTCGAATTCTCATGATTCAAACAGATATGCCATTTAAATTTAAGAGATTGCAGATCCCAATTCAATTGGCGTTTGCAATCACCACCAATAAAGCCCAGGGCCAATCTTTGCAATTGTGCGGGTTAGATTTAGACACGGATTGCTTCTCACATGGACAATTATATGTTGCGTGTTCTAGAGTCAGCAAACCAGACAATCTATATATCTACACAGACAATGGAACAACAAAAAATATTGTATACCCACAAGTATTGTAAAATTAAGCATTTTTAAAAAAAAAAAATATTTCCAATGCAGCGGGCGAAATGGAACACAATTCTTTCCCCAAGATATTACATAAAACAAGCAAGTACTAAAGTATAAAATTTGTTGGTGGGTAACATTACTCGTGTCCGTAGCAAACTTTAAGCTCCATGTGCCCCCTGGGAAGTGCTAAATGAGTAACAGCTTTGCAGCCTTTATAAATTAAACATTTTAGAAACGTGCTTTCTCTTTTCCATTTAACCAGACTGAGCCACAGCAACGCGTGGCCGGGTACATCTAGTATATATATATATATATATATATATATATATATATATATATATATATATATATATATATATATAATATATATATATATATATATATATATATATATATATATATATATATATATATATATATATATATATATATAGTCATGAATAGTGGTTAAGAATATATTATACCATTCTTCAGGCAAAAATAATGAAAGTTCCTGTAGAGATGCTGTGGTGGATATCGATACCTGGCACGATCCGCTTATACATACCACGGTGGTTGCATGATATATAATTGTGGGGATTGTACAGGGCAAGATAAGATATTTGTCATATTTACATTCTCTTTAAACCATTACTTTATAGATTTACCTGTATATATAGGGGGATTATCATTCTAAAGAACGCCATTTCCTGCAAGAAACAATTTTTGCACCATAGGAGAGACTAGTGAGCTAGAATTTTGACATAGTCCTTCCTATTTAATCTCTCTTTTAGGATTGCAATAGGGCCTGAAGAAAGCCATGAGATACCCTCCCAAACCCTGATAGATCTACCTCCACGATTGAAAGTTGAGATGAGACAGCCAGAATCTTACGCTTGTGTCGGTGTTCTCCAGACATACGCACGTCCTGTTGTGAGGAACAATGTGAACTATTATTCGTAGGACCAAATGCCGGTTTTCGACATATTACTCGACCAAGATTTGCGCTCGTGGCACCATTGTGGACGATATTTTGTATTGGGATCTATTACAAGTGGCTTGGGAATAGCTACTCCTCCGTAAATGCTTTGTTTGTGAAGTTCTCTTCTACCTCTAATGGTCGATACCGGAACATTCATTTTCTGATTGAGTTCTTTGGTCATTTTGGTTGCAACTGCTTTCGTTCTTCCTGCCACAATCCGCTTCAATACCTCGTCCGTCTCTTTCATTCAGCTCTCCCTTTCGTCCACTGTTCTGTTTGGCAAAGGATGTTTTTCCGTGCACTCTGTATGATGTCATGACTTTCGATACCATAGCTCGAAAAACACCCATGATCTGGGCGTTGCAGTAACAGATACTCCAATGTAAATGTGCTCCAACAATTTGCCCTTTTCGCAAGATTTGACATTTTGCGATGTTCCCCCGAAAAGCACGATGTCCTTAGCTTCATTACTGCTGCTTGATAGTAGAATAATACATACACTGTATTATATAAAAAATACCGGTGCCAGACTCGTTTTTTGAGGAATACGAAGCACATTCATAAACACCAATAATATTGATAGGAGTTTACATTATTTTGATAACCACCTGTATACATGAATATGAATATATATAGTATATATATACCGGGTGTCTCAAAAATGACCGAAGATTTGAAAAATCAATTAAAGATAAACGGATGGTGATAGAAATGTACGGTTTGCTGCATTCTGCTTAGGTAACCAGGGAATTTATTCTGACAAATTTTCAAAATTAGTTACAACGTTCGTCAACAGATGGCGCTGCTAACTGGGGAAAAACTATAAAACAATGTTTTCAAAGCAGGAATCATATGCATACTTTTCCCCGAGCGGAATTCTGCAATTATCATATTATTATTGTATGACCCTGAATGGGGCCTTTTTTTTTCTTTCTTGTGCTAATTTAACATCTAGTTTACTGTGGGCCAATAACCTCACTTACCGGATAATTATTCTTCTCCAATACTCAATATTAATTGACTATTTTAAAATTAATTTTACCTTAATTACTTGTTACTCTTATGTTAAATTATCATTAACTTAACTTATCTTTTTCCTTCAACTCATGAAGGCCTAAATACTTAACTTACCTTTAAAGTTCAATATCCTAATACTTAATCTATCTTTAAGACTACTAAATTTTTACTGAGCACATTTACATTGACTACAAAATATCTTGCTGACAGGAGTTAAAACCAGCATGTCCAGGAACTCCACTACTAAAATACAACAGCTGCTTGGAAGCATAAGCAAAGTGACATGGATTGTCCTCCCTATTCACCAGATTTGACGCCATTTTTCTTTGGGGGTACTTGAAAGACCAGTTGCTTCGTCACAATCCACAAACTGTAGATGAACTGGAACAGTACATCTCTGCGCTGCTTGTCAGAACATTCAAACTGAAATGCTTGCACGGGCGTCTGCGAATTTTGACCTCAGACTGCGCCCCTTTGTTGCTGCAAACGGTGGTTATTTTTAAAACATTGTTCTATAGTTTTTCCCTGTCAGCAGCGCCATCTGTTGACGAACTTTGTAACTCAATTTGAAAATTGGTGAGAATAAATTCCCTGGTTACCTAAGTAGAATGCAGCAAACCGTACATTTCTATCGCCTTCCGTCTTTCTTTAATTGATTTTTCAAATCATCGGTCATTTTTGGGGCCACCCGGTATGTATAAACACTATCGTATAATGTAGCTGTACACACACGTAATCTTTCAATATAAAACAAAAATGCCTCGTTTCATTTCTCAGTGCAATTCAATAAAACTTACCCTTGTTTTCCCATCTGCGGTTATGGAACGAATTCCTCTCTGCATTCCTCACAGGCAGTCTACATTCCTCTTCAAAAACTGCAGACTAACAATGGAATGCACATTCTTTCATTTCTTACCTCAAATTCATTACTGATATCAGCAAATGCAGCTTTTAATTGGAGATGACTCTCATCAAATCGGGTAGGAATATATGATCCGATCAATCATCTTGCATTCCTGCCGGAAATCTTTAGTGTTATTAGATTTTTAATATAATTAATAGCGTAAATATAAATGAAAGACTCTGAAAAAGATTCCCGTGATCGCACCATGGATAATATAGTAGGAAGAGATAGAGTTTTTCTGTACGTTTATGTAGAATTATGAACTCTTTTTTTATGAATTATTTTTTTCGTAAATAAATGGTAGTTGATCTGAAAAGATTTTCATTAGTTGATTTTATTATTGTTAATATATTCTCTTGGATTATGTTATTTTTGAGCGATTGTGTTCAGATTTTTGCCAATTTTTTAATTAATAGCGGATATTTTATCAATATTTTTTTATTTGTATAGCCACGTTTCTAATCCTGCAATTCATGAAATAATACTAATTTAACTAAAATTAAATAATTCAACAGAGCAACCGTTGCTCACTGAATTAGGGTAAGCGCGTCTTTTTGCATTTCTATCTTTTTGTATTTCTGTCTATCCATTTGTGTTCTTTAGGATTGTATGTGTACTTGTATTTATGGTGCGTTGAGTCTTAACTGCAAGATGTCCGTGTACTTTCATTTGATTTGACTATCTGTTTCAATGTTGATCTCGGGGCCTTGGGATGTCTTTTGGTTACACCTGCATCCTATTCAGAAAGTTTCCCCTTGAGGTAACTGATTTGGTTAGGCCTCCTGATGACGAGACCAGTCGGTTACCTCGATATATGGTTTAATTCCGTTACTGCTACATTATTTTGCCTTATGGTGCGTTGAGTCCTAATTGCGTGATTTCTATTTATTTTGTGTCTACATTCTTCCTGATAATAATTATCTTGTTCTGTTGAATTATTTAATTTTAGTTATATTTGTCCGTTGTCAGTATGAGGATTTGTTGCAACTGCTCAATCTTTTATTGAAAAGTTAAAATTGTCGACGTTAGGGTAGTTTTCAGTTATTTTGTTCGACAGTCTAAGTTAAAAGTTTTAGTTGAATTGTTTACATTAATTGTTTACATGTTGAATTGTTTACATTATTGTATAATATTTATAAATAATTTTATATTTGGTACCTCAAGAAATTATATTATTTTTTTACTGTATTTATTTTTTATAGCTATTATCAATTATATAAACTTTAATGTATGGTTGAATTACATATAATAACGTAAATTACGCTATAACTCTAAAACACCTTTCAGCATATTAAGTGAAGTGATTCCATGGAACCATTGGCATAATAAAGCAGTTCATTATAACCTCATTTCTCTCCGAGGTCCAACTTTCTGAACAGCTATTTAAAATGGCTATCGCAAATTTGATAGCTTTCATGAAATATCCAATTATCTGGTGCATTTCGTAGAATTCCTACTCAACGGCATTTGCTAGTCCATAGATACCAATCAATGGAAGGCTTATTGGCCCATGAATACATAAAACGCGAGTATAATATGCATTGCTGTATGTAATTAAACGTTAATATCGTGTATATAATACCCGGTAATTTATATTAACACTGTAGTAGCTCTTCAGAGCTTTGTAGCTGCAGTGGTTCATACTTATAACGTATTTAACAAAGCTTTAGAAAAATCCGTGACATTGTAATCAAATGTATGTTAACCATTTCAGGGCAACAACTTCCCCCGTTTGCACGGTGCAGATTTTTCCCCGATTTTTATTAACCTATAGAATCTTGAAAATTTTTCCAATGAAAGGTTGCAAAATGTTGTTACTTCTTTAAACTGATAACAGATGGCAGTACTAACCATTTTTCTTCTCATTTATTTGGAATACATTGAATGCAAGTGAAAAAAAGACTAGGTTAGGCGTTTGCACTGTGCAAACGGTGCCCTTCAAAGGGTTAAACTAACTGATCAATGTAAAATATAAAAATAATCACCAAACCTTTTTAAACTTAAATCAATATAATATGTCCAGAATGTAACACGAGCTCGAGGTAGCCTTGTGGTAGCGATCTGGCTTCCGGTTCTGAGGTCACTCGGATCGAATCCCGACACGCGCCATTAAATACTTCCGTTTCTAGGTCGGATATGAGCACGTTAATTCCGCAAAACGAAAAGTCCCTCTATGAGGTCAGAGAGGGTGGGAGAGGGGGTCGCCCTTGGGAGTGCTCGGTCAATATGGAGGTGTCAACTAGCTAAGACGGACTCCGACCCTTGTGGTACTATTTAAGCAGGAACCGCATAATCAGCCCGATGCCTATATGGACTTGGTCTGGAACTTCCGGTCAGGGGTTATTACAAACAAGAACAACAGAATATAACAAAAACATAAAATCCACTGCTCTGTGCGTCTCCTAAGATGAAAAAAAAACCCGTAAAAGTTGGTATCATAAATCTCCACTTCATTTTTGAAAAAGATTGCCGGTTGGGCTCAACCTGTTAACTGATATCCAGCTTCATTTTTCTTTTAACAATAACATGATGATAGACAAGTTTCCAGAAATACTCGTTTCACTGCACAATCGTTTCATATCGCTCTTTCATATCGCCCCTCAGCAGGCGCGCCTGTGTACAAAGTGCAACATTTTCGTAATTTTAAGTTGTTTGTTTTTACATGTAAGGTTTGAATGTTCTAAGCAGTTTCTATTTATAGCTACACCCTTTCTAATGCACGTCTGATTTTCTGACCCTTGTATTCCTTTCCATACATTGGTAGTCGTGATTTAACCGTGGTAAACCAGCGATTATACTGGATTACAATACGACAAAAGCCAAAGTTCATGCAGTCGATCAAGTCTGCAGCTATTACACGGTATCCTGTATATCACGAAGATGGACAATCTCGTTGTTTTTTTTTAGGTTTATGGACTTAATAGGAACCGATTCGCAAGTTGTCCTTAGATCCAATAAACAGAACAGGTTTGAAATAAGGCGATTATATTTGCATTCTTTGGCCTTTAATTATAAATATATCTCAATATTATCAACATTTTATATTTTGAAATAAAAAGCAGAATTATCATTTTCAATTTGAAAAAGAAAAGTTTATTATAAAAGGAATAATCAGGGTTGAAAGAGACGTTGCAGCCACGTGCGCCTGCTGGCGTTCCAAAAATTGGCGCTCCCGCTGAAGGTTTAATGTTGAGTTTTCTTGGAGTTACGTGTCGTGGGAGAGAAATTTACAAAGAAGGCAATTGTTAGCGTTCTAAGTCCGGATGATTAGAGTCCAGTTTGCAGCAAAAGATTTTTATTTAGCGTCCCTGTAGCAATGAAATCAGTTTCAAAAGCAAAAAATATAAGCAAAAATAGATTCTTTAGCTCAAATCGAAGCGAAACCGATTTCATCAAGGTTTGTAAAGAGTGACATCTTTTTTTAATATTTCTTACACGACGTAATGCTTTGTTCACTTTTTTTCATTGCTTCTGGATAATTCTAATAGGCGAAATACCACTTTTGTCTTCGAAGCTTGTCATCTGACATCACAGATTATTTTCAAAGCGGCACGCACAAGTCTTTCGGCATTTACCCATTATACACTGCGAAATTGCTGCTTTTCTTTTAGTAATCGGAGCATCACAAGCGAATAAACATCTCTCAATGCTGACACTCCAATTTAGACCGAAACACCTAGAGGATTAACTTGCTAATGTCGGGTGTAGACACGAGGGCATACAGTAGCTCTTGTCGAGATTCAAGCTCCCTGGGTAATATATATATATATATATATATATATATATATATATATATATATATATATATATATATATGTAAGTGTGTGTGTGTGTGTGTGTGCGTAACATGGGGACCCTACCCCGGAAAGAACGAATTTAAAAGAAGTTTAGGTTCCCCATGTCACATCGAAGATATGAAAATTGAGGTACTCTTGGCCGAGGTATAAACAGCGAAACACACTATTCTCGAACTACATTTTATTTTAAGAGGCACGGATGCATAACCTCTTGGGGCGACGTATAAATGAGGAGAGCCCTACATCTGCATGTGCAAGGTCTTATACAGACAATCCCGTCATGTGATCTTTGTAGTGGTCTCTAATTGGTTAATGCTTAAAAGTGACGTGATATTACTCAGTACTGTTTAATTTAGGTACCCACGCTAAACAGATTGGAAAAAGGACGCCATCTTAAGGTTTTTCGCCCAAGAGAATTTAGAACTTAGAATTTAGAACTTAGCTCGATAGCCCAAGGGAATTTAGAATAAATTAGAATTTAAAAGAGTTATGGGATTTTTAATGTTATATATATATATATATATATATATATATATATATATATATATATATATATATATATATATATGTGATAGTATTACTAACTATCTATAATCGCCCATTCTGTACTTCATCTCTGCCATGGTAACCCGTCTTGACGTAAACGCTCCCCCTTCCACATACTAACTTCCTCCGCCAATTCTGGCAACCTCTTTCACCTAATTCTATTTTTCGCGCTTTTTTAGAGAGACGCGGGCTGGCTCCGAACTGAGTAAGATGTGTTAATCTTTACGTTAAATAAACTTCAGTTATTTATGATTTGGAATTGCATTTAATTTCGGCCTCGATTGTGTTTCTTCAAGAGATGACCATTCGGGTCATCACATATATATATATATATATATATATATATATATAGATATATATATATATATATATATATATATATATATATATATATATATACACTGGTGAAAGAAATTAAGAGAATTTGCAGAAATGGTCGATTATGTCTAGAACTACTGTACCGATTTTAATGAAATTTGACATGTACATACATTGATACAATACAAAACAAATAACCATTCAAAAATTGTAATACACACGCATGATCGTGCATAACACTCGTTGGAGTCGGAAGGTATGACACAGCGGTTGCAAAATGAACAAAAAATGGGTTAATAGATGGTGTTATTTTGCAGCAATCGGTTAATTTCAAATTGTAACAGTAAAAATGAGTAACCACTGTGACAACGCCAGAGTTGAAAATTTAAAGCCATGGTTCGCCACTGGACAGTAGACGAAGATTGTTTATTTACAACAACGTTGGGAGCTTTTTCCACGCGCGAGATTTGGAGTTTTTTCCGCGCGCTGGGAGTTTTTTTCCGCGCGCCGGGATTTTTGTATTTCAGCTCCGCGCGCTGAGATGTGATTGTTACTTACATTTAAAATGTGTGTTCTTTTTATATAATAAATAGATGCATGAGATGTTAATCGTCCATGTTTAGTGCTTTTCGCCTTACACATTGGATTTATTTAATAGTGAGCCAACAGGCCAAGCTGTTACAGTCTATATATATATATTGAAAATGGAGGTTCCACCGAGATTTTGAATGCGGAATCCAGCGATAAAAAATATTGCGTGGAGGAACTAAAAGGAGGTATTTCTTTTTATTTAATACAGTACGTGCCTGAGATTTTGTTGCCGCCTTGGCAAAGTTAGGAACTTAGTGTTTGCTATTAGGCTAAACTAGTTGAAAGTTTTGGATGTATATTGGGGGGCCAAACTGGCTTATATACATCGGTTTAAAATAGCAGTTAACAAGTACCAGACTGACTTATTTTTATCTAGAAACTCTAGATTTGGTTTCGTATGTGTAATAATTAAATTGTGTATCCTCTGTTAGTTCGAATTACATAAAGTGTGTTCGTGTTTCAAGTGTATCTAATGCCAAATTGGCTATTTAAAATCTTAAAACTTAAGATAGTTGAGATATTTTTTAATGCCAAACTGGCGATTTAAATTCTTAAAACTTAAGATAGTTGAGATATTTTTTTTTTAATGCCAAACTGGTGATTTGAATTCTTAAAATTTCAGATAGTTGAGATATTGTGTAATGCCAAACTGGCGATTTAATATCTTAAAACTTGAGATAGATGGGATAAATTTTAATGCCAAACTGGCGATTTAAATTCTTAAAACTTAAGATAGTTGAGATATTGTGTAATGCCAAACTGGCTGAAATAATTAAATGAATAACGATTCATGTATTAAAAATCGAACTGATTTTTAAGTAAATTGTGTTTGTGTTTTGTAAAGATAAAGAATATTTTATTTGTATTGAATACTGCTAAAGCCAAACTGGCAGATATTAAGTGTGTATTATAATTTATTTGTGCAATTTAGAATATAGTAGTGTTAGATTCGGAATTTAATATGGCTTATCTTGGCCAAGGCCGGAAGGAGGACTTGAAGGTGATTGCGAGAGAATTAGGGGAAAATGTAACAGAAGACTTAAAGGTAATTGATCTGCGTAACTTAATTTTGAAAAGTAGTAATTATGAGGAAGAGTATATAAAAGAACTTCTTTTAACTGTGATCAGAGAAAGAAAAGAAAAAGAAGAGGAAAGAAAAAAGAAAGAACAAGAAAGAAAAGAAAAAGAAGAAAAAAGAAAGAAGAAAGGGACTTTCAATTGGAAAAGCTAAGATTAGAGAAAGAAGAAGAAAGAAAAATGAAAGAAGAAGAAAGAAAAAAGAAAGAAGAAAGGGACTTTCAATTGGAAAAACTAAGATTAGAGTTACAGTTAAAGGAAAACAAAAACTCTGAGGAATCTATTAATTCTAGTACAGATTTTAGTTCTAAAATTGAACTTCAAAAGCTAATGCCCAAATTTGATGAAAACGGGGGTGAGATAAGTTTGTTCTTAGAGCTTTTCGAACGACAAGCGAAAGTTCTTAAGGTACCCCGAGAGAAGTGGGTCACTAAATTAATTGGTGTTCTGCCATTAGAAATTGCTCACTTGATAGCTCGTGAACCTGAAGAACAGGCTAGTGAGTATCCATATGTTAAGACCTTATTACTTAAGCGTTTTAAGATGAGCCCAGAGAAGTTTCGCCAAAATTTTGTGAAACTGCAAAAATCACCAGACCGTACTTGGCAGGATTTTTACTACGAGATGAAAAATTATCTAGAAGGCTGGCTAAATGGATTGAAGATAGAAACCTATGAACAATTAAAAGAATTGATGATCGTTGATCAGATAAAGAAAAAGGCACCGAATGAATTTAAAGAAAACTTTTTGGATCATTGGACATCCATTACTTCCCCAGTTGAACTTGTAACCAAGATTGACGAATTTGAGGATGTGAGAAAGTGCATACGGGGTAAAACTCCTTCGATGAGTTACAAGGATCAAAGTAATAAAAAACCATGGCAATCGAAACCTTGGAAGGGAAATAGCCAGAAAAAGGAAGATACGTATGCCGTAAAAGAAATGGAAAACTTCCACACGGTTAAGAAACCAGATCCCAACTTCGATAAGAGGAAACACTTTCATTGTTTTGAATGTGGGGATACCACACATATCAGGCCTGATTGCCCTAAACTCAAAAAGAAAAACAGTATAGGCAGCGTAAACTATATTAAGAATAAAGTTGATGAAGACCTATTAGCTCCATACACCATTCCTGGTAAAATAAATGGGACTAGCATTCCTATACTTAGAGATACTGGAGCAACTGTAGATGTAGTGTGCCAGAAATATGTGTCGCCTCAAAGAATGACAGGGGAACATGTATGGGTGCAACATTTACTGAACGAGCAGATGTCTTGCTTGCCTTTGGCCGAAATTGAAATTGAATGCGAATTGGGCCATGTCACCACTAAGGCAGCCGTTCTCAGAGATAACTTGGACCAAGGGAGGTACATCCTTGGAAATAAAACCGCCTCTCTGTTAGAAGAAACTAAAGATGACAGTAGGAAGAAAAAGGAAACTGTGAACGCAGTACTTACAAGAGCGCAGCAGAGAAAACATCTTGCTGAAGGAGGAAGCTTGTCAAAATCCCAAGAAGAGAAATTTGAAATGTCCAAAAAGACAGAGTTAGAGAAAGAGGAAGAAAATGATCTTCCAAGTACAGAAGTTCAACTTTTGCCAGAAATTGATGAAACTGAAGTTATTTTGGACTTGGTAAAAGTCAATTCAGAAAAGTTTGCTGAAGAACAACAGAAGAGCAAAGATCTGGCTCCGTTGTTTACATTAGCCAAAAAGGCCTCGACAGAATCAAAAGATTTCAGAATAGTTAAAGATAAATTACTGGTTAAGAAGAAAGTCGACAAGATGGGGAAAGAAGTTGATATACTTGTGGTTCCTGAATGTTTTAGGGAGCAAGTCAAAAGCATGTGCCACGAAGGAACGTCGGCTCACTTAGGAGTCGCCAAAACAAAGGACCGAATGGTGAAATATTTCTTCTGGCCGAATTGTTACAAAGAAATAGAGGAGTTTGTCAAAACCTGTGATGCTTGTCAACGAGCCGGCAAATGTAATGACAAGAAGAAAGCCCCATTAACTTTGGTACCTGTCATATCTGAGATTTTCAGCAAACTAAATGTAGATGCTTGTGGGCCCTTGCCCACTACACCAAATGGAAATCGTTATCTGATTACAGCTATGTGCATGGCATCCAAATATCCAGATGCAGTAGCGGTAGCAGATATTGGATCAACGTCTGTAATTGATGCATTATTGCAGATATTCAGTCGTATGGGTTTTCTGAAGGAAATACAAACTGATCAAGGGACCTCATTTATGAGTAACTTAACTGTAGAATTTTTCCAGAGATTTGGAATAAAAACCATTAGAAGTTCTGTACACTATCCTCAGACTAATCCAGTCGAACGATTCCATAGGACCGTCAAAAGAATTTTGAGAGTGTTATGCATTGAAGCTGCTCCTGAATGGGAAAGACATGTTCCAGCAGCTCTATTTGCCTTAAGGACTGTCACACATGAAAGTACTGGATTCAGTCCTGCCGAGTTAGTACATGGAAGAAATCTAAGGTCACCGGTCACCCTATTGTACGAACAATGGTTGGAGCCAGATGAAGAAGGAAATGGAGTAGTTGAATATGTGTTTCAGCTAATCAATCGAATGAAGAGAAGTCAGGAGTTAGCTGAAGAAAAAATGGAAGAAATGAGAGACAAACGAAAAAAATGGTATGATCGAAATGCTGTTAAACGAGTATTTCAAGAGGGAGACTTGGTGTTGATCTTATCCACTTGTAGACCAAATAAACTGGCAGTTCAGTGGAAAGGACCTGGCAAAATTGTTAAGAAGTTGTCAGACACAAATTATGTTGTTAGCTCAGAAGGAAGACAAGAGAAAAATGAAGTTTATCACATTAACATGCTAAAACCGTATTACAAACGGCCAGAGCTTGTGAACATCTTATGGAGTTTAGATGACAACGAACCTGCGGAAATTGAAAATGATTTTCCGAAGATTGAATCGGATCCTAACATATTCGATTTCAATGAAATAAGGGAGAATAGTGCTTTAGATAAGCTTGTAAATGAAAAACAGCAAGAACAATTGCAGAAAATACTGGTAGAATATGCCAAATTGTTTTCTAACATCCCAGGGAAAACAAACGTCGTCGAACATGACATAGAGCTAATGAACGATAAGCCTATTCGTATGGAACCCTATCGTATGTCACCTAGACAAAACGAGATATTGCAGTTAGAGATCCAGAAGATGTTGCAATACAAAATCATTGAACCGGGTGAATCAGATTATACATCACCCATGATACTAGTTGAATCCCCAGGACGAGATCCTCGACCTTGTATAGATTACAGGAAAATCAAAGAAGTTACTAAAACCCAATACTTTCCATTGCCTAACATAGAGCAAAGAGTCGAAACAGTTGCTGCAGCAAAGTACATTACTTTGTTAGATCTAACGAAAGGATATTGGCAGATTCCTTTAAGTAAGAAGGCCCAGAAAATAGCTGCATTCACAACCAACTTTGGGGTCTACCGTCCGTTGAGAATGCCGTTTGGTCTGAAAAATGCCCCCTATTATTTTAGCAAAATGATGTCGGACTTGCTACATGATTGTGAAAACTTCGCAATACCTTATTTAGACGACATTGCTATATTCTCTAAAACTTGGAAAGAACACTTAGAACATCTGAAGAGGGTTCTTGACAAAATAAAAAGTGCTCAATTAACCATCAAGCCCAAGAAATGTAAATTTGCTCAAAAAGAAGTCCAGTACCTGGGACACCTTATTGGGGAAGGGAAAAGATCACCAGCAGAGTTAAAAGTACAAGCAGTCCGAGAATTTCCGACTCCTACTTGCAAAACAGAGGTTCGAGCTTTCCTTGGCTTAGCGGGGTACTATCGACAGTACATTCCCATGTTTTCAGCTATCGCCGCCCCTTTGACGGAGACTCTCAAGGGAAAAGAACAAAAAGGGAAGATAAAATGGAATAATGCTTGTGAAGATGCTTTTCGTATATTAAAAGAAAGATTGTCAAGCAAACCAGTGCTTTATGCACCTAACTACCAAAAAGAATTCCTGTTGCAAACTGATGCATCCGACACCGGTCTAGGCATAATTTTAGCACAGATCGACGACCAAGGAGAAGAACATCCGATTCTATATATGAGTAGAAAACTCAAACCATCAGAGTGGAAATATTGTACCACTGAAAAAGAGTGTGCGGCTATAGTGTATGCAGTGAAAAAGTTACAGTGTTATTTAGATGGTCATTTACCGTTCATAATACAGACCGACCACAACCCACTGGTGTGGCTCAAAACCCATGCCGGGAATAACCAGAGACTTTTGCGATGGGCCCTGGCGTTACAACCCTTCAATTATAAAATTCGACACAAGAAAGGGAAAAATCACTGCAATGTAGACACCTTAAGCCGGCACCCATATCCTACTTAGTTTCTATTAAACCATGTGACTTTGTAATGTGTATAAAATTTGATCCCTTGTGTAAACAAATTGTTTTGTATTAGTTATAAGTTGCCGGAATATATTTATTTAACTGTACTACTTTAGAGTCTCATGTTTAAGTAATTCTTTATGTAATAGTATTTTGAGGAATTCTGTTTAAAATTGATTGAAATTTTTTAAATTGTATATGATTGTAAAGAATTATATTATGTTGTAACTGGTACATTGTAAAGTGCTATTGCGGGTAGTCTAAATTGTTAGGGACTTAATAGCATTAAATAAAATTTAAATAGGGAATTGGCACAGTACCGTATTAGGAAAAGAGATGTCTTTGTCTATGGCAAATTTGGAGCTTATTTCCTGAACATTATGGAACTCAGACATCTGTTGCCTTCAGCATCTGAACTAGTAACAAGCATGAACTTATCCTGAGTTCGGACAAGTTCAACACTGGAGGGGGGAGGAGTTTGTGACAACGCCAGAGTTGAATATTTAAAGCCATGGTTCGCCACTGGACAGTAGACGAAGATTGTTTATTTACAACAACGTTGGGAGCTTTTTCCACGCGCGAGATTTGGAGTTTTTTCCGCGCGCTGGGAGTTTTTTTCCGCGCGCCGGGATTTTTGTATTTCAGCTCCGCGCGCTGAGATGTGATTGTTACTTACATTTAAAATGTGTGTTCTTTTTATATAATAAATAGATGCATGAGATGTTAATCGTCCATGTTTAGTGCTTTTCGCCTTACACATTGGATTTATTTAATAGTGAGCCAACAGGCCAAGCTGTTACACCACCAACGTTTAGATGATGGAATGAGATGGCGAATTTTGGGGAGTCTAGAAGCAGGCCAATCTCAAGTCCAAATTTGTAGAAAGTTCAATTTAACGCCCAGCGTCGTGTGTAACTTATGGAAACAGTTCCAGGATACCGGATCCATCGAGAGAAAGCCTGGGCAAGGTGGTCCAAGAGCCACGACGCCCAGAGAAGATTGCCATTTGTCGATTGTAGTGAGGCGTAACAGGAGTGCTACAGCTTCTCAGCTCTCTCGTGACTTGTATGCAGCCACAGGAACCCGTGTATCAAGGGTGACTGTTTCCAAAAGAGTTCATGAGAGAGGGTTGTTTGCAAGAAGACCTGTTGTTTGCGCCCCGCTCACTTCTACAAACAGGAGAATCCGTTCAGAGAGCAAGGAGATTGGAGTATGGATCAATGGGCGACCGTTCTCTTCATTAATGAGTCCCGGTTCAGCCTAAACACCGATTCTCGCCGTACGTTCATATGGAGAGAACCAGGGACCCGCTACCTACCCTCCAATGTACACGAAATCGACCATTATGGCGCAGGAGGTTTAATGGTCTGGGCAGACATCATGTTGGATGGCCGCACACCTCTCCATGTGTTTGAAAGAGGCACTGTGATTGGTGTGAGGTGTAGGGATGAGGTTTTGGAACCCTAAGTTCGCCTTTTCAGGGGTGCAGTTGGCCCTGAGTTCATTTTAATGGACGATAACGCGAGGCCACATAGAGCTCTTCTGGTCGACGAATTTCTAGAGAGTGAGGATATTCGCCAGATGGATTTGCCAGCCAGATCTCCAGACCTTAATCCTATAGAGCATATCTGGGACTCTCTGGGGAGGGCAATTGCAACTCGCAATCCCCCTCCGAGAACCATGCAGGGAATGAAAACTGCGTTGCTGAACGAGTGGGACCAATTGCCACAGGAAATGATAAACTGCTTTATTTCAAGTATGAAATCACGCTTCGAGACCTGTATATCTGTAAGAGGGGACCATACACCCTATTAACCCTTCTATTAAACCGTTTTTTGTTTATTCTGCAAACGCTGTTTCATACCATCCGAATCCAACGAGTGGTACGCACGATCATGCGTGTGTATTACAATTATTGAATGGTTATTTGCTTTGTATTATATCAATGTATGTACATATCAAATTTCATTAAAATCGGTACAGTAGTTCTAGAGATAATCGACCAAGTCTGCAAATTCTCTTAATATCTTACACCAGTGTATATATACAGAGGCTGTTCACACATTTTTTAGACGATGTATATTGTATTCACAAAACTAAATTACGTAAAATTCTTGTGTTTTAAATGTTCTATTTGACATCCCTTATTCTTAACTATCTTTCGACACCGCAATTTCCAGGATAATAATGCCTTTTGAAGTGTCAGAAGAGGTATTCTATCCCATTCATCCTGAACAGCTTTCCAGAGTCCTGTAAGGGTTTTGGGACGACGTTTGGATAATGCAGATTTTAAAAGTCCGAAAGCACAAAAATCAACAGGTGATACATCGGGAGATTTAGTAGGGATATCAGTGAAGGGTATGGCCTTGATACCAGTTTTTTGTTCCATTTCTTTTAGGAAATTTACAGTGGATTTTCATGTGTGACTGCTAGCTTTGTCCTGATGGAGTCTCACAGATTGATGGCACTGTGGGTAAAGCGATGGTATTTCATTCAGAAAAATTGGTGATAAAATATATGCCTGATAGTATTTGGAGTTAATCTTGACATTTTTTTCCACTCTCTTTATTTTTAACTTGCCATTATAAGAAAAACCAGTAACAATCATGAATCCCTTAGAAAAACTTTCTTTCGATTCTTTGAACCATGTACTTAAATTTTTTTCCCCTTTTTTGATAATAAATGGCTCTTTTTTTGTTGCAATCATTTAAATACACCCATGAGTCATCTATTATGACGTTTTTTATTGCGCATCTATTATTGCGTTTTTTCGCTTTCTTAAGATTTAAATCAACGTTTATCGTTTTGTTTACAGTGGACACAGAGCATTTTAGTGATTTTTCAACTGTCCTTTGACTAGGGGGATTTTCTTTTAACATTAAACAACATACCTTTGCAATAGTCGAAGATGTCCGTTTTTTCCTTGGATACTTGTTGACGATATTACCTATCGACGCTTTAGATATCACAAAACCATAACTCTCACATCGGTTTTGGATAACGGAGTATGCATATTTCTCTTCGGAAAGAGCATAAATGTAGCCTTTGAACCACTGCTTTGTTAAAAACGCCATTTTGAATAAAAACAAAACTTTCAAGCCGCAGACTATAATTTTGACTTTTAAAAACATAGTACAATTGCAATTATTTCTTTTGCAGCAAACGAATTTTTATTACCGCTTACTAAAATCGTCTAAAAAATGCGCGAACAGCCTCTGTATATATATATATATATATATATATATATATATATATATATATATATATATATATATATATATATATATATATATATATATATATATATATATATATATAGATATATATATATAGATATATATATATATAGATATATATATATATATATATATATCCTTAAAGAATCTGTCCACCCATGAAACAGCATTTTGATCAAAAAATCGATTGTCTAGTTAAACAGTTATATCAAAGCCTAATCTTTCTAATTCCATTTGAATTATATTTCTGTGTTAACTAAGAGCCGAATAATAGGAATTTAAACAACAGTTGTAAAAAAATTTATAACTTGAAGCAGCTTTTTTCTCAAAATCATTTTTTTCATCATTTCTCTTCACGCAAAACATCCTACAGTAATAAGTTATTTATGAAATGCCTTAATATTTTAAATATTTACTCTTCAAAAGTTTGTATAGTGAATAGACTACGCTCTTCGTTGTGCATTCATTACTTTTGTTGTTTACTTCGTACAAAAATGCTAATGACAATGAATGTTAAGCAGTTTTTCCAAACACAATATTATCTCGAGAATAATCTTAGAGAACGTTATTATCTTCATTCTAAAATGTATAAAACTCTAATATGCATGTTTATTTTAGAGTTATGTTTTGCAGAAATGTCAAATTTATACCAATTTTTTTTCGAGTTTTTATTCTCGAAAAATTGTTTTAATGTAGTAGCAAATTTTTTTATACGCATCTAAAGCTAAAGTTTTAATTCACATCTCATTATAAAAACGGATAAAAAGACAAATTTTAAAAGAAAAATCCCCCCCGAAGGTGTACGAATACCTTTAAGTCATAGATTTTTATGACTTTCTACTTTGAATTTTTCTTCCTTTCATAATTTTACTTCAAATATACAAATAAAAACATTTGTTACATAGGTGATATCGGATTTTAGGGTTAGGCAAGGAAGCTTTCGATCTACGGCTCAACGAGCCCACAATATTTGTGTATGAGTACAAACTTTCTACTTTGAATTTTTCTTCCTTTCATAATTTTACTTCAAATATACAAATAAAAACATTTGTTACATAGGTGATATCGGATTTTAGGGTTAGGCAAGGAAGCTTTCGATCTACGGCTCAACGAGCCCACAATATTTGTGTATCAGTACAAACTTTCTACTTTGAATTTTTCTTCCTTTCATAATTTTACTTCAAATATACAAACAAATACATTTGTTACATAGGTGATATCGGATTTTAGGGTTAGGCAAGGAAGCTTTCGATCTACGGCTCAACGAGCCCACAATATTTGTGTGTGAGTACAAACTTTCTACATTGAATTTTTCTTCCTTTCATAATTTTACTTCAAATATACACACAAAAACATTTGTTACATAGGTGATATCGGATTTTAGGGTTAGGCAAGGAAGCTTTCGATCTACGGCTCAACGAGCCCACAATATTTGTGTGTGAGTACAAACTTTCTACTTTGAATTTTTCTTCCTTTCATAATTTTACTTCAAATATACAAACAAATACATTTGTTACATAGGTGATATCGGATTTTAGGGTTAGGCAAGGAAGCTTTCGATCTACGGCTCAACGAGCCCACAATATTTGTGTGTGAGTACAAACTTTCTACATTGAATTTTTCTTCCTTTCATAATTTTACTTCAAATATACACACAAAAACATTTGTTACATAGGTGATATCGGATTTTAGGGTTAGGCAAGGAAGCTTTCGATCTACGGCTCAACGAGCCCACAATATTTGTGTGTGAGTACAAACTTTCTACTTTGAATTTTTCTTCCTTTCATTATTTTACTTCAAATATACACACAACAACATTTGTTACATAGGTGATATCGGATTTTAGGGTTAGGCAAGGAAGCTTTCGATCTACGGCACAACGAGCCCACAATATTTGTGTATGAGTACAAATTTTCTACTTTGAATTTTTCTTCCTTTCATAATTTTGCTTGAAATATCCACCCTGAAACGTTTGTTACATTCTCGGTGATATCGGATGTTAGGTTCAAGCAAGGAAGCTGTTGGACTTCGGCTCAACGGGCCCATAATATTTGTGTATAAGTACATATTTTCTGCACCCCTACAAACCAAATGAGGGGGTGAGTCTCCACCCAAAATAATTACAAAAATGGCAGGCCCACATCCAGAATAGACACAAGGGCATTCAGTAACGTTTATCGGGATTAGTTCTGTAAGGATTTTGTCCTAAAACAAGACTGACAGCCTATACTATTTACATAATGCTTTATTGGCATTTCATGGATAAATATTGGCTAATTTACAAAAGATTAAAATTAAACATCTACAAAACGTGGGTTTAGGATGTCGCGATGAGTCGGTTGATTTTTCCCGTTCTGGCCAGGAACGTGTCCGCTCCAGTGACCTTCTGTTCAGGCTCACCTATCATCTCGGAAATTACGGACAACTGCTCACTCCCACTCGAGTGTCGACTATGTCTTCTATTATTTCCTTCTGGGGGGTGTCGAGTCTCGAACACGCCCTCTCCTCTTTACAGCTCACCGTCCAAGTCGTCCCGCGACTCCAGCCGGTCTGCCAGGCAATTGTCAGTGGATCAACTTTGTCCGAAAAGGGGGAAAATTTCTACAGATTTCTACCTCCGAAACGTCCAGTCGGCGCCAGAGCGTCTGCATCTTTGTGATGACAAGGTGACTGTTCACTGATCAATCGAGTCAATTGCAAGCGTGATTCCGCGGGGTGGGTTCTTGGGAATTTACGCGTGGGAAAAGGTCGTAAGTCATCACAGTTCCAAGCACCTAGTACCGACTAAGTAAACACTAGCTAAACACTTAGTTTCCACCTAGGTCCTGAGACTCTAAATTGCCACCATTTCAACAAACTTCTGCATTTTCCTTTAAAGCATACTTTTTCACGTATTGTTTACCAATAGATGAAATTTAAAAATGGTTCCTGAAAATTATTTCTGCTTCCCATTTGCACTAAAATCAACAACAGTAACTAGCTACGCAGGAGAAAAAACGTAACAAAGAACGGGTCATAATGAATATACTGGATGATTTTTTTTAAAACTGACACTACTTAGAGCCACCTGTAGCGCGATCTATCACCCGGAATTCCACCAAAATTGATAGAGGGACTAAGGAAGACACGGGAAAAAGTTTCCATGAAAAAAAAACTAGTTCCAAAAATCACCGACAGGGGAAGATATGGCTATTTTGTTGTCGGTTCACCCGATAATTCGCATAAAAGGTAAGTAAAACATCAAAATACAAATTCCCGAACTATGTAGTCGACAGCAGGGCCAGTATTTCGGGCTATAAAGATAAAGGATGAATACCGAAAAAGTTGTAAGCAGGCAAATAAATAACAAAGAAATTTCACTGCAGTATCAATTTATGCAGCAAATTCACTTCTCCCTCTTTCAATGTAACCGCAGTCCCTGTGGACGACACATTACATCTTGAAAACTACATTCTCAACGGCCAAGCGTAACATGTCACCAGGAATGTTTATCCAAATCCGGGATATGTTGTCCTTTAGGGTCGCCAAGTTCAATACTCCACCAAGATACACCTTAGATTTTAAAATAACCCCATAGAAAAATGTCACATGGGTTAGGTCCGGGGAGTGAGGTGGCCATGTAAGTGGAAAAAGGCGACTGATGACCCTTTCTTGTGTAAATCGAAGGCGCAACAGATTCCTCACCGATCTTTACAGCCCAAAATACTGGCGCTGCATTCGAATTCGTAGCCAAGAATTTTCATTTTGATGGTTTATTTGCCTTTTATGCAAATTCACGGGTGCACCGACAACAACAGTGCCATATCGTCCCCTATCGTCGACTTATGGAACTAACTTTTTCTCACGGAAACTCTTTCCCGTGTAGTTCTTAGTCCCTCTATCAATTTTGGTGGCATTCCGGCTGATAGATCGCGCTACAGATGGATCTGAGTAGTGTCAGTTTAAAAAAAAATCACCTCGTATATTTTTACTGAAAATAAAAATTCCATGTATGTCGAATAATCCATTGAGTAATTCCTATAAACAGAGCACAACATAGTTCAATCATTCCCTCGCTGTCAGCCTATAAGAAGGAAAATCAAGGCAAGAATGTTCTTGTAAAGCACCAAAACAAATTTCTGGATCACTTTTCACGCCTGTCTTTCATATTTAAAATGCAATTTATGACCCTTATCCTTTCAGAAGCCCGGTTAGATTTCCGTGCATATTTCAAACTCTAAAAATAGAATCATATATGTTTAAGACATGCTGTTGAAATTTATATACATATGGAGAAATAGAATCTGTATTCGCAAGCATGCTTAGAAAGGGAATTTTGTGAAGAAGAAATGTTAAAACATGCCATCAGAATAATTTTATCATTCGAGGCGGTGAAAGGCAAAGTGGTGTAAGTCTGTAAGTCAAGTGGTGTAATTCAAAAGAGTTTAACTGCAAAAACTACAAAAAATTCCACCATAAATTGAACAAATTATAATTCATAACAATTATTACAATATTGCAAATAATAACTATTTACAATTCCACCATAAATTGAACATGGAGATTACATATTTGCCCCCAAATGAAAGAAGTTGAAAAAGTGACTTACACCACTTTGCCTTTCAACGCCTCATTTATAACTGACAGTAAAGTTTTTGAGTAGGGTAGAAGCGGGTCAAATAAAACTTAGCATACATTAAAGCATAGAATTTCACTTAAAGACAAATCGCGTTTCGTTTCTTTTTGCTTTCCTTTACATATTGAAAGCTTTAACTTTCAAATTTCTTTACAACAATTTGTTCTCAATTCCGTAATATGTTACCAGGTACTCGCATGTGCGTTTGAACTAAACCTTTCATGGGTTTGAATTTTCCACAATGCTCAATAACGCTGAATTATAAATAAAGCATAATACTTTACGTGCTGACGGTTTTGTTAGAATAAATGCATGAGCTATTTTCAGATCCCTTGTAAACATCTGCTTATCCCAACTGCTATTTATTGCTTTAATATATTATATTATTTACTGTAAATTTGCATAAAATTTTCTTGTAAATTTACACCTAAATTAGAAAAGGGTATTTGTTTAATTATTTTTATAGTATATAAAACGAAATCCTTTAAGATAGAGTTACATCCACATACGTACATGCTTAGCAAAATCTTTTTTTTAAATTTACACTACGCATGAATATATTTCACAACCATAATCCCCATAAACATGTAGTGTTCTGAATCAACCCCCCAAGTGCTGTTGCAGCAGCGCCCCCTTTTAAAAAGAAGGGTGTTTGTTTATCAGAGTTCACCGAGAGACCCCTCCGGAGAAACGTGTTTTGCGGTGCTTGTGACCGCGTAACCGATGGGTCTGAGTCTTTTATAGACATATGTAATAAACTGAGCTTTAAACAGTCCATGAGTAATTACTTTGTGTGGTGTCCTGAGCTAATGACGACACCTGGTCCGTCAGAACCTTAGAAGGCAAACTTGGATATTTTTGTGTGTTAACCTCCGGTTTATATGAGGATTTCGATTGGGATGCTCCGGAAAGAGAAGTAGGAATCTTTATAGTACATTAGTGAATATATGTGATTTAATGAGTTCCAAATTTTAAAACTGTGATTTAATGAGTCCTGAATTTTAAAACTGTGATTTAATGAGTGCTGAATTTATATCTGTGATTTAATGAGTTCTGAATTTTATAACTGTGAGTTAATGAGTACTTAATTTGTGTTGCTGTGAGATTTAACGCATATTTACTGAGTTACTGATACAATGTTTAAGAACGCGATAAAAGATGATCTTCGGCTTGTTGCCGTAAATCTAAATGGAGCAGTAACGGACAAAATGTCTGTGATCGAGTTGACAAATATTATAAAGCGTTCTGAGAATTTTAAAAATGATCCTGATTATGTTGAGGAATTAATTACAGAGATTGTGGATACTAGAAAATCAGAAGAGCAGAGAGAGTTAGATTTAAAAAATAAAGAGATAGAGTTTGAAAAACTTAAGCTGGAAAAAACATGAGCCGAGCTAGAATTGGCTAAAATTCGAGCTGAATCGAGAGAGATTTCTCCGGAAAAAGAAAATCCGGTTGAGAAAGGTGAATCTTTAGAGTCGCTTGTGAAAGGTGTTCGAACTTTAACTTTAAGAGTTCCTAGCAAACCCGAAGGATGGGTGCTATATTTTGCATCGTTAGAGAGAGCTTTTCACACGAAAAACGTGCCAGAAAAGTTCAAAGCTGAGATTCTCATAAATTTGCTTGGTGAGAAGGCCTCAAATGTGCTGACATACATCAAAGATGATGAGCTTTGCGACTATTCAAAAGTCAAAACAATCGTCTTAAGGGAATTCGAACCGTCGCCGCAAGATGTTTTAGACCAATTCAGAAAGTCAGACAAATGAGACGCATTTACAATTTACATCTCGACTAACAACTAGTCTTGATTACTACCTAAAATTGAGAAAAGTGACAGATTTCGAAACATTAAAAAAACTCTTGATTTCCGATAAACTATTTCAAACATTAGACAAAGAGACTGCTTCCTTTATAAGCGTAAGGCAGGCTGATACCTGGTTTGAGCCGATTCAGATGTCTAAGGAGATCGACGTATATTTTGCTTCACGAGGAAAAACCATGACCATAAATTCCAGTTATCAGAAAAATTCATATTCGAGAAATGTGTCTAAATCATTTTTATCTGAAGTGAAACATTCACAATGCATATTATATTGCGAGGAAAAAATTAATCATATTGTATCTAAATGCCCAAAGTACAAAGCATTATCTATCAATGAAAGAATTGAGGTGGTGAAGAGAAATCGTCTATGTTTCAACTGTCTAGGATCTCACAAGAAATCAGTTTGTGAGTCAAAAAGTTCATGTTACTTTTGTGGAAAAAAGCATCACTCTTCGCTATGCTACGAGAAAGAGAAAATTGTCCTTGAACAACCCCCCCGTTCGAATAAGAGAGCATCTTCGGTTACGAGTCAACCCCTCCTTTCTCCCAATGCAGAGGTCTTTGAACCCAGACATTTCTTATCAGCGGCAACAGATAGGGTCGGGGCGTCCTTCCAGAGTACTAGTCAAAACAATAATCCAGTTCTTTCTGTGCGGGGGATAAATAAATGTAAAACCGTTTTGCTCAGTACTGTGAATTGTTTATTGAGGGACAATCGAGGAAAATTATATAATGCACGAGCAGTTTTAGATCAAGGTGCCATGAATTCTTTCATGACCATAGACTGTGCGAATAGTCTAGGTTTAAAAAGAGATAGAACCAATATGACAGTTTGCGGGATAGGAGATACCACCACCACAATTAAATATGTGGTTAGTACAACAATTTCCAATTTTGAGGAAATTTTGAAAGAGAATTAGAATTTTTAGTTGTATCCAGAATTACAGATTTCTTGCCGTCAAAAATGCTTAAGGTAAATGTGCCAGAATTAAGCTATGTAAAACTGCTAATAGTAATTTGATTCTACAGAATACAGTTTTTGGATATGTAGTTAGTGGGAGCATACCCATAGCAACTGAGGGAAATGTACATTGTGGGTTCATTGGGGATAATACTGGTTTAAACGAAGCTTTAGAGAAATTTTGGGAAATAGAAAATGTGGAGATAGAAGTACCCAAAAATAAAGAAGCATTAATTTGTAAAGAGCATTTTGAGAAAAACGTTAGGAGAGATAGTACGGGGAGATATATAGTAAAAATGCCATTAAAAGAAGATCCAATGAGTTTAGAAAAATCCAGAGATATTGCCCTTAAAAAATTAAATTCGCTGTGGAGTCGCTTTTTAAGAGAGCCTGAGTATTTAGAATTATATAGGGAATTTATGCGCGAATATAAGGATTTGGGTCATATGAAGGAAATTTCTCAGTGTGAGGAAGAAGTGGGAACATATTATATACCACATTTAGGAGTCTATCGCCCTGATAAAAGTACGACAAAACTTCGTGTAGTTTTTAACGCTTCTTCACGAACAACCGTAGGTAATTCACTCAACTCCTTGCAATATAACGGTGGGGTTAGTCAGGAAGACCTTTTTTCAATAAAGATTGAGGTTTCGTAAGCACATTTATGCTTTCGTGGCTGATATTAAGCAAATGTATAGGATGATTTTAATTGACCCCAGCCAAACTAAACTTCTGAGAATTCATTGGAAGGAGGGAGTGAATGAGCCAGTTACGACTTATGAGCTCAAAACAGTGACGTATGGCACAGTAAGCGCACCTCATCTCGCTACCAGAGTGTTACTTCAGTTATCCAGAGATGAATATGAGAATTATTCTTTAGCGTCACCAGTTTTACAGAAAGACTTCTACATGGACGATGTCCTGAGTGGTGCCGACACTCTGAGCGAAGCAAAGGAACTTCAATCGGAGTTAATAGGGGCTCTCAAGAGCGGAGGCATGATGCTACACAAGTGGTGTAGTAATAACCCTGAATTTAAAACAGGGCTTGAATGAGTACAATTTTCAAGAAGAAATAAAGGCGCTAGGTGTTTCGTGGAAACCTAGAATTGACCACTTTACTTTCCAAATTCAGCTGGAAAACATGGTTCCGCCTACGAAGAGATCAGTGCTTTCCACAATTGCGCGAGCTTTTGACGCCCTTGGATTCTTAGATCCGGTTGTGGCAAGCCGGTTGTGGTGTCCGGAGAGCAAAGATCGTTTTACAAAAACTGTGGTGCTTAAATTTAGACTGGAGCGATCCGCTTCCTGACACGGAAGCGCAACAGTGGAAAGATTTCATTGAATCCTTGCCAGCAATAAATTACGTGAGTGTTGAGAGGTGTATGATAGAAAAATCAGTGCATATTGAGCTTCACGGATTTGCAGATGCGTCCGAGTCAGCATATGGATGCGTCATTTACTGCAAATCAACGTCAGAAAATGGTGCTTTCGAAGTGAACTTGGTTTGTAGCAAGTCACATGTGTCGCCTCTTAAGCGGGCTGCAATACCAAGGTTAGAGTTATGTGCAGCTGTTCTATTAGCAAAGATGATAACCAAAATGAACAGTGCCTTACAATTTAAGGCAAGTGATATCTATCTGTGGAGTGATTCCATGATTGTACTTTCATGGATACGAAAAGAGCCCTACCTACTAAGAACGTTCGTGGCAAACCGTGTAGCCAAAATACAAGACCTGACAGCAGTGCAACAGTGGCGTCAAGTGTTTTCCGAGAACAATCCAGCGGACCTTATCTCGAGAGGAATGAATCCTGAGAAACTGACTACGAGTGAACTGTGATTCGAGGGTCCTACTTTCCTGACTGACCGAGAGTATCCCGAACGTGAAATTCCTACGTCAGTCATACGAGACGAGTTCACGTCTGAACTCAAACATTCAAAACAAAGTGACTTTCCTGTGCTTACTGTAACTTCTAATTCATTTCATCAAGAGTTATTTAGTATTAGTAACAGTTACACTAAATCAAATGCTGTTGTGTATTATGTAACTAGAGAGTACACTACAAAGTTTTTTGTTGACCCTACAAACCCTATAGTTCTAAAGACGAGCACAAAATGTTCGCAATGAATGTGTAAAATTTGAGAAAAATTTTAATAAGAGAAAAAAGGAAAACTGTATAACTGATAAAAAGATGATTAGTGTTTTAGATTATTCAATGTTCGAACTTTTATTCATTGTATTGTTAATTCTTTTGAAAAATGAGTGTTTTTATAATATTTTCCATATAGGTATATTCTTGTGTAATACTTTGTGCTGTTATTGTTTAATTAACCTTTCTCTCGTATAATTAGTTAATATTGGTTAGACTTTAACTGTCTTTTTGTCATTAAGGGTCAATTTCACTATTTTATCAATTCTCAAAAAAATTGGTGTTTGGTAGAATAATTAATTGAGCAGATACTCGCTTGTCCAACTGGAAAAGAATGACAAAAGTAATTCAAATTTTTTGGAGAAAATGGCAGGTACAGTATCTTAATAATCTGCAACAGAGGTTCAAGTGGATGGTGGAGAAAAATAATGTGAAAATCAATGAGCTAGTGCTTCTCAAGGATGAGAATCTACCTCCTCAAAAATGGGCATTAGGTAGAATAATTGAGCTCTATTTTGGTGATGACAAACGGGTCAGAGTTGTTAAGGTGAAAACTCAGTCTGAAATCTTTAAAAGGCCCATTACTAAAATCTGTATTTTACCCGTTAATATGTAATCTTTATATTAGTATTTTTTGTTATGTGTAGTTTAATGTTTTCATATACTTGTGCTTATTTTATATATATTTTTTATTATTTATGTAATGATTATATAATTAAATGGTTGAATGTTACCATTGCAACGTGGGGCGGAATGTTCTGAATCAACCCCCCAAGCGCTGTTGCAGCAGCGCCCCATTTTAAAAAGAAGGTTGTTTGTTTATCAGAGTTCACCGAGAGACCCCTTCGGAGAGACGTGTTTTGCGGTGCTTGTGACCGCGTAACCGATGGGTCTGAGTCTTTTATAGAGATATGTAATAAACTGAGCTTTAAACAGTCCATGAGTGATTACTTTGTGTGGTGTCCTGAGCTAGCGACGACATGTAGTTTAATGAAATTTTATTCTAAGGACATTGGTTCAAAGTCAGGGTTCTTAGGAACCCTCAATATATACAAGTATATATATATATATATATATATATATATATATATGTAATAAATTAAATATTATGCCCTCCATTCTAGCATTTAAATTCTGTTTCCTAAATCCAATCCCCAGTAACATTACTTTATCTCTTTAAAACCCATAGCAACAGAACTTCCCATAAAACGCATGCCTTGCATTTCTACACGTGTACATCTCCGGATTCAGAGGCGTGGGTTCCCATCGCGAGCCCTGATATTTTGCTAACCCTTCAAAATAACAGCCAGATGTTTTTTCACCCTCTCGCGCGTAAGGTTGAAAGGTAATATTCGTTCTCGAGCCGTCTTCTGAAATGGACGGAAGTACTTCTGTCGCTCTCTAATAAAACGATCGGGCCAGACTGCATCAAAATTTCATTCCTTTCGGGCTGAGTCCAGCTCTAGCCATGCATTTATGAGCAAGTTTTCCTTTTCAGGTTGTATTTTAAAGAATCAATGGATATATATTAAACAAACACACACACACATACACAGATATATATATATATATATATATATATATATATATATATATATATATATAAATAATCCAACAGAGATAGATAAAATAATACGAATATAGACAAAAAAGCATATATATATATATATATATATATATATGTATGTATGTGTGTGTGTGTAAGGGAGATTTCACGGTGACATTTCAATAAGGGTGAGTTTAGACGGTATCATATATCTGTACAAATGAATTCAGTTCTGTTTCCTATGCTGTAAGTGAAGAGAGTTCAGGAGGTGTAGAAATCGCCGGTGAAAAGTGTCCGCATATTCTACGACGCAGAATGTCACTGTATTGAAAGTCGATAATTCTGTAGTATCACAAAAATGTCCGTCTGTCAAACCTGTAAAGCTGCACCAAAAGCTGTTATCAAGTATAGTTGGTATGATGAAGTCATCAGAACACTTGGGAGACCGCAATCAGGAAACTACACCACTGGCCGGATTTTTTGATGAAGTACATGCAGAGGTGTAAATGACCATTGCGTTGAACACCGTAACAACCAGTTCACTACGCTTTCAGCAATCCACGGGATGAAAAAATTCAAACTATTATGACATCCAGTCGACATCATATTTTAAGTAAAAAGGAAGTTTTATTTTGAGCTTATATCTTCAAAGATATTCTAGATTGACTAAACATTAACATCGTGCATGATGAAGATCTCCTGAAAACTGCATACAGTAAGGACCATGGAGGTCTAAGAAAAAAAGTAGGAGACCCAAGTATCAGCGACCAAACAGGTTTGCTTGCAAATCACTTATGACAAATATTTCGCAAAAAAAAGGCTTCTCCCACAGTGTCGAGCCGAATCTTTTACGTAGGGGGGAAACTACCAATTTCACACTCACTCAATCAGTGAAAACGCAAGTCTGTAATAATATCCACTTTTCAAATCTGGACAGAGCGGGGAAGGAAAGTTGCCATACACGGAAATTAACCAAGTGTGGAAGAGGGCCGCCAAAAATAATATGTCAACAACCTTGCGTGCGCACTAGGAAACGGCAAAGAACGCGCCAAGGTAAGTTTCGCCAAGAACTCGTATTGGTCTCGGCATACAATGATGTCTGCAGTCCACGTTTTTCGACGACAATCGACAAGTTGGACCCCGATGCGAGGCTAGTATTACCCAAGCCAGGACCCAAAAACGAGGCTAGCAATTGAAAACAAACCAGCTCACTGTGCAGATGTTGAGAATAATAGAACAGGTTCGAGAAACCGATTGAACATGGTAACACTGGGTACAAAAGCGATTGACATGTAAATGCCCTGCTTTCAAGCGGACACCAGCTGACGTGATAAAAAGGATACCTTAAACTGAGTCCAGCTACGAATTCTGCGAAATATAATTATATTTCAGAAAAACCGCTACTGGACCAGAACACACACGAAGCGTTGGAATTCCAACAGAGAGCACGAGAAATGGTCAAAATATCGTGCAAAATATCATATATTAATTGAAAGAAAGTAAACTAAATTATAAACTTTAGACTAGGATTAATAAAAGTTAATAAAAGAGGTTAGATTTAATTAATAAAACCTGTAACGAAAAATTGTCGTTACAATACATATATATATATATATGTGTGTATCCAATGAGGAGGCTTTGTCCTTAGACATTCGCCTGTTATCACCTCGCAATCACTGGCCTCTTGATTATGGGGACACCATATACAGGTGGACCAGCATCGTCCCCTATAAACCAGCCCCGTAATTTTGAACCGAATCAAGGAACGAGACCGGAACACGTGATCCCGCACATCCAGAGGTAAAATAAATAAATAAATAAATATATATTATAAAACTTTATATTTCACAAAATGGACTGACCCAAAGTGACCTTCCGTGGCACGGATGAATACACTTTTTCCCGCATTCAGATAATTCTTTAACATGTACGCTTAAGGAATAGAATTTAAAGGAAATTACGATAAGAAAAAGAGTAATTTTTCTATCACAAGAGGTTGCGGTCAATATCAGATTCCGTATGCCTGAAGAAGTAAACAAGTATGCTGATTTTCCTTTCTGTTGGCAACGAACCCCTCAGACGATAACGCCATATAAAGCTAGAAGTATGTTCTGTTTACTCGCTTTTGTATCCTCTGAATTTTGGATGTCTGTTGAAGAATAAAGTATTCTATTTTTAATCAGTTTCTTTAATATATATACTGCGTTCCTTCCTTCATGGTATATAGAATGTTATAGTGGATTAAGTAGTGTTTGACATGACACACACACCTATATATACATACATGCACACACACATATATATATATATACATATATATATATATATATATATATATATATATATATATATATATATATATATATATATATATATATATATAAATATATATATATATATATATATATATATATATATATATATACATATATATATATATATATACATATATATATATATATATATATATACATATATATATATATATATATATATATATATATATATATATACATACATACATATATATATATATATATATATATATATATATATATATATATATAAATATATATATATATATATATATATATATATATACATACATACATACATACATACATATATATATATATATATATATATATATATATATATACATACATACATACATACATACATATATATATATATATATATATATATATATATATATATATATATATACATACATACATACATACATACATATATATATATATATATAAAGCAAGATGTTGAAGAGCATTTGTAGAATAGTTTTTTTTAAGCTGATACATCATGAGGGACAACTGTTCAAGGAATAAAAAGTATATCGAAGAAAAATAAGTTTTGTTCTTAAAAATTTAAGACTAGAGATATGTCATTCTTTTCTAGAATTTAATCGCAGACTTCTAAAGAAATGTTAATATGATATTCGTTCTACATCCCTGAATTTAGAGACTGCGGACATTTTCAAATTTAAATTCTATTTCCCCTTTTTTTACGGTATACGCTATATAGTCTCAACTTTGTTTCAAGAACACAAATGAAATTCGCACAAGAAATTTCTGAAAACACCAATGTATATTTTGCGTTAGTCGTAATGCAAGTCAAACACTTTTGTAAACACATATATTTAACTACACCTTAAACATTAAATAATTGTATGAAAATCTTTCCATTTTCTACGCTTGTATTAACATATAACCTCGATGATCGTTACTAGTTCGGCTTTCGTAGAATTTATAGCGCTCGATACATTTCTTCATGCTTGAATTTTTTTTAATTTTGGTGAATTGGAAGTGCAGTGAAACAGAGGGTATCAAAACAAGCTGTTAAATCCGTTTTTAACTTGGGGGTTAAAATATTTTAAGGGTTCAGGTACTTTTTAAAAGTTAAGAGACTCGACAAGTTTATCCGTATTTCCAAACATGAGTGGTTATGAAAATCATTTATTCAAAAATATGATAATTAAACTGTGAGTTAGGCTCTCTTTCTTCTTTATTAATATGGCTCTAAATTTTCTCTAGCTTGAAGTTAAAGTTTTTAATTTTTTTTAAATATCAACCATTGTATTTTTCAATATTAGGTCACTTGCACCTGCATATTAACCAGTATACACATATTTTTCGTTCTAAAATTAAGTTATGTAATATATCTTGAAAATCAAAAACTTAAAAAAATTCTTAAGAAAATAAAATTCTTAATTCTTCATAGAAAAATAATGAATAGTTTTTTTTATTTCAAATTTTTTTTATATTTTTACTGTGATTAAAAATTTTACTATAATTAAAAAAATTTTAACAGAAAAATATTATTTGGTGATTTTAATTACACGTGTTTATATTGCATGTGTATAAAATTTCATAGTGTTCTAGCGAACTGTTCTGGTGATATCATGTGCGTAATGACATAATAATGAAGAACACAGAACACAATTGTTGAAATTTTAAGCAATTGAAAAATTTCTGTTCAAAGTAGAAAACATTTGGAGCCAAATTTATAAAGAAGAATGAGTGTTTAACTCGCAGTAAAATTTCCATATTTCAGTATAAATTATTTCCATAACAACTGATGATTGAATATAGGGATACCTGTCGAATCTCTTCGCTATTGAAAGGTACCTGACTCCTTAAGATTTCCTTAAGATGGGACAGAACACTTAAAAACGCTACTTATAACGAATGTTAGTAATTTCACCATTAGAAGGATCATTTACAGTCAATTTTGACCTAAACATGTACTTCGTTCAGTAATGACATACACTTTAATTAGATACAAATTTTTTGGTGAAATAAAGGAACTTTAAAAAAAAGCTAAACACTGTCGAGATTAGAAATACTTATTAGAAATTTCTGAAAAAACCAGTATATATTTTATATTAGTCGTAATGCAAGTCGAATATTTATGTAAGCACCGTTATTTTTTCACCATAAATATTTAATCCTGATATGAAAAAACCCCATGACTTCGTATTCAGTAATCACAGTGAAAACGAAACCTTCTTAAATGCACTTTATCCAATTCCAGCTGGATTTCCTTCATTGCATTTTCATCAGTTAGTTTCCGAAATTTGCTTTCAAATTTCCTTTTTCTTGTTTGCCTAGGGTCCAGTCCTACAAAATAAACAGGATAGAATTTTGAGCAACCGCTGAAGGTATTTTAATAAAACAAACATAAAAGAAAAACAGGCGCCTGATTTTCAAACTAGCAACCCGATCATAGTTTTTATGCTGCGGTTTTGTAGAAACTCGGTTTAAAGCAATATTATTCTTGATAACTGTTACCGCGAACTGTTTTGAATCATTTGTGATTTATTTGTTTAATTTTCTGGTATCTATATATATATAACAGTTCCGTAACTGACTGACTCACTGACTGACTGATTGACTGACTGACATATAACGCACATACCAAAACCACTGGACCTAAAGGGCAGAAATTTTGCTTGGCGATTCTTCTTATGGTGTAGGGGTGCACTAAGAGCGATTTTTGAAAAATTCTTCTTAGATTTCTTAAAATTAAATTTTGAGCTGTTTAGTAACTTTTTTTAAGTTTGCATTTAAAATAATTGTGCTGCAGAGTTCGTCTATAAAAAGGAATAGCTAGAGTTCTGTAAGAGATGGTGTAGGGACCATCTGTCGTGGGGAAGAATATCTTAAAAGTTCTGAAGAAAAGCTTTAGTTGAGCGGAATCACTGTGCAGTCTATTGTTGTCGAAATTAGTGGAGATATTGAACAGCCAATATGCACTGCACAAAGTCTCTATGAAGAGAGGAATTTGATGAGCGTGGATGAGATATCACCACCTATCTATAGCGTTGACTATTAGTCTGTCGTTCGTACCAGTCTCTATGGAAATCGGACGAAACGGCAATCAGTCGATAATACATAATAATGAGGAATTTACCTCAGTTTGGCCGATCTAGTATAGCGTACAATAAATAAAAGCGTTGTCAATATACCGCAGGAAGCTTCACCGCAACATCATCTAGGTGGGCGTTCAAGTAATGTTGGGAAACAGACTAAAATCAGTAGCAAATCTCTGGTTACGATTAAAAATATTTATTCTTCGTGAAACATTGAGCCGGTTCTTGAGTACAGGATAAGTATATACAGGGCTGCAGCGAATAACAAAAATGACCGCATTGGTCTAAAGACTGAAGATTAACATATAAAAAAAAATAACCCCCGATGCAGAATTGGCAGAACCAAAACTGATGGGGTGCTTAAACCTAAATATATAAGAGACAACTCTCTCACAAAAAAAAATGGCTCTCTACTATTTCTAATCATCACTGGACAGGCCTGCAAAAACACGGAAAACGAGGGTTAAAATAGCGAGAAAAGCGCCAATTAAAAACTCTAACGGACCACGTGCACTGCGTATGCAATATTACCGTAACAACACCGCTAGCTCTTAATGGCCAACAAAAGAAACCCGGCCCTGCCGAAACCTCGCCAAGAGGAGAAAAAACTTATTGCGCCGCTAAATGGAGGTCCATGGATGGTTTAGCCCCCATATTGCTAAAAAATGCGCCTCTGCCTGATTGGTCGAACGAGGGGAGAAAGAACTTCTCAGAGAGTGCTTTCACGCCAAGCTGACGCTAAGTTCACTCGTGGGAAAAACTCTTTCGGACAAAGGGATAGGAGAGAACACACATTTATCTCTAACTTAAAACTGATTTTATGGTCTAATTTAGTGAGCAAACTTAACACGGCATGCGTGGACAAAAGCTAGTTGGATGTTCACATGACACACCCTGCAATTACCAGCCATAAAAAGTGCATTTTAGTGAAACTTAACAAGGGATTCCTGAGACTAACACCTGGCTAAGGAAATTATGGATGAAGCTTTAACGGTTTAAGAGAAATGGGCAACGGCTAACTTCTCAAGAACACACACGTCGAGGGAACAGTATAGAAATTACACTATTTTATTTTAAGGGACGACTATTAAGAATTAGAGATTTTACATTAATTTAACGTGCGTTATGAGCCCAACCAAATTAATTATTTCTGGAACGAATTCCTCGTTACAATAATAATTTGAGGGTTATAAAATTTATATCACGAGAAGGATCATAAAAATTCCTTTAAAGTGAAGTCTTTTTCGAATCTTTACCTCCATTTTCGGATTTTTGGCGAATTTTTAAAGATTAATTTTTCGAGTTTAATTTTTAAATGCTGATCACGTGATTTCTTTTTCTGGTATTTTATATAAATTTATCGTCACGTGATAACAACGAAATAGACAAGAAAATTTCTTCCTAATGCGGCAGGCGATTGGACATTATCCAAAAAAAATATTACAATACAGTAAAAGATATGTTCCTCAAACTGTACTATATTCTTTAGTATGTCCTATTAGATTTAATTTGAATATTTTCTTCTACATTATTTTATCTTTAAAAGTATCCCTTACGATTTATATATATATATATATATATATATATATATATATATATATATATATATATAGTATATATTTACATCAATTGTATACATTGATCGTCTTATTTATTATAAATATATATATTTATTTTTTTTCGCATTAATTGCATACATTGACCATTCTATTTAATTTGAATGTACTCCGTAGCGAAGTGCGTGTTTTTAGCTAGTATATAAGATAAATACGTTGATTACACTGTGTGAGGCTCACATTTGTGAAATTAAAATCTGCCACCGGGAAAATACGCAATACCCAGTTATTGGTCTTCCTCTTTTATGTCATATATTCATCAGGTTTGTCATGGCCGTGATGGAGGCCAAAGTTTATCCACCAATGTTAATTATTATTATACGGTAGTGCCTAATATGTGGGTTTAATATGTTTAACCCTTTGGTGGGAACATCTGCCTCTGAGGTAGCTATAGTTTCTTTATTCAACGCTGGGCGCTCCACCCTTAGACCTTGGATACTGTGAGTCTACACATGATTCAAACAACATCTTGTTTTCAGTTTGGAACTGTTATTTGTGACGCCAGTCTTCTATGGTTCAGGTAAAAATTAGATTAATCAGGGTAAAAATTTAAAAATCCCAACCCAATCACTCGTTCGACTAACTATAAATGCCTCTACAAATCGAACTGTAATATAACTTGTGATAATTGGTTCTGTTCGATAGAAACTGGTCAAGAATTAAGGAGAAATGGTTTGACGACTGTGGCTACCACGAAATGTAATAAACCACAAATACCCTCTGAATTTCTAGTTAGGAGTATCTGGGAAAGAAATGTTTCATCTATATCTGCCTTCCAGACAGATGTTCCCAACGAAGGGTTAACACACCATCCCTGAACCACATCATCTGAATATTCATTTTTCGCTCAGAACTAATGCGAAGGTGTGGAAATCAGTGCATAGAACCCAGCTCTAAAATAACTTCATTTTTATTTTTAGTCACGTGATTATGAATGATTTTTAAACTTTTCGCAATGTACTATCAAATAACAGGATCTTAAAAGAGACCACATCTTCTGAATTTTTTACCATGTGTTTATTAACTCACTTTCTTGTTTGTTTGTTTGTCTGTGTGTGTGTGTGTGTGTGTGTGTTTGTCCGGTACAAATCATGCAATCGATTTTTAACTAACTTCCCGACTAGCTAGACATTTGAAACTTTTAGAATAGCTCAGAACACGATGACAATGCATTATTTTAATACTTTTAGCCATCTTTAAGCAGGATTGAATTCATTTTCAGTTAATTTTGTTTTGTAGACTGGTGCAGCCATCTATCGACCGGGACGGGAACGAAAAGTTAAACGCAAGTTCCATTTAATTTCATTTTCTTTCAAGTTGATGGAATAATTCATCAAAAAAATTTAAAAAAATATTTATTAATATATATAATTGTTAAGTTTATATGATTCAACACAAAATTTAAAAACATGGTATATAAAAAGTTCTTTTTATGTTGTAATTATTCTTTGCTCAAAATTGTTGAGAAAGTGCGAAAAAAGTAGATTAAAGTGTCCATCACTAAAATAACTATAAAAGGAGTTATTAAATTATTCTCAATTATTTTTAAACTTTATTGTTTATACTGTCAAATAATAAGATGTTAAAGGAGACCACATGATCTGAATCCCAAACAAAAGCGGAAACACGTGAAAATATTCAATCCATTGTTAAGCATTTGCTTATTCCCCGTTCCTCTATAAAAACTCATCTCGTCGGAAGCAAAAGGAAACAGAAAATAATCAATTTTCTTTGAAAGACATTTTTCCGTCTGCCATGTAAACATCCTATTTTAAAACTTCTTTGTTTGGCAGTCCTCTTATTTTGAACTCCTGAGAAATGGGTTTTTTGAATTACGATGCTTCAGCGCACTGCGACTTCGAAAACAATATGTTGTGAATTCTTGTATCCGAATATATATACATGTATAAGTCATGTGTCATTAGTTGTCGACAGTGTTAGAGTTTACGATGCATCAATGTGTTTGATATACGACTGGTAAATCATAAACTGCGTGTGAGCAGATGATAAAGTGGTGAATGTATCTACTATTAGAATTTGAAAAAAGTTTGAATAAAAAATACTGTATATCTAAATATAGTCTTGGAATAGATTTCTTGGATTACTTTTTCCGTCGTTTATTTCAAGTTTTGTCATTATTTTTTTTTCTAAAGGAGGGGGGGGGGGCTTTGTCGTGAGACAAAACCTTCTGTTATTGACCATGATTTGCTGGCTACTCTATTATGGGAGCACCCTATAGGTGATGAAGCATTGCTCCCTATGACGGGGTGCGCAAGTGGAAACGACCAGGCCTTATTCGGGATTCGAACAGAAGACAACTGAGAGCCAGCTCAGAATGCTAACCACTACATTGTGGTCATCATAACAAGGCACTTTCAGGAAAAGTAGTTGGTTTAGCTATAAACGTTAATATGAAATTAATAACAGAAAATTAAGTAAATAATTTTCTGGTGAGTTCCAAAATTGAATAAAGTAATAATGATGGGTTGAAGTAAATTTCTTTTCTAATAAGAGATTAGTAAGCAGAAATTTAAATCTTCGATATGTGAGAAAACTGTGTATTAGGCATCATTTTACAAATTAAATAATATGAATAAATCCGGACAACAAACTTAAAAAAAGCTTACATAAATTTATTGTGGATATTTTATATCAGTAAAGGAATATGAATAAACTGCGATGAAAAAGTGACCAAAATCTATGTTTGTAGTTAAAATAAAGGTAGCATCATGTTCATCAGAAAATTTAATTTAAGCTCTACAGATTTTACATTAATCACACTGTTTATGCATAAATATACGTAGCGATTAAGCTGTTGTAAGAAATATTTAATATTTGATAACAAACTGTCATGAGAAAATCATTTATAATTTCTTGAATGTTGAATATAATTAATTGCCTGCGAACTCTAAAGCACTTTGATAATGGTGAAGTCACATTTTACTTATCAGTTGTCCTGCAAATCGCATATTTGATAGTAAGCCGTCATCCAATAAACAATGACGATTGTATGCATTCAGAAAATGATTTGGGGGCAGATTAAATTGCTTTGATAATGGAGAAATCATGCATTGTATTGGTCAGTAATTTGACAAATATTACATTTGACCGCAAGCTTCACTGGCAATTGTAAACAATTTCCCTTTAATTGTCTACTATTAACAACAATAAAAAAATATCAGAATAGTGACAAACAAACTACGCGGTAATTATTGAATCACACTTTACTGGAAAGTTATTCCTAAAACGACATATTTGCTAACAGGCTGTCGATATGCTAACGTTGAAAATTTGCTGAATGCTGAAAATAAATGTGACTGAAACCCTAAGTTTCTATAATAATGACTATCACATACATGTTACTACTCAATCCAGTTACTACTCATTATAATCTTCTTACTCATATATGTAACTACTCATTCCAGTTTAATAAGTATTTCTTGCAAAATACATTACAAGACTAAAAAAGCGTTCTCATAAATCATTTCTAATACCCGTTCTAATAAGCACTCCTACATTACAAGGCTATATAATCGTTCTCAAAAATAAATCATCTCTAATTAACTACAAACTCTATACCAGGTTAAAGAGGTACACTCAGAAAGAAATAATTTTTAATTCACGTTTAAAAAAGTACTTCTTCCAAAATGCATTACAAGACTAAAAAAATGTTCTCATATGATATCATGTCATGTCATACTCATTAAATATGTTGGTAAGATATCATTAAGTAATAATCGGGGAAATCTTAAATTCTGACTGGAGTGACAAGTGAAAATCTGACTCACTTTCATTAATAAGAAATACATTTTTTTACTGATTATGGGGCTATATTAAAGCAGTTCTAGAATGAATATAAACCAAATTTATTCAACCGAAAATAGAGTCAGGGAGCACGTGTTTTTATATTTAGGTTCATCAGACGCACCATCTTTCTAACCAAAAACCTATAAAAGGCTCAACATGATCTACGTCGTGTACGTTCAATCTAAAAGGGGAAATATCATGTGTCTATAATAGAAAACTTCGTAATTCCGACTCGTCAATTTCTAGGATTCCATGACGTCTATCATAATAATTATGTTCGTTTGTAATTCTATTTCCTTACCCATTTTATCAGATTCGCGATAATGAACTATAAGTAAAGAGTATGACTAAAGTTCTCGTCACAAACCAAGATTAATGGCGATTGCTATTGAAATTCCCTCATTAGTTTGTATATTTCAGAAGTGAAGTTTTAACGATTTCTGTATCGATGATCTTTTTTGAATAATAATATTTTTCCATAAACACGGGTCCAATATATGTGTTGCTCTGAAGCATAAACCCATAAAATTTCTCGAATTTAAAATTACCAATTTCTCCAACGGTCAGTTACATTTATGTCCTTATAAAATACATTTCAAGACTAAATAAGCGTTTTCATAAAAAAAATCTTTAATTCACGTTAAAAATCGCTTAATCCAAAATATAGTACATGAATAAATAAGCGTTCTCATGAATAAATCATTTATAATTCACGTTTAAAAAGTATTCCTCCAAAATTTGACCCAATAATGAATTACAAGACTAAACAAGCGTTCTCATAAATCAATCATCTCTAATTAAATACAAAATATATAGAAATGTAAATTGGCACTCTCATAAAAAATGCTTTTTAATTCATGTTTAAAAAGCACTTCTTCCAAAATGCATTGAAAGACTAAAAATACGTTCTCATAAATCAATCAATTTGAATTCACGTTTAAAAAGTACTCCTCACAATATACAATGCAAAACTAAACGAGCGTTCTCACAAATAAATCATATCTAATTCCCGTTTAATAAGTACTCCTCCTAAAATACTTTACAAGGCTAAACAAGCGTTCTCATAAACAAAACATTTCTAATTCACAGTTAAAAAGTACTTCTTCCAATATACAATGCAAGACTAAACGTTCGTTCTCACAAATAAATCACATTTTTTTCCCGTTTAAAAGTATTATGTGGAATTATAACATGTAATAAAATAGATGATCGTATAGTGACACTTTTTAAAATTGTTAATTGTAGAAAGCACATTCTGACACATGTCTGAGATAATTAGAAAAACAAACTTAATTTAAATAAATAATATAAGCATTTAATTTCTCTTCTTATTATTTAAAATTAATTTTATCGTTATTTACAATTTGCACAGAAAAACATCTACATACATTAAGAAAGTACTTGAACGCATAATAAATCCTAGCTACATATATTAATTATTCTGTGCTCTCGCCTGATAAAATATATTACAAATTATTATAACTTACCACCACCGTTATTATAGACTGATGATTATTACTCATTGTTGTACTAAACTTGGTCCAAAAGCAGAAGAGAAATCTCGAGATAACTCAGCATACAAGAATGGCGACTGGTTGAAGAGCAGAAAACCTTGAGCAATATCACAGTCGCAGCTTTTTTTCAACTGCTCAAAAAACTGTTAAAACTTCATAGCACCTAAAAACGCAGAGGTCAGAAAATGTTCTAGAACAATTTAGCTTTCAGACATATGATTGATTAAAAGATGGCTGCTGGGACGTTGCTATGGAGGAACTATGTCCCCCTAATGACCGAGAGGGTGGCAAGTAATTCTCCCTTCTTGTGCAAATGACCTTGTGTACCATCCGTACTGTTACAGGTCACTCTTAATTGCATACGAGAGGCACATTCCCTACTTCCAATAAAACCGCTACGAAAATTCACAGGAATGATTTTCAGCACATAGACAGTTTAAGATATACAAAACAAAATAAATACACTTATAAATGTGCATGGAACCGAATTAATGTTGTTTCGAAATTGTGAAATAAGAAAATAGTATTTTTTTAGAGTTAAAACAGTATCTTAATCAAAATAATTACAAAAGTCGAGTTCCATGTCACAATAAGTAATCCTCCTATAATACTTTACAAGGGTAAACAAGCTTTCTCATAAATAAAACATTTCTAATTCACATTTAAAAAGTACTCCTCCCAATATACAATTCCAAACTAAAGGATCTTTCTCACAAATTAATCATACGTAATTCCCGTTTAATAAGTAATCATCCTATAATACTTTATAAGGCTATACAAGCATTCTTATAAATTCTTACGAATTCCAGTGTATTAAGTTCTCCTCCTAAAATACGATACAAGATAATACAAACGTTCTTCTCATAAATAAATCATCTTCAATTAAATGCAAGCAATTTGCAAGGCTAAATAAATACTCTCATAAAGAAATAATTTCTAAATCATTTATAAAAGAAACTTCTTCCAAGATGCATTAAAAGCTCAATACGTGCAGGTATAAAGAAACAATTACTCATTCACTTTTAAAAATACTTCGCACCCCGAAATGTTATAAATAAAAACTATATAATAATTATGGTTTAAAAAATGTATGTATGTTTAAGCATGAAACAGATCTCACATATTTCAAATTTATATTTTCATCGTGTTTTCTTGAACTATTATCTTATTATTCCCCCCCCCCCCCCCAAAATGCAGTGTCATAAATCATCTTTTCCCAGACTGATCATTTTGTTAAAATTTAAAATATCTCGCTTTCCAGCCGTGCACTCACTAGGGTATATTTTTGCAATTCCGGGTTTGAACGAAGATCAATAGCAAAATACTATTTATCAAATGATATTTCCAAATTTTCCCCCTGGTATGAAATACAGCTGCAGTATATATCCATTTATACAAGAAGTATATATAGCACATGAAACAAACTTCACATCAGTGCTATATTCAGAACTCAAAATATCCTTACTTTTCTTATGTTACTACAAGTAGATGTCGTATTTTGTAGATTAATATAATTTGTAGGATTGAAAGAAGGTTTTTTAAAAGCTTTTAACGTAGGATTACGTTCCACCATAACGGTCCTTCGGAAAGCAAAATTTCAGACGCTGAAAACCGTCCGTCGTCGCAAGTTATAATTTTTACAGTGCGCTGAACCCAGTCTGTACCGCTTGGGCAAGCAGTAAACAGTAAAACAGAAAAGCGTCAAAATTTTGACTGACACACCCACACACACATACATATATATATATATATATATATATATATATATATATATATATATATATATATATATATATATATATATATATAGATAGATAGATAGATACATATATACTTAACACATACATACACATATACATACAAAGAGGTAAGCAACAATAAATAATCGTACGTTAATAACCCGCGGTAGTTTCGTTAGAAGAGACTACCTGAAATTTAAAAAACACAGAGGGTAGGGGGTAAAATAACATATTTTGAATGCAAATTGACAATTAGCGGTAAAATAAGGAGACCTTAAAAGTTACGAGACCACTTTAAAACATAATAAATATTTTGTTTCGTGTCTGTGCCGTATATGGGCACGTTCAATCCTTAAACCGTAATTCCATCTATGAGGTCAGTGGATGGGGGAGGTACGATACCACCGATCAGTCCCCCAGGGACGACACCTAAAGTTCTAATTGGTCAAAACTGAGGCCTTCCCGATGAAAAGAGGGTAAATGCCAAATTTTCCGAAGAGTATTTTTTCACTGATACAAGGATTTTTTTTCCAAGGCAAGTGGCGTGGAAAATTTAAATAAGTGCCTAGCAAGTTTGTTTTAGTTCTGTGCCTGGCACTTACCGCCTTTTCGACTCCATTAGCCTTGGAAAAAACCCTTGTATCAGTGGAAAATACTTTTTGGAAATTTTGCCATTTACCTTTTTTTTTTTCAACGGAAACGCCTCAATTGTGGTGGCACCTTGCCAAGACAGACTCCGACCCATGTGATGCTATTGTAAACAAGAGCCGCCATACTCAGTCCGAACCCTATATGGACCTGCTCTGGAACCTGGCCAGTGGGCATTAGAAACAACCACAGCAACCAATCTTTTATTTATTAAAAATTCACATTTATTCCTTTATAACCAATAAATACTTCTTAGATACTTACGTTTGCTGGACCAGTTTGGTCGTATGCAGCGGATTCCAACATTAAAATTCTGGTTGTTGCTCAAAACATGACTATTCGACAAATTACTAACTCCCTATGGTATTTTCGTAATGTTGACATTTATAGGGAGATAAATCTCCCCACAATTCAAAACTTTCTTCAAAATCTTGCTATTAACTTCTATAAAGATTTACCAAATGATCTTATTAAAAATCTTGCCGATTATGACCCTGCTGATCCAGCTAACAAGAAACGGCCCTGTGCCATTCTTGCTCGTAACTTTTAATTGTTTGTCCTGATTTTTGTTCTCTCAGTGTCTTTTTTCACCCATGTTTTAGCTTTACTTGTTCTATCGAAGCTTTTTGTTTTCATCACATTCTATTTTCCTTCCTACTTTCGTTTTTATTGATCACTGAAGTTTTATGCATTGATATATCATCCTACAGTGGAGGGCAAGGCCCATGTACTGTAGTTACCGCTACTCTTCCTGAAGCTCCTGAAATACGTATTAGAGATCATTTTTAACTAGTTTTCAAAATTACGTCCTCCAAATAGCTACCATTATGACCTAAACAATGGCTGTCTCTTTCTAACGAGTGCTTCATCACCTGTAATAATGTTTCTAGGTTTATTTCTTTAATTTTTTCCAGGAGGTTGGTATTTAATTGTTGGATGTGTTACGATAGTTGTTGGATGTTGGAGGTTTGTTACGATATATTTCGTCTTTCACAACCTCCTGTACCTGAAAATGCCGGAATAAGCTGAATATCTCTTGTCTAGTTAATGGATTTCTGACCCCTGAAGTGAAGAATTTATAGAATGTTAGGAAAATTAAACGTTTATTTTTCTATATAAAATTCGATTATTTTTTTACGTTGCTCAGACGTGAACGTTTCCATGTTTGTTTTCGAAGGCTTACAGATCAGTAATCTGATACAAAATATTTCAAGAATTTAACTGTTAAAGAGTTATTATACACTAGAATGATCTAGTTACTTTTGAGATACGCTTATTAACGACTGAGGAACGATCTTGAATTTCCTATGATCGTGTATAACATTATAGTCCCTTATGAAATTTTTAGAGGGTAGAAATTCTTTGTCATAGGACAGCGATTTCAAATCAGAGCAACTTCGGGCAGAAAGTTTAAGAATTTACAATGTAAATCACATCTAATGTATTTTATATATACATATACATACGTACATACATACACATATATATATATATATTTATGTATGTATACATGTATATATATATATATATATATATATATATATATACACTCAAGAGCCAAAACATTATGACCACCTGTCAATAACGAGTTGGCCCACCTTTGGCGAGCAACACAGCGTCAACCCGCCTTGGCATGGATGCGACAAGTCCTTGGTAGATGGCCGGAGACAGATTGTACCAGTTGTTTAAGCAACGGTCACGCAAATCCGAGATATTGTGAATTGGTGGTCTTTGAACTCTGAGCTGCCGTCCCATGACATCCCAAATGTGTTCTATTGGATTGAGATCCGGTGAGTTAGGCGGCCAGGACATTAACTGGAATTCAGCATCATGTTCCTGGAACCACTCCAACACAATTTTAGCCTTGTGACACGGGCGTTGTCCTGTTGGAACATTCCATTTCCAGCTGGAAAAACAGAGGCCATGTAAGGGTGCAACTGGTCCGCAATGATGTTCAGATACCCTGTAGCATTCATGGTCTGCTCTACCACAACCACGGGTCCCAGAGACGCCCAAGAGAACGTCCCACAAAGCATAATACCGCCACCACCGGCCTGTGTATGACCTACTGTACATTGAGGGAGCAACAGTTCGCCTGGAAGACGGTGTATCCTGACACGGCCATCGGCGTGATGAATGACAAACCGTGATTCATCTGACCAGGCAACTCTCTCCCACTGATCCATGGACCAGTCGCGATGTTCCCGGGCCCAGCGCAGGCGCAGTTGGTGATGACGCTTGGTCAGCTCTCCCTTTCGTTCACTATTCTGTTTGGCGAAGGATGTTTTTCCGTGCACTCGATTTACGTGTACTCGATTCCGTGCACTATCATGACTTTCGATACCATAGCTAGAAAATCACTCATTAGCCTGGCGGTTGCAGTAATAATTACTCCAATTTAAACTCGCTCCAACAATTTGCCCTTTTCACAAGGTCTGCAGAGGACATTTTACGCTGTTCCCACAAAAGCACGATGCCCTTAGTTTCATTACTGCTACCTGACAGTAGAATAATACATTCCCTATATTATATAAACAAATACCTGTGTGCAAACTTGATTTTTAAGGAATACGAAGCACATTCATAAACACCACTAATATTGATACGGGTTTCCATTATTTTGATAACCACCTGTATATATACACTCAAGAGCCAAAACATTATGACCACCTGTCAATCACGAGTTGGCCCACCTTTGGCGTGCAACACAGCTTCAACCCGCCTTGGCATGGATGCCACAAGTCCTTGGTAGATCGCCGGAGACAGATTGTACCAGGTGTTTAAGCAACGGTCACGCAAATCCGACATATTGCGAATTGGTGGTCTTTGAGCTGTCGTCCCATGACATCCCAAATGTGTTCTATCGGATTGAGATCCGGTGAGTTAGGCGGCCAAGACATTAACTGGAATTCAGCATCATGTTCCTGGAACCACTCCAACACAATTTTAGCCTTGTGACACGGGGCGTAGTCCTGTTGGAACATTCCATTTCCAGCTGGAAAAACAGAGGCCATGTAAGGGTGCAACTGGTCCGCAATGATGTTCAGATACCCTGTAGCATTCATGGTCTGCTCTACCACAACCACGGGTCCCAGAGACGCCCAAGAGAACGTCCCCCAAAGCATAATACCGCCACCACCGGCCTGTGTATGACCTACTGTACATTAAGGGAGCAACAGTTCGCCTGGAAGACGGCGTATCCTGACACGGCCATCGGCGTGATGAATGACAAACCGTGATTCATCTGACCAGGCAACTCTCTCCCACTGATCCATGGACCAGTCGGGATGTTCCCGGACCCAGCGCAGGCGCAAGTTGGCGATGACGCTTGGTCAGCAAAGGCACACGAGTGGGACGTTTGCTGCGTAGCCCCATATCCAACAGTGTCCGCTGAACAGTGTGCTGCGATACTATTCTACTTGGCCCTGCATTGTATTGGGCTGTCAGCTGAGCCACTGTCTGGCTCCGGTTTTGCTTCACCATGCGAGACAGTCTCCGACGACCTTTTTCTTTGATAGCGTGTGGACGTCCAACACCATGTCGTCTACTGCTGGTTTCACCGTCATTCATTCACTTTGCATAAGTACTAACAACTGTAGGTCGCGAACAACCCACGAGTCGTGCAGTTTCGGAAATACTTGTTCCGAGCCTTCGAGCCATTACAATTTACCCTCTATCAAAGTCGCTTAGATCCGCAGCCTATCCCATCACACATAGAAGTAAGTGAAAGAATGATTCTTCAGACTCTCCAGCAGCAGTTAAATACCACTTCCACCTGATCACGTGCCTTCCACGTCATCCAGGCGAATTCATTGCAAAATGTAGGGGTGGTCCTAATGCTTTGGCTCTTGAGTGTATATATACATATATATATACATACATACATACATATATATATATATATATATATATATATATATATATATATATATGTGTGTGTGTGTGTGTGTGTGTGTGTGTGTGTGTGTGTGTGTGCTTGCTTGTTTGTTTGTGTAACAACAACACACCCCTATTTATTAATATATACTATAAGTAACAATCACTAGAGGTAAAGTCTACTTGACAATGACACTTCGAGAACTTTTTATTCCGCTCCTATCTGCTTATGTAAATAGTTCCGTTCTGTGTGGCGCCTAGCTGTCGTTGGGAATCTCGCACTACAGTTGATCACGAAGATAGACGGAACTAACTTATTTCGTTGTGGTATGAAAGCTGAACTCTGCGCCACTTGGTCTACTAGATATGGTGTGTACAGGCTTTGTTACAGCACTATATATATATATATATATATATATATATATATATATATATATATATATATATATATATATATATATATATATATATATATATATATATATATATATATATATATATATATATATATATATATATAGCTAGATATTTAAAATTAAGATGACTAAAAGGGGCAGATGTGACTATTTAATTCTCCTATAACCTAAAACTAGATAGGCATATAAAAATAAGCAAAATCGGAAATGGAGTGGTATAGTTGATGACAAGGGAGGGGGGGGGTTGTGACCCCCCAACCCCGGTTAAACATGTTTTACCGGGTTTCATCAACTATACCACTTCCACTTCCGTTTTTGCTTATTCTTATATGTCTATCTAGTTTTAGGTTATAGGAGTATTAAATAGTCGCATCTGCCCCTTTTAGTCATCTTAATTTTAAATATATATATATCGTAAATATATTTGTGAGCAGCTTAGCGCCTAAAATTTATTTACTCATTTTTGTTTCCTATTAAGTAATTTATATTTGTAAACTATATATATATATACATATATATATATATATATATATATATACTCAAAAAATTAGGGGAGCAAGCAAAGAAGTTAAGAAAACAGTGCGAGACAGCCACATATTGGCATAAAATGGATAGTACACTCGTATCAATACGCAATACAGAAAAGAGACTTAAAATAATTTGTAATTAAGCTTTAATTCTTTGAAAATATGGAAAAAACATGAAAAGATGATTTAGGGCAACAATTTGGTTACATGTAAACGATAAAAAAAAGTATTGTTTAGAAATGATGCAAGATTTTTTATATGGCTTGTGGTCTCCTCGAACAGCTAAGACTGCTGCACACCTGTTTTCCATGGATGCGATGATGTTATCGTTAAGACTTTGGGGGATACTGTTCCACTCCTCATGAAGTGCAATCTCCAAATCTCGGAGAGAAAAAGGAGGCCTTGGTATCGCAGCAATGCGTCGTAAGAGCATGTCCCAAACATGCTCGATTGGATTCAGGTCAGGAGAGCACGCTGGTCATTACATACGTTGTATTGTTTCAGCATTACATACGCTGTATTGTTGAAGCATGTTCTCCACAAGACGAGCTGTATGCTGTCTGGCATTATCATGCTGGAAAACAAAGGAATCTCCAGTGGCTGCAGTGTAAGTTATGACATGAGGTCTCACTATCTCGTCTGCATACCTTCGGGTCGTCAAAGTACCATTCCGAATGATATGCAGGACCGTACGTCACGCTATGCTGATTCCACCCCATATCATAAAACCAGCTCGTCTATATTGTAACCTTTCACGAACGAATGTGGGGTTATTTCGAGTGCCCCTTTCCCTCCATACCAAAACACGTCGGGTGTCACACTCCAGACTGAATCGAGACTCGTCTGTAAACAGCACTTGGCTTCAATCATGTTGCTCCCAATCTCGATGTTCAGCAGCCCATCTTCTTCGGGCCGCACGGTGGCGTGAGGTCAATGGAATGCAGATCATTGGCCTACGTGCATAGAGACCTCCCTGATAAAGCCTATTACGTACTGTTTGGCTGGATACCCTTCGTACTCTCGATCGATCGTTTTCGAATCCATCGTTTTTTCGTAGGTGTCGTTCATTTTATCCAGTCCCAATGATCATATTGCTTTGTTATGTGTCCGCATCTATCGTTTTCCCGCATTTATCGTTCATTTCAGTCGGTCCCTTGAAAAACGATAGATCGATATTCCACTGTATATATATATATATATATATATATATATATATATATATATATATATATATATATATATAAATATATATATATATATATATATATATATATATATATATATAAATATATATATATATATATATATATATATATATAAATATATATATATATATATATATATATATATATATATAAATATATATATATATATATATATATATATATATATATATATATATATATATATATATTCATATATATATATACTAGCGGCCCGTCCCGACATTGTCCGGGTTGAACTAAATATTATACCAATAAATTTCCAGTTGATAGCCAATAAATTATAAATATTTTTTTACCTTAAATGTCCAATAAAAAGCGTAGTTCCAAATGTCGTTTTCTTTAATAAACCCTTCAACGTTGCCAGTTTCAAAAATCCTTTTTGTATTTATCAATACCTCCTCTACGTGAATCTTTAAAATATTAAAACATTTTCCTTACGGGGTGGGATAGCATATATCCGAAGCACATACTCTCGAAAAATACGGTGTGATGTCGGCAGAGATATAGTCTCGAATTCCACTTCGTTATGACTTTCCTAACGCCTTTGCCCCCAAAGAACAATTGTGTGACATTCTGGGAACGGAGGTTGAACCTTGCCGAAAAGGACTGAATAATATCTTTTGTCGACTGAATCTTTTGTCGTTCTAGCTAGAGGCTATTTGTTTCATGGGAGAGACATCAGAAGGGCAGTTCACACGCGGTTCATCCATTTTCAGCCTTTTTAGAGATGAAAGAGTCACGGGGTGCCGATGAACTACTATTGAAATTCTTCTTCAATAGTAAGAAAGCAATAAACCACTCTTTCCCCTGACCCCCCGCGCTGAATGTCCCCCACGTAAAATGGGGATAGGAAGTAGATAACATTTTCACGTTCTAATGGGCGATTTCGAAAAACGGACCCCGTAAGCTAAAGGGTGTTGTTATGGTTACTTGACTGCGGTTGGCAAAGGAAAAGTTGTAAGGTACATTGTCATGTACAGAAGTTGTACATTACCCTCCACATACAAAATCTGCTCTCTCTCTTTATATATTATTATAGAAGTATAGATACACATTGGTATCCCAAAATTAGAATAAGAGATGATATAAAATACAAAAATAAAAAAAGGATTTTCAGTAAAGAATGTTTTTTTAGTTTGTTCAAGCACCTAAAATAGTATTCAAATTAATATTACATCAGTTATTAATTAAAATTAATTTTTTTAAATAAAGAGGTTAACAGATAAAATAAAAATACAAAAATAAAATTTTAAGTAAAGAATGTTTTATTTTAAAAATAATATTCAAATTTTTTAAAAATAATATTCTGAAATAATATTCAATTTAATATTACGTTGGTTGATAATTAAAGTTAATTTTTCAAAAGAAAAAGGCGTGCCAGAGAACGGCTAAGTTCGAACCGCTAACGTCACAACAGAAGCCCACTGCGATAGCACCACGCTAAGAATCTGTGAAGTCTTCGGCACAAAAAGCAGTAGAGGACTGTAGCGGTAACAATGGAGATTGTTAGGATTAAGCCCCTAACTTTATTCCTACTGATCAGATATACATAATATATAGCCTATGTCCATCTGGAATAATGTACCTTTGAAACAGTGAAAGAATTTTTCAAATAGGTGCAGTGGTTCTGGAGATTACCCTCCACATACCAAATCGCTCTCTCTTTATATATAAGTATATATATATATATATATATATATATATATATATATATATATAAATTTTTGATCAAAATTAATAAACTTCCAAATGCCTGTTTTAAGGAGACAGCATTATTGTGTTTATGATTTATGTTATTTCTATAATAGGAAGTAAATCCTTCTTTTGTATAATTTTCCAATGTATACCATCACTGAATATTCTCTTGATTATCGAGAAATTTACCAGATGTATAACAGATATTAAAATTTGCACTAACAGCGAAATATTTATTATCAAATCGAGAAACAGTAGAGATTTATGCAATTGTGTATATTTCATGCTTTTCGATCATTAAACGAAACATTGCCCTGTCTCTCTTTTTCTCTGCAATGATTAGTTTTAAAATTATGGTAACTGATAGGGCAGACTTTATGTTGGAATTAATATACCGGGTGGGCAAAAATTCCGTAGAAAAATTAAAAAGTCATCAAAACCAAAAAAAAAACCAAAATAAAAAAATGGTTTGTAGGGTTAGCATTGCTAGGTCACGGGAAATTTTTTAAGACAGGAAAAAAAATAACTCAAAAAACAGCCGACAGGTGGCGCTGACGTAAACAAGTCAAAGAAAAGATACGCAAATAACGAAAAGAATGCTTCTAAGTTGTTTATTGCAGCAGTAGGTGTTCCACATGACCCCCACCATAGGGTATAATACATTGCAGACGGGTCACAAATCCAGCAACGGCAGAGTGCAGCAGGTCCGGATGTATACATGATACCTCTCGGTGGATCGCATTCTTTAGTTCCGACAGATTGGATGGACCGAATAGATACACCGTGGATGATACACCCCTTTGACTTGTGTACGTCAGTGCCACCTGTCGGCTGTTTTTTTTTAGTAATTTTTTTCCAGTCTTAAAAAAATTCCCGTGACCTAACGACGCTAAACCTGCAAACCTTTTTTTAGTTTGGTTTTATGAATTTTTTAAGTTTCTACGGACATTTGACCCACCCGGTATTTAAATTTCGAATTTCAATTTTTCCCCTCTTCTCAGCCAGTGACGTAGATGCTAACGCAGAACTGAAGTGTGGGACTGTAAGGGAAAAAATATAAAAAACTACTAATTTCTGCGAGGTACAGAGCTGAGTTTATTCAACGTGGGTGATGATTTTACTGTAAGTGTTCATGATATGTATAAAGTATGTTACAACTGTTACTCTGTCCGTAGAACATCCGAGATGGAGGTTTTTATTTATATGTATATTGGAGAAGCAAGTTACTTAATAAAACTTAAGTACATTTGTAAAAATTAAAAGCCAGAATTCCCTTCTCACATAGTAAGAATTTCATAAACATGAAAACTCTGCTATTGGTGAATTATGGATTTACCAGCAACAGGTTCACTGAGTTTATATCTTTTCCTATGAACAATGTTTTAAGGGCCTGAGATAGCCAAGTAGTTGCGCGTCGCCTTCGTTACTGAAGGTGCTCGAATCGAACCCCGACAAGCGCCATTTATGACCTTTGTTACAATGACAATAGTGGTCCTAAGTACATTGCGTTAAGACAAATAATTAGAGTTAACTTATTAAAAATTAGCAGCACGTTGAGATAGTAATTATATAGATTAAACCCAGAGTTAAATCTCACTGAGGAATTAACAAGATATAAGTCTGACTTAAATTAAGTTTAAGGAAGGAAACTTACACTTACATTTTATGAACACCTCGTGTGTACTACGTGTAGAACTTAAAACTTAGAACTAAAATAAAAATAAAACATGACTCACGCAATTTCAATATTGACAAGTCTATTGGGGACAGCAATAGTACTATTTATTCATTTTAAAATATTTCATCAGGATCTTTCATTTAAAAAAAGGTAAAATGGTGGAATGGCATGCTCCATCCCTCTCGTTCCCAGCACCCCACACCACACACAGAAGACAAACGTTCTAACTCTGTCGCAGCCAACACCGGTGTCTGTTCTCCGCGAGAGCAGAGAAAACCGTTCCTTCAAGGTCGCCAAGCGCATGCGCAAATGGACGCGAATAGCTCCCCTACTTGGCGAGCTTCGCCCCGTGTGGCGATAATTTCCTTCGATATTTTTTAGTGCAATTAAATTGCAATTGAGCAGGTTATAAAGCACACGGCTTTATAAAAACCTTCATGTATAGGCTGGATATGGGCACGTTAAATACATAGATCTCAATGTCCTTCATTGATGTTAGACTGTGTGGGAGAAGGTACGAATCCCCAGTTGTCACCCATGGGGGTGCTCCATGAAAATTGAGGTCGGAACTTGCTAAGTCGGAATCCGACCTTTGGAGAGCCGTTATGCAACCGGATAAGCACTCCTCAGGCCGCTAGCCTCTATGGATCTGGACTGGAATACTTTCCGGTCAAGGGGCATAAGCAACAACAACTACTAAGTTTTAACAATATAAACATCAATAATTTTCGTTAATTTACTTTGTTTTAAATGAAAACTTTCTCTGTACAGGAATCTGATACAGAAGGAAAATACAAAAGTCTTCTTTATCAGAAATAGACAAGTGTTTTAGATGTTCGAGTCTTTATTTCTTCCTTTAGGCGTTTGTTATTACCCCTTTCATAACATGGCCGACAACAAGCTGAAATCTCAGATGAGATATTCATTCTGAATCACGAAGACAGAGACTTATATAAAATATGTACAAAAGCCTTTATTATTAAGACCTCCTACTTCTATTTACATGTATGTACAATTCACATAGTTACATTTATCATGATGTAGTGGCTAGCAAAGGCCAAAATAAGTTTACGTCATAGGTCTCTGAAGACAAAAGAGCAGCAGTTCAAAAGACCAGCATTTCGTTCGACAGTCGGCTAAGGTCTCCCTGTCTCCTCCGAGAAACAGCCTTTCTATTACCTTTCTTCTTATCTAGAAATCTGTGGAACATACTCGAAGATTTTTTTAAAATTCCCAACTGCCGGTCCCGCTTTTCCCACGATCCTTGTTTTCATCGGCGAGGAAGTTCGTAATTAAGGCCTAAGGCCACACCTGGTCAGCCTCGGCTCCAACTGTCACACGTCTTCCCCGGCCATGGGGATCCAATTAGTGAAGATTTGACTGCTGGAATTTATTCTCTCCCTGCCGAGAGCGCTTCTGAAGCAGTCCACAGGCAAGACCACACACAAACACACTATATAAAAAAATATACATTTCTTCACGACATCATACCCCATTCCCATACCTTTTGTATTCATCAATCCCCCATATATTTGTCCTTTTATTCTGTTTCTTTCTCTTCATGTGCTATATTCATCCTCTGGGGTTGTTTTAATGTTCCTCCTGCGCATCAAGATATATCATGGTAGATTTTTTTTTCTTTCTGTATGTCCCTGAGTTTCAAAGATATTGCGCACATCTCAGACACATCCAGGATTGAATATTTCAGTATTTAGCTGTGATTTAGGGTTACTTACTACAAATAAAAAAATAGGTATAATTAATCATATATCATAGCTTTCGTCCATTGTAAACATACCTTTTGTGCATGCTTAGTACATATTTTCGTTCAAATTATTTTCGCAATAATTTGAAGTAAACTGCAAAACACTTCTGCAAATAACCACGTTTTTTAACTTTAAATTTCTGAGGAAGGAAATATAGAGTTATGCTACATAATTCAGCTACACCTACATTTACTTAGAATCTAGTGCTTACTATGTTTTAACGTAGGAATACGTTCCTCCATAACGGTCCTCCGGAAAGCAAAATTTCAGACCGTCCGTCGTCGCCAGTTATAATTTTTGCAGCGTGCCAAACCCAGTCTGTATTGCAAAGGCAAGCAGTAAGCAGTTAAACAGTAAAGTACCAAAATGCGTTAAAATTTTATATATATATATATATATATACCTACGTACATATATATAGATACACTAGCTTTAAATACCCGGCGTTGCACGGGTGAACCCTTAATAAAGCTTACTTGTATGATATGTATATTTGTATTTTATGGCAATCTATACCCCTCTCCACTGGTCATCATCCCATCAGCATATTATAATAACCCACCCCCCATGCTAATGTCAACATTAAAATGTTTCTTTCAATTTTGATAACCCACTGGATCCCGGCCCTTCAAGGAGTTTGAGGGCTTCCCCGTAAACCCTTGTGAAAATCGCCGGTTTCATAAACAAAGAATTACCTCACGTTGCCCAGGATAATAAAAATGAATGGAGTTAACCTGAGCTCTAGATGTATACGTACTAACAACCGAAATATATACAATTCACACACACACACACCTTTCCACACTTCATTTAATTAAGGTTGATCTCTCTCTTTTCTCCTACCACCAATTTGGTGTTCAAAATGGTGATATATAGGAAATATAAATTATTGGATTGTTTCTAGCAATTTTTTCAAAATCTAAAGCGAATGTCGAAAAATCGTGACATTGATCGTGTTTGTTACATTTAATCGTGTTTCTTACATTTTAAATCAAGAATTTTATGGATTTCTGTTTCCTTCTTTGAGATATGACGGAATATGTAAAAAACGCGTAAAAACACGTTTAGCCCCCCCTAACCCCCTTGGGGGCCGAATTTTGAAATATCCTTAAATTGGTTTTTAGGTATTCGTATTCCTTACATTTTAAAGCAATAATCTTATGGATATCTGTTTCCTTCTTTGATATATGAAGGAATACGTGAAAAACACGTTAAGCCCCCCCCCGTCCCCGTCCCCTGGGGCCAAATTTTAAAAAATCCTGAAATTGGATTTAAGGTATTCGTGTTCCTTACATTTTAAAGTAAGAATCTTATGGACATCAATTTCCTTCTTTGAGATACGAAAGAATATGTAAAAAACACGTTTTGCCCCCCCTCCCCCCCCTTGGAGGGCGATTTTTGAAAAATCGCTTCTTAAATGACGCCTTCAGCCCCAAAGTAATAAGCTCTTAAAATTTGATATCTGTATCTCCAATAGTTTTTGCTGGGTGTTGATTTCTTTATATATATAGATAAAACACGTAAGAACACGTTTAGCCCCCTTCTCCCCCTTGGGAGACGAATTTTGAAAAATCCTGAAATTGGTTTTTAGGTATTCATGTTTGTTACATTTTAAAGAAAGAATCTTATGGATATCGATTTTCTTCTTTGAGATATAAAGGCATATGTAAAAAACACGTTTTGCCCCCCTCCCCCCCTTGGGGGGCGAATTTTGAAAAATCCTGAAATTGGTTTTTAGGTATTTATGTTCCTTATATTTTAAAGCAAGAATCTTATGGATATCTGTTTTCTTCTTCGAGATATGAAGGAAAATGTGATAAAACACGTAAAAACACGTTTTTTCCCCCTCCCCCCCTTGGGGGCCTAATTTTGAAAAATTCTGAAATTGGTTTTTAGGTATTCATGTTACTTACATTTTAAAGCAAGAATGTTATGGATATAAATATCCTTCTTTGAGATATGAAGGAATATGTAAAAAACACGTTTTGCCCCCCTCCCCCCCTTGGGGGGCGAATTTTGAAAAATCGCTTCTTAAATGACGCCTTCAGCACAAAAGTAATAAGCTCCTAAAATTTGATATCTGTATCTCCAATAGTTTTTGCTGGGCGTTGATACGTGTATGTATATATAAGTCAGGACTTCTTCCTTTATAGATATAGATATATACATCCACACATACATACATTTATACAGTACATACAAAAGAGGTAAGCAACGATAAGTAATCCTACGTTAATAACTACATTAATAACCAGCGATAGTTTCGTTAGAAGAGACTACCTGCATTTGTTTAATTTAATTTTTTGGACAAGGACAGTTTGAAAACTCACAACCTCAATTCCTCTACCGAAAATGACGTCCTTAAAAGAGCCGCCGGACATTGGCCGAATGGCTAGGGCGCTGGCATTCGGTACCGGAGTCTGTGGGTCCGAATCCCACTCTTGGCATGGACGTTTGTGGCCGTTCGGAATCGGCTTTAAGCAGTAGGGCCCGGTCTAATTAGCCCTCGTGTAGCAAAAGTTGACCGTAGCGCTCCAAACCAAAACCAATCCTTAAAAAAGCCAATTATCGTTGCTTGAAATGCACTGATCTAGGCTAAACGTTCGATAATTTTTCTAAGATCAAACGCATGTGATAAACCGTTGAAATGGCTTCCATTATTATCCTTTGATACAACATGGATCTTCTGAATAAAATAAAATAATGGTATACAGGATTAATATCTATGAATTTCAAATACCTTAGTATACTTTATAGGTTTTCGATTATTCGGTGCTACAGTGTTTTTATAACTGGAAGTATTCGCATTTCGAACGTTCCTCTCTTGAAAAATTGTTTTCGTTTGAAATTGCTGTCGAAAACTAATGATTTATTTTAAATTTTAATTACGTGCATGTAGATAATAAATATGTAGAGAAACAAAGACATGAGTTGTTTTAAAGGGACGTTTAATTATTACTCTAAAAATTGGTTTCACGTTTCATTACCTAAAAGTACTAAAATAATAGGAAACATATTCTTGTTACAAGACGTAAGCGAGTACTGATTTTTTTTTAAGGAACACGTGCTAATTTTCATTTCTAGAAATTCAAAATATACACTGTTAATTATACTTAGTTGTTTTTAATAGTACCTGACGACCATTAAATTAAATTACATTTTGCATAACGTAGATTAAAAATATCGTCTAACACTATAAAAAATTAGGGTTATAAAGCAAGAACTAAGTGTTAAGGTTAGAAGGGTATTTTTCTGCTAAATTATAGTTATTTACATAGGTATATTTATGCTAAGTTATTTAATTGACAGAATTTATGCGCAATAAAACAGTGAAGAGATTCTTTTGGGGTAATTACCGTGTGAGGCATACATGTTTATTTTTACTCTAGTAAATGGGATATTCTGCTTCTTAGAAACAATTTATCTTCTTTTCATATCGTTTATACGATCACAAAATAAACTAAGAGCTATATAAATAATTTCTTTTAAAATCAAGAAATGTTTAAAATAACCTTCACATCGTTATGTACAGCTAATGAAAATTTAAAAAACAATTATATATGAAGTATATTCATATAAAATACTAAATATATTTAATAATTTATTATTATATTAAATATATTGAATATTTATTAAACATTAAATAATTTACATAAAATATTAAATATTGATATCTTATTATTCTATTTAATATATTTTATATTTAATTAATATTAAATATATTTAAATAAAATCCTGGGGAAATTTCTTTTGACAAAAGTCCATTGGGGGAGTGGGGGTTACAAGAAAATAAAATCACATGTTAATATTTCTAGAAATTGTCTGAGTCTTGTAGCATTTTTTCTAATAAAACTGACAATATAAAGTACACCAATGGTCGTTCTTAAATTGTAGTAGATTAAAATGGCAAAAATTAAATAAGGCCGCACTTTCCCCACACCTTTTGTAGTTATAATTATATTGGCTTAAGACCGCTACGGTCACTCAGGTCAAACTACGGTCACTCAGGTCAATATTAACCTATGGAGAAAATTTTCCGGTGATTGTAGACTTGGATATATATATATATATATTTTTTTTTTTAATTGCACTCCGTAAACTGTAAAAATTAAACACTATTTTGGGCATATATCTAAGATGAAAGTATAACTAGAAGGGTAAGAAAGTAAGTTTATGATACAAAAGTTGGACACCTAAAGCAGGTATTCCTGCAACTTAGAAACATTACACCCTGAAACATATAGCTTTTTAGCATTTTAAGGTATGTGCCTACTTTGAAATGGGTGTATTGGGGCAAAATTTCGAAATTCTTTCATTGCTCTATTTCCTAGGACAATCTTTTAGGGATCTAAAACTGCTTTACTTTTATTCGTACGATCGTTAGATGTGAACTTAAGGCCAATTTAATAAACCGAAAGCGATGATAAAAAAACGATTGTAGCATCTTTACAAGTCTTTTCTAGAAAATTAATTTTTCAGTTACTTTTGTAAACGAGTAAGCTAATAACTTTAAAAAATTTCAATATATTTCAATGAAATTTTCAATAGTGTTTTGCATATTACTAACTGTGTTTTAGAACTAAAAGATAAGCTATATCTGTTAATTTAATAATTCTACAGGTACCTGTACTTACAAAAAGGTATCTTTTTAAAACGAAAAATCAGTGTTTTCTTTTCACTTTTTTGGTATATTTCAGAGATTTTTGGAAATATTTTTCAAAAATTTACTTTTGAACACAGGTAAGTTTTACAGTAGTATTATTATATGAAGGAGATTAAAATATATTTATTTTAATTGAGTGTAAAATCTAAAGGAATGTAGGGTATAGTGTTAGCACTAAACTGTACTAAAATTATTTATAAATATTCCCTATATTTTAAAATTAAAAATTATATGACATTTTTAAGAAAATTTTATTTCCTTTCGTGATTTTATATCACTTTTGAACTAAAAATATATGTATTTAATCAATACTGTACATGTTTGAAAAAAAAGGGTTCCGACCGTAGTCAGAAACCTTAACAGCATTTTGTTTTTACAATGTAATAGAAAAATAAATTATTTTCTCGGATATCACTTTCGTTTTAGGAATTCTGTCCATCAAAAGAAATTATGTGAGATTAATAAACAGTATACCACTATTTCTTTTCTTTTTTACTCTGAATAAATCAAATTGAAAATTATCGTTTGCACATCATCTTTAATAAAACAGGTTATCTCTCATGAAAGGTCTTTGTCTATTACGGAGAACAATTAATTAAAAGAGGGGTCCTTAAAATTCAAGTTGACACTGCTTTACGAACATATTTTTATCGTAACTTATGGTTGATTTCAATGGGGGAATCCTAACGGCGAACAAACCTTGCACCCAGGTGCCACCTCAATTTTGACCGATCAACCCCAGGAGCGTACATTCTCCCATCCTCTCTGGCCGGAAAGCCATAGAGGAACTTTCCGGTTTAAGGATTTAACATGGCCATAGCCGGCCTAGATACGATGGTATTTAATAGCGCTCGTCGGGATTCGAACCTAGAACATACTGTTTGAAACCCAACGCACTACCACTAGGCTACCTCGATCCGATATGTCAGTATCAAAGGGATATATTTAAATTTTCTAGTGAGACATCTCAATCAAATTTTCCAGAACACTTCTTTGCATGGTTTTCATTATACTATGTCCATACTTTTTGAGATAGAGGGAACATTTAAAAAAAATTTTTTCCTAATGCAAAAATTTTATGTAAATATATATATATATATATATATATATATATATATATATATATATATATATATATATATATATATATATATATATATATATATATATATTCCTTTTTAAAGTGATTAAAACTATATACATAAAAGTTTTAAACTTCTTGTAAGCGTATTATTTTAAACGTTTCCTATGGCCGAAATTGAATAAATTATGCAAATAGTGGTTAGGATTCAGCAGATATGTCAAAAACTAACTTTGTTTTTAATTTTCACTTTATAATGTTGAAAAACTATAAAAAAAAACTCTGTTCGAGAATCATTAAAGTGTTATTCATTAAATTCCTTATCTTTCGTCCTCTGTTAAACGTTGCCAAGGCATTGCTATATTACTTGTTGTAATGGTAGTTTTGGCGAACTTTAAAATAGGTCTGAAAGAAATATTTGTGGTATCGATTAAATGCAATATTTTTCGTCAATATTTTAAAAAAATGTTCAAGTTTATTTTATATTCATAATGACTGTTATATGTAAAAATCTAATAGAGTAAAAATTTTTTTGTAATAAAAAATTATAAAAGTCGTATAAACCTTGAATTATTAGTTGTATCGCTGGACTCGAGTGTTAGGCGTTGACCTCCAACCACTCACCACGTACGACAGGATAGGACGGTGTATGGTTTTATACATTTTATTATATAATTATAAGGATTTTATTATCTAATTCTATTTGATTCTGGTACAGGAGGTGGGCGATATCCTTACCTGCTTTAAATTTTTTTTAAATGTTCTATTCTATATTTTTTTCCTGGTTAGTCGACGATCGACGTAAAATCCTGGCTTGTTTGGTTTTATGCCGCCAAAGCAGATGTTAAGCAACTTCAAACCCTCCATAACAAGTTTACTCACGTATATTCGCCACCCGTTTTGTTTAAATCAAACCAAACTATCCGAAGGGATTTGAATATTTCATCATTTTCTGCAACAGCTCTCAAAATTTCTTAGAAGTTCTATAATTCATTTCCTAATGTTCGTAAGGAGATTATTGCAGAGTTCTCTGATTACGACTTCTCTCTTCCTAAAAAAGGTATACGCTCCTGGGCGTGCCTTATTCGCAGCTAACAATTCTTCCTGCAGTTATTAATATTTTCTATTAATATAATTACTATTTTTCCCCATCATTTTTGCGAACCTCTGACTTATCTCATTACGAACTATTCTCACTTTTCACAATTCTCATAATATCGCACTGTGGCATTATCAGTTCACTCACTTTTTTTCACTGTTCATCCCACTAGACTTGGGCGATATATCGATACATTGTGAAAAACTGGTGTGAAGCCGACATCGTCACACCGGTTTCATAATTTTCAAATCAGCGATACATCGTAACATCGCCATTTACCGGTGTCATAAACCGAGCGGTGTACGCATTCTCGCGATTTCCCGATGTCACACAAACGGTTCCGATATTTCTGTGTGCGCATGCACGATGTTACGATGTCACATCGCCTGGTCGACGATTTCCCTTTGTCCGATGTTTGTGCGCATGCGCGGTTTTACGATATCACATCGCTTAGCATGAAGGGACGACTTTCCGGTTACACACCGTCAATACTTAAGCTGACGACTTAAAGTACTTGCTAGAAAATATTTGGCAATTCAAGGTTCAAGTGTAATTTCAAAGAGAGTATTCAGCACAGACGGGAGTGTTTTTCCAAGACAAAGAGCTGCATTGCTTCGAAAAAAAATGCAAAAATGCAGATATTCTTGGCTGAAAATAAAAGATATTTGAATGTTTAATTAGTTTAGTCTGTTGCAGGACAACAACATGGTCTCATTTTTATGTATGAATCTATGTTACTTTTTTTATGGAGGAAAGGTGCCACCTGCTAGCTACGTTCGTGGTTAACATCGCGATACATCGTTAAATCGCGATGTTACACTGACGATGTATCGCGATGTCAAAAGTGTATCATCGTCCAGGCCTACTACCCACTGACCTGATAGAACTTTCTGGTAGACGGATTTAATATGGAATTGTATAATTTAATTTAATATGATATTACCACTTTTTAGATATAGCTTGTTTTTATATAAATAAAATATTTGTTAGGAATTGTTAAGTCTAAGTTTAACCATTTTCTCTCTAAGAAAGCGAGCAGCTTGCTGCGTCGTGTTTTAAAGTATGTAAAATAAGTACAGTGATTTGCAACCGAACCGAAATTTTGTAATTTAACAACATGGTCCCATTTTTGTATGAATCTATGTTACTTTTTTTAGGGAGTCACGCTGCCACCTGCTAGCTACGTTCGTGGTTAACATCGCTATACATCGTCACATCGCGATGTTAGACTGACGATGTATCGCGATGTCAAAAGTGTAACATCGCCCAGACCTACCTCCCACATTCAAAACTCGGCGACTTCTGTGTTGTTTCATTGTTATTTTTATTATTATAATTGATTTGTTTATCCTTTTCAAATCGTTTTTTTACTTTTCTTTCTTGTCACTTTACTTTATTACTTTTTTTACCTGCATATTTATTTTAAATTAAAATTTTACTATTAATGGCCTAACTTAAGACATTTTAATTTGCTAAGCATAATTTGATCCCAATTGCCACTTAATTACCGAGGTTAAAGTCTTTGACCATGGCGATCCAACAACTTTAAATTCCTTGATCCTTGAATTTTCTTCTAACAAATAAAAAAATGTGTTTGTGGCAGCCACGCTCGTGAGAAGTGAAACTTCACAGATAGAGAGATTTGTCGCCGATTTATATTTGAATTTTTCCCGGAATATTTGAATGTTACCGTGAGGGACTCGCGAACTCTCAGTTTCGTCACTTTCATTATTATATACAACAAATGATGTGGGTGGGTGCAGTGGCCCATTTTGCAAGAGCAGCGGGCTAGTTATCTGAAAGTGACTTGTTTGATGCTCGTCACTGACAAATCCACTTCTGTGTACATTAATGGCGGCTGGTGCACGTAAAATCTGTCGTGGCTGCAATGTCCTCCAAGTTCTCAAAATTACCTCTTGGGGTGCGGGGTCAAGTGTTCTGATCTCGTCACTTGACTCGGTTCATAATTACGGGACTGGTGCTTTAGCCAAGTGGGACTTCGACCCTTGTGGTGCCAGTCAAAACAGGAGCCGCACCTTCATCGCCCATAGCCTTCAGGACTTGATCTGATGTTGCTGTCGGTCAAGTGACATAAGCAACAACAACAACAAATGATCTGGTGTTAATCCTCGACGATCGGCGCGTCTCAATTCACTCGTAGCCATCATGAACGGTGTAACACGAAAACCTTTCAATACTCCCACTGATTTAACTAACCAAGATAAATGGTAGGGAATGATAGTTCCTTCGTATCTATGTTATACAGACCAGAAGTTATATGTTATACTACTTCATATGTTATACTGCTTCAGAACATTTCCAGCTCTTCGTTGCTACAATTATGAAATATCTGAGTTTGAAGGCGTTGGCCTAGGCAACTCAGTTAAAACACTTGTCCTATGGTCCTATGGTCCTTCGTATGTTCATCAAATAATAAACAATGCGGCAAATGAATTTCACCTGGTGCAATCCGTAGATACTTATCATCGTTCCATAGCAGCGTCTGTTGGTGGGCTGTTAGGCTATCATCGATGGCTATCACTCATTTCATTCCTGTCGATTATATTTTCTGAAGTATCATTTGAAGATGGATTTACTGTGATATTGTAAAATTTGTAAAGAGGGCTGTCACATAAAAAAAAAACCTGTAACCGGCTTTTGATATTTCTTTTATTAACAAATCCAATTAAGTAGCTAGATTTGTGAATTTTCTTTTTCTTATAGTGTGCATTGATGCAGTAGTCATTATCAACACCTCTTGGTAGCTGGCAAATCATAGTATCTACGTCTACAGGAACGGGCTTGTGGCGGCCCAGTGGTACAGCGCGCTGGTTTTCGGTGCTGAGGGTGCTCATATAATATCCCGGCGTCGAGCCTCGAAAAATGCCTCCGTTCGTGTCGTCCCTTCATAGGGGGTAATGCTGTCCGCCTATATGGTGCCCCCACAATAAAATGGGCAGTAAAATTGCGGCGTGGTATAGGCGAATGTCTCACGACAAGTGCCTCCGCATTCCATAATAACTTGGCCGAAGATTCCATATTGGCTGTGAGGATGTCGCACTCTCCTGATCTGCATAAAGGGAACCTTAAATCTCGTTCTTCTTTTATTTTTAATATTTTACTCTATATACCACATGAGTATAACTAATATTTTTTTTCTACTACACTGACGAGACTTAGAATTCACAAATAGGTATTTTAAGGAGGAATCAGACCAGGTTATCAAAAAATTCTTCAAAAATTCTAGAACTTTTGAAAAGGCTCCATGCGTATTCATTTTCTTCTGATATCTCCGAAAGTTCTCAGAATTGTTAATTGAAGTGTTTGTCACGAAACTGTGCATAATTCTTTGAAATCACACATATTTTTCAAATTTATAGACCATAAAATAAAATATAAACATAAAAAAATAACAAGCAGTATAGAAAAAAAAATATTTAAGACTTTAGATTCCTACAAAAGAAATATTAAATGCACATTTATATTTATATACATCTAGTAAATTGATAATAAAAAATTTAAAAGCATTTTGAAAAACGTTAGCATTTTCGAAAAAATTTGAAAAACCTTCATTATTCTGCGAAAAAAATCCTTATTTTGAATTCTAAGGGTTTTCAATGTAGTAAAAATAAAATTAATTTTTCTCATTTTGTTTAAAGAGTTAAAAAAATTGAAAATTAAAAAATTCAAGTTTGAATGTCCCTTGTCCCGTTAAATGGTATCGGATGTGACATGAGTCTTTCGGACACTAAATCTAATACCGGGAGATGAAATGGTTTCTCTGGATACTTAATCCTTTGAATGCCGAAAATGATATATTTTTTTAAGTCCTCTTTAAAATGTTCTTAAAACACACGAGCATTGCATTTTGAAATGTGTTTTAAAATCTAGAAAACAGAGTTAAAAATTTATTTCCCATTCTGCGATATGGAAACCATTTAGAAGTTAATTCCCCATACCATGGAACTGATATTGTGGGGTTTAACATGGCTATTGAAGCTATGTTTTCAAATATTTTCAAATATACTGTATAAAATTCTCGTTATACTTTCATCTTCTTACCATCGTACTATCAGAAGTCAATAGAATACAGATCTCAAAGTACTTTTGCACGGTAAACACGAAATTAACATAACGATTCTATATTTAATATTGAAAGCTCTCGTCTGATCTCAATTCCGTATGATTGATTATGCCTTAACACGAACTGAATTAGATAATACCTAAACAAATTTGTATTCCGACTTGAAACTATTTCCCCAGAAATCAAACTATGAGCGGTATTAATTAGATGAAGAAACGCACATTTTTATAATTCCGTCGTAGATTATAATTTAATATAGAAAGTATAATAATTAATCTGAATGTCCCGTGAAAACTCTTTCTGCCTCCGGGATAAATGATCAAATATCCAAGCAGACTTTCCGAATTCTAGTCCGCTTACTTAATGAATATTCATCATCCGTTTTAATAACGAAGTGCGAAAGAATACAAGTTTCGTTAACTTTCGAATTTGTCGATTTATTATCAGTAGCATTAGATTCCAGATATTTTATTTTATGGTGCCTGTTTAAAAAATAACTCGGCAAACTTTTACGGATGAAATGTATTAAGTCATTGCTAGTTTGGTAAACGAAATAACTATCTTTCTTTTTCAATATATTAGTTTCCATTAAAGCTGAAACAAATTCTGACTTAACTGCAATGCCCATTTTCTGGAAAAATGTATTTAAATAATTATTTAGTTATATATATATATATATATATATATATATATATATAAATCTGTGGGGCGTGGGGGTTGGAGTTACTCATTCAACCATTGTAAAGAACAAATATATACAGTTCATTTACATTGAACTGATAACGTAGTCCGTCTATGACGGAATCCAAAATGGGGTCATAATGTTACGTCCCAAACAGAGCATGAGGAGGTCATGATAATTTTCATGCTAGCGGCGCCCTTTTGCGCCAGAAATAATATGAGTTATATATATATATATATATATATACACTCGAATTTCTCGAATTACTCGTATGTCAAATCATTTTCCCCCATTGAAATGAATTGAAATGTCTTTAATCCGCTCCGTATTTTTTTTTATTTACAATATATTGAAGCCTCTCAAAAGGCCACAGCGTGAGTATTGGCGGACCGGATGTTGTGCTGGCCTGATTCAGCATATTCTACTTGTCTCTGTTAGAGCGATTCAAATAGATGCTGTAAGGACTTTGCCTTAAAAAAAGAGTGCCAGCCTTTTGTATTTTCATGCTGTAATTGCATATCTTGAAAAAATACAGCTTATTTACAAAAAAAAATTAATTTCGCCTGTTCATCACGGCTATCGAGGAGAGAGGGGGGGGGGCAGTGAGTTATGTAAGCTTTTCATCACAGGTACTCTAGGCAGCAGCTCGGCATCTCCTTTTGTAACACCTTCAACTCTCTCCTTTCACCTATTTTCGGTGACTGATAAATACCCCCATCAAAAGTTCTCGAAAAATCCAGAAACGCTTTCTTTCTTGCCCAAGTACATTTTCGATTGATTAGACGCTTGCCGTCCGAAAAGAATCCCATTTCTTACATGAAATCATGCCATTACATCGTTTTGCGGCTGCTGATTGGTCAATTGAGTTTGCATCGGTAATTACCATAATATTTGATCCTAAGCGCATTTTAAATGAGATAAATGCTAAAATCTATTTCTTAGTTGCTTTCATTTCGATAATTACATAATATTTTATCCTAAGCCCATTTTAAATTAGATAAAATCTATTTCTCAGTTGCTTTTATTTTTATATATATTTTTTATGCCATATTGTACAAGGAACGTGAACTTTTTTTTTTTTAAATTGGCCCCACCTATTAATATAAAAGTAATTTAAAGTGAAAAGCTGTTTGTAAAAGAAATTTTCGCCATCAATGCCTTCATATTTCTTTTTTGTGCATGGAAAATGTTAAGAAATTACCAATTTCCATAGTAATTTCACTGCAAAAATTTTAGGAAAAGAATAAAATAGAGTAAATGTTACTCAAAATTGACTTTTTTACTTAAATTTAAACGTTGAATTAAAAACCTCTACTTCAAACCTCTACATCAGTATAATTTAAAATTTAATAATACATAAATATGATCAGAAATCATACAAATTGCTTAAACAGAAAATTTTGATTTTAAATGCTCACATGGAACTATGAAAGAATTCAGTCAAAGATTTTTATCAACAAATAGCTTGTCACTTTAATGTATACATGAATGCATATGCTTTTGCTTTTACATTAACGGATGGCGCCACTTAATAAAAAAATCAATTGAAATAATCAACGTTCCTTGTCATTAGAGATGACATATTTTATTCTTGTAACCATATAAGAAAAAAACACTATATTTGAATAATGAAACCAACTTAATAATTTAGCAAAGTAATACTTACGGGCAAACAAAACGGGTACCAGATGGATTTGACGATCTTGAGTTCCACTGTGTATTTGTCAATTCCCCAAATTGCTTGACCCATTTATTGCAATCCGTTAAGTTTTGAACGGTACTGCATACTACGATACTATTATTTGAAATAGATTCTATTTCGTTCAAAAATAGTGATGAAAGTTTTGATTCTTGAAAAACAGATATGCTTGCACAAGCATCAGCGCATCAAATACACAATTACCGATGCAAACTCAATTGACCAATCAGCAGCCGCAAAACAATGTAATGGCTCGATTTCATGTAAAGAATGGGAACATGTTTTCCGTACTGAGGCTGCTCTTTGTAGACTGGCTTACTGTTCGGGCGAACGGCCGTAAGCGCTTCTGGTCTTTTATGTCGCTAAGTGCGGCTGTTTAAGCAAAAGTAATTTAAATTAAATAAGGGGACAGTGGACTTTCAAAATTGTGAAATTTGACCAAAATTTTGATTTTTTTATTCTATTGAATTGTGAAACTACGGACGAGTAGGAATGTATTGCAAAAATAATTTTGAATTTCTGTGATTACTTTCCTAGTTATAGGCATTTGTATTTAATTTAGATATTATGTGGTTACTGATAGCAATAACTTTAAATGTGTTTTTCTCAAAATAAAAATTTTCATGCCATACTAATATTAAAACTGCTCCATGGGCAGTTCTAATTATCGTATTGCTTTGAAATCTAAGTTAAATACACTTAACTGTATATCAAATAAATCTTGCTGAAAAAAATTATGTCTCGTAGCTCAGAATTTCTAAATTTTGTACTTGAAAAGATGATTTATAGGTATTTTGCGTATTTAAAAGGGTGTTTTCATTATTATTATTATTTTCTCTTTATATTTTTAATGAATGCTTAAAATAAGCAATAAGTTTCATTGTTAATTCTATAAGGTATCCTGAAAATAAAAATTACCATATTATATGCAAAAGAAATGCGCATGGAACATTTTTAATTAGGCCAATTTTTGATATAATTAATAATTCATAATTCATAAATTATTAATATTTCATCTTTAAATTTTAACCACCTTTACATATCTATGGTACTAATCACATATTCATTTTTCAAGCAAATACATTCAAAACAAAAAAAGTTAGGTTTGAAGGTCCACTGTCCCCTTAAGTGCACAGGTTCGCGGTGTAAGGTGGCCTCCTGGAAATCCACGTGCGGAGGTAAACGTTTCTGTACGGGAGTCATTACAATACAATTTTTTCAAATAGAAATAACTTATTTCATGTTCACGTTGCAAAACCAATTTCACGTATCGGCGAATTGTTCTTTTTAGCCGGGAAAGCGGGTTGAGTGAGGCATGCGTAAACTTGTTGCTGAAATATGAAGATAGAAAGGAGAACTTTATGAAATCTGTGGAATAAATTAGCTCCCAATCTAGTGAAAAAGTTTTAAAAAAAACTTTAATAAATTAAGAATCTAAATAAATTTACAAAACCGTAAATTAAGGCCATTAAGGATGCTATGTACTAACCCCATTAGATTCGCTCAACTCAATGTTAACCTATGGAGAAAATTTGTCCACGGATTGTCGACTTGGATTCAAAGATTTTTTTTTTAAAACTGTACTCCGTCATAGAGAAAGAAATTTTACATTTGTGTACATTTTTCGTTTTTTTTAAATGCAATTAATATTTTAAAATTTAAATTATTCGGGGAAAAATCTGGTATAGTGTGTTTTAAACGCTCATAAATTCCACGAAATTTATAAAATGAATCCTGTAGCGCTTTGCAGAAAAGTTCAGGCTATCTGATAATACCAGTTTTATTTGATTATCAACATTTATGTACCTGTAAATAGTTGAGAAAAGTATATTTTAAACAAAAAATTTGGAGGCAGTGCTTAACCCCCCTATAGAGAGAGAGCCATTACAATCCCTCAAAATGTCAATCCTAAGGGGAGTGGAATTCTGGAACTGTCAACTGGACTCCTCCCACCACAAGAGTCTGCAAGAAGACGAAAAGGGAAATACGATTTTTTTTCTTAGTACATAGCAGCCTTAAAAGTTCCTCTCGTGTTTTTACCCGTCATGGATTACTGTGTAGGAATTCTCTTGCTCTGTCCCAGAGGAAGAAACTTAAATTGTTATAAAAAATTTCAATTGAGTTCATTTACAATTAATTTTAATGAATTTAATAAAGATTTTTCAAATCCCAAACGAAATCTGACTAGAGTAACAGAAAATAATATTGTAAATAAACTCAATCAAAATTTGCTTGAGAAATTTGAATTCGATTAATATAAAATAATTTTTAATAAATTTACTAAAGTTTTTCAAATCCTTAACGAAATTTGAGTAAATGCTTTGTGAACAAACACACTTAGAAAAGTCATAAATGAAAATTTTCGGAGAATTTTATACTCTTTTTTTTTACATAGATTTCATTCTTATAAGAAATTAATTTTTTTTTAATTTTTAATTTTTTAAATTTTATTTTTTAAACACAGTAAATAAATGAAACCGGTAGTACTTGGATCTGTTAGTATTACTAATAAGTCAACAAGTTTATTCTCTATTTCGAGGTCAAATTTGATTCACAATAGTATTTACACGCTGCTGTAAAAGTGATGAGATAGTATTCTTTAGTTCTAAAATTCATGTTAGAAATATATGATGATAAACATGGAAATCCATATAAAAAAATTGTTTTTCAGTAAAGAAAATGTACTTTAAAGAAAAATCAACACCAAGTTATACCTCAAAATCAGGACAACTGAATCACTTAAGAGAGGTTGTTTTATATATGTTCATTATTGTTTTTCAGCGATGAACAATAAGGAGGAAATGTCCTAGAAGCTGTTGTGTACTAACCCTACTGGATTCACTCACCTCAATATTAACCTATGGAGAAAATGTATCTAAGGATTGCTCACATGGATTTAAAGTTTTTCTTATTAATTGTACTCCGTAACAGAGAAAAAAACTTTAAACCTTGGAGCATTTTTCTTTTTTTTTTAAATGTAAATAATATTTTAAAATTTAAATTATTCGGGGAAAATCTGGTATAGTGTGTTTTAAACGCTCATGAATTCCTATGGTGGTCGAAATTTATAAAATGAATCCTGTTGCAAAGTGCAGAAAATGTCGGGCTATCTGAAAATACCATTGTTATTGGGTTTTATGCAGCTGTCAATAGTACACACATTTTCTCCATAGGTTAACATTGAGGTGAGCGAATCCAATAGGGTTAGTACACAGCGACCTTAACTTACTCTAAAACGATTTCTGTGAAGAAAGGTATAAACCATTGAATTTTTAAAGTTTCTTAAAATATAATTTAGTTTTTTTTAAGCCTATTCATTAGGTTATGGTCATACTGTGCTGAAATGCATATTAAAAAACTAGCTTCTCAGCAGAGCAGCACGATCAGACAAATAATAAATGCCCCTTGGTACTTCCGTAATGTTGACATCTACAATGAAATCGGTCTCCCCACTCTTAAAAAACACCTTCAAAATCTAGCCATTAACTTTTACTACAATATCGATAATGATTTACTTAAAGATTTAGCAAATTATGATCATGCTGACCCCTCTAACAGGAAACGGCCTAGAGCCATCCTGTCATTTTCTTAAATGTTTTGTCCTTCGTCCTTATTATAAAAAATAAAAAATAATACTTGGCTTGCCAAGGTAAAAAACAACAAAAAATTTTATAAAAACAATTAAAAATGTATTTCTATCCTTAAACTTTCTCTTTTAATTTTATTCAACTTTGCATCGTTTGTAGACCCTCTTTTCTACTGCCCTGAAAGATGCTTACTCACTTTTTCTTATACTAGGAACTCACGGATTAGCAGCGGCCCAATCATTTCACTCCTTTCCTATACTCTGTTTCATTGGTTCCCCTCTGCTTATTACCTGAAAGTCTGCAATTAAGGGCGTGGCCCAGGAATTGCAGTTGCGACCCATTTCCTATGGTCCTATGGTCCTATTCATTAGGTTACGAACTGTGAAGGTTTCGCCTACTCACGGAATCAGTTGGGATTCCCGACAGCTCTACCCCCCCCCCCTCCCCAACAAAAAAACACTGTTGATCTGGCGGATACCGCAGTCACCTACCTGAGAGATTCACTCCTTATGGCGTATGTTTAGGCATCTAAGCCTTTCAAAACAAAGACTGATTACTGCAGGCTTCCCGAGGACGTCGAATAATTAATCAGAGAAGGAAATTCACTTAGGAAACACTGGCAGGTTTCCCGTGGTTCTAATATCAAAACTTTAGGAAATAGATACGAGACCCTTATTCGGAGACATGAGCACCAGTACTAAAACACGGTGGAATGACTACATAGAGTCGCTTGCGTCTTCTGACTACAATGTGTGGACGGCAGCCTTACGCATGCGTAAGACACGCTCACACATTCCGTCCCTTCCTTAAAGGACCCAATTCAATGGCCATCTCTAACACTGAAAAGGCTAAATGCATTGCAGGCAGTCTTAGAAACCGGTGTGAACCTCATCATGATATCTCTGACCATAATACGTATTTGCAAGTAATACCTCGCATATAACAATTCCTACTTACTGCCTTTACAAATTATCTTCAACCCACCTGTCCCTCTGAAATTATGTGCTACATTGATAAACTAAAAAGAAATAAATCGCCGGGCGAAGACAATATTTCCTATTTAATGTTAAAAAATCTACCTGATAACATACAAATATATCTGTCTCACCTAATTAATTTTCCACTTAATCACCTTCTATGATGCTGAAAATCTGCCATTGTCGTGCCGGTTCCAAAATGCGGGTCGGATCTTACTGACCCTTCCAACTATCAACTGATCTGTCTTTTTCTGGGCTTTAAAAGGTCTACGAATTCGCATTGACCAGGCGCCTGGATGAGTTCTGCTATGCCCATGGCGTCATCCGACAGGAGCAGTTCGGCTTTCGTAGCTGGCACTCCACACATCAGCTCTGGAGCATTTTGAACTCATTAAAGGTGCCAATGTTAAAAGACAATATACTTGCGCGATTTTCATGGCCGTATATTTTCGTCGCAAGGCGTTTTACGAACTTTGGTATAAATGTCTCTTCTATAAACTGATTAACCTTAATATTCCTTCCCAACTAATTAAAATCTTCCATAGCTAACTCTCGGGCATACTTTCACGGTTTGAGTCAATACTAATATTCCTCTCCCCCCCCCCCCAGTGAATTCTTTCTGGAGTACCCGAAGGCAGTTTGCTTGGCCTTAAGTTGTTTAATCTATATATAAATGATAGTCCGCCCTCTTCCAACATTGAGTTAGCTCTATATGCTGATGACACGGCCATCATTGATCGACACTCACACTCAAACCTCCTGTTTTGTACTATTCGAAATTATCTCAAAATTCTCGGTATTTATCCAACAAACCCATTAGAAGAGATTTTAATATTTTATCATTCTCCGAAACTGTGTATAAACTTTCTAAACCTGTTTACGAATCTATTCGAAATATTCAGAATGAGATTATTGCGGAGTTCCCTGATTACGACTAAGCGTAAACGCCCATGGGTGTGTCTCCTTAAGATCTAAAGTTTTTTCTCTCACCTAAATAACTTAATTCTATTCTCGAACTCCTCCCACTTGTATTTTTACCTTCCCGCAAGAACTTCTAAATTATCTCAATGTGAATAACTTCCTCTCATTTACTTTTTTGACTGTGTCTTCATATCGCACTCGATGACACGTTCACTCGCTGATTTTTCGTCTCGAATTCGATTGCAGGTGACGACATTTTTTCCAAACATAATTCCATACTCAAAATGTATTTTCCTTTTATTTAAATTTTTATTTTATTTTTAAATTTAATTTTATATGATGAGGGTCTATTTTTATATAGTTTTACTTGTCTGAGAATGTGTATCGTGACTACAATTGACTTACTTACTTGAGTTAAAGTCTATAGACCAAGGCTCTCAGTGAACTTTATATTTTTGTATTCCTGTATTCATTAGGCTTGCTAACCTAAAAGTGGCCAGAAATAAATAAATAGAAAGACGGTAAAACGATTAAAAACAAAGCCTCTCTTATGAGGATTAAATTTTCACTCATGGTGAGATTTTTTCTATATGAACGACAGAAACATATGCTTGGATAGAAAAACAATTAAGATATTTTATGCTTGAAAGAAAGCATGCTCAGTAAAATGAAGGTGTTTCAAAAATATACTAAAATTTTAAGGAAAGGTGGATTAATATTTTTTGTCCGAAAAATATTATATAATACGTTTTATAATCTATAACGTACATATTACAGAGTGTTAAGAAAATAAAATAAAACCATATGCAAATTTTATTTTTACTCGTAGTGGTAAAAATGCATCTCATTCAATACAAGTAACGCAACAACCTTTTAGCTAATTATCGCAGAACTTTTATGAAAAATTATAGCAGGAGTTGAAGGAAAAATTATAAATTTTTAACAATACTTTTGAATAAACAAACTCTAATTAGCTGGTCACCTAAAACTAGTGGTTTATCCTCAGTAATAACATCCTCAGCAATCCTCAGTCAAACTGCAGTTTAACAATGCTTCGCGTTCCATCCCGTTTGTCCCAGTAAAAGTTCCACAGAGATTATTAGGGAAACCTCTGTTATCTACATAGTTGAGTGTCTATTATATATATATATATATATATATATATATATATATATATATATATATATATATGTATGTATATACCTTGTGGGCAAAATATCCGTAGGAACTTTAAAAATTCATAAAAACCGGCAAAATAAAAAAATGTTTGCAGGTTTAGCATCGCTAGGTAACGGGATTTTTTTTAAGACAGGGGAAAAAATAATTAAAAAACAGCCGACAGGAGGCGCTGACGTACACAAGTCAAAAAAAAGATTCTCAGATTACGAAAAGAATGCTTCTAAATCATTTATTACAGCAGTAAGTGTTCCACATGACCCCAGGGCATTTTTATCGCATGGGCAAATCGGGACTTTGCCCAGGGCCCCCTGATGCCAGGGGGCCTCCAAATCCGTTTGGTGTATGCACCTAGTACTTCTAATAGTATGTATAGCCCGTGGATAGTTCTTATTTTTATGAATGTTCGTAAGGGGGGTCTCCAAATAGCATCTGTCCAGGGGCCCCCAGCTTTCAAAATCGGGCCCTGGATAAGGCATTGAAATCTAGTCACAAATCCAGCAACGGCAGAGTGCAGCAGTTTTGGATGTACATATGACAACTCTCGGCGGATCGCGAAGATTAGGAGCACACGTTCTTATAACCGTCTCATTTGCATATTTCCACACAATTCGCTCGTACCAGCACCACATGTCGGCTCTTTTTTGAGTTTTTTTCCCATCTTAAAAAAAATCCCTTTACCTAACGTTGCTAACCCTGCAAACCTTTTTTTTATTTTGGTCACTTTTTTATTTTTGGTCATATATATATGCTTTGGAGATAGGTGCCTATCCTGTAGGGGGTGAAAATCTATCAATAATAACATCATTTACACTGTTTGTAAAGTGTCATGAATAGTTATTCGTAACTTTCAATCTGCAGGTTTAAGTCAGTTTATTCAATACTCCCCCTTTATTTTAGTCAACAAATAATTTGCAATTATTAGGTTATCTCTGAAAGGAAACATCTTTCCTCTGAATCAGTTTTTCCAGCACAGTTTGGCAACATGTGGTTGCTAGACAACGCGCCAATTTGGCGGGTGTTAAAAAAAAGGTTGGTCCAGACTGGTTCGCCATCTTCAGACACACTTGGTTGTAAACTAACCGCTGTGTGTGGCGGTTTTTGTGCTCGTTTTATTTTTTTCCTGGAGTCCAGCAAATACTGCTGGGAGGGGAAAATGTTCCTATTTTACAACATGTGAGTTTGCTTTTTCTGACTTTCTTCATTCTTGACCATGCATTATTTTTATTAATGTGTTTTATTTAAGGGAACGGTGGACCTTTATTTGAGCGAATCTCGTCATTGTAATACTGATTGTGTTATTGTAAATAATATATATATTTCTGTAGATAATTAGTACCAAAATAATTTTTTTCAGGTAAAAAATCATTTATGAAGCTTCTACAAAGTAATTTATAATGGGTAAGTCTAGTAATAAATTTTAAATCTGTATTTCTCAAACCAGATTTTTCAAGGTTTTTAGATTTTTTAAATGTTCCATGCTACTTAATTTTTCTTCAAAATTCATGAAATTGATAAGGAATCCTGATGCTGTTTACAAAAAAACTGGGTGTGCATTTTACAATTCGACTTCATTAAGGTAATTAAATTTGATTTATAACTTTTCAAAAGGCAACATTTTGATGAAATTCGGGATGGAATTCAGAAAAAAATCTCTCAAAAATTAACTATTCAAGGGATTAAATAATTGACACCCAGATTTGTTTGTTATACAGTTTAAAGAGATTAAAATGCAAAATCGAGGAAATATCTCAAAATTTAAGTAGCAAGGAGCATTTTAAAATTTTGTCTATAAATTTCAAATTTTTAAAAAAAATCTTAAAATTATAATGAGATTGGAAATTTCTTTTAAGGTATTCTATTTATTTATAGTGAAATGTGTATATGTACAAAATTTTGTATCTCTATGATGAAAAGTAAAAAAAGTAAATTTTAATGTCCACCGTTCCCTTGATAAATTTCAACTGTTATGCTATTCGTTTGAGTCAGGTCTTTCTTAGTGTTAACTTTAACGTGTTCAATTGTAGTATAGTATATGTACAATATTTTACTTTAGGTTGAACCATCACCTAATATATTCTCACAACGCTTTACTTTCTCATACTCTACTATACGTACTGCCAATTTTCGCGTGCAATGTAATTATATTATTCATATCAGCATCTTCTGTTTGTGGCAAGTGGTGGCAAGTGGTGCCAATTGCACGTGGTTCTGTTCGTAACGTTTAATACTCGTTTCTCATCCTAATATTAACTCTTAATCCTGTTGCATCAAATGCATTTCACCCATTACAATGTCAATGGCTTCCATCACTCACAGCTATTCTCAACGCTTTAATTTCCAACCACATATATTATAATAGTTCGCAACATTTATTATTATTTTTCGCAACATAAAGGTACAGAAAACAATATATAAATGGATCAGCGGTTCTTCCTGTAGCACTTTAGCTGATATTTTTTTCTCGTGTATTAAAAAATAATAAGTAACAACTCGGTGGACAGTTGAACGTCTCTCCCTCAAAATGGTATTGCAAAAATACAAATATTTTCATAAATATGGTATTGCAACAAACTGCAACTGACCTCTACTGCAAAACGATATCTGTCTACCATGGTTACTGTCTTAGGTTTAGACTAATTAAACTGTTAACACTAGAAAGACGAGAATTTTTTTTCTTACTAAAAAGACTGAATGCTGTCATTTTGACGGTTAAAAATAAAATCAAGAATTTAAAATATTTAATGTTTTTTTAATGGTTAAATACTTAAAATTTTGAACTGTTTCAAACCAATAAATAATAAATTAGTATAAATTTAGATCTATTTTTATACAGGTATGCCGAGCTGACAACCTGGTATGGTTTATCCGTAAAAATATATGCATTGTTTGTGAAGTCCATATTTTTCAGCACCAATACTTCCGAAGAGCCAATATTTCTGTTATTTGCAAAAGGGGGAATAAGAGACGGAAAGTAACTAACATTTTTCCGGTATTATTTTAAAGATTTCTGCCTGTTTTCTTTAATGCCGTCAAATCGACGGCTTTCAGTCTTAGCAGGTATACAATACATTTTCTCCCCCTCTTTACTATCGAGTATAATTTTGTAAATGTGTGTGCATATTTCGCGCAAAATTAGAAAACGGCATAAAATTTCAGAAGCCTCAAGACATAAATACAGACATAGCGCTCAACAGTATAACCGAAACCGCCAAAATGACGGCAGCCGTCTTTCTAGTGTTAAAAGAGTGAAAACTGTCAAGTTTACATTTATTTGGCGTATCATTTTCCGTAACCCAATAAGCATTTGTTATTATAATCAGAAGATTGGACTGTAAGTATTTTATCACCGTAGTAAAATTTTATATACGTCTACTACATAGCTAATATCTTTACTTGGCACACATACATTATACAACTTATGATCTATGTGTAATAGGGTGGAGCGCTCGTATAGGGAAAATTTTTTTTTCTTCAAATTTTCATTTCTAATAGTGATAAAAGTTTGACCTACCTATAGAGGAACAAAAAAATGTATTACAATTTTTTTATTAATATTTTACTTTTACCGGCGCAGTTGCTTTGAAAATTTACATTTTTGCTGGCATATAGATGAAACTTGAACGAGGATATTGTTCTAAATTCTATATAAACTATTAGTTATTACGAATAAAACGACTCACAAGAAACAACAGATTACTAATTTAATAAAAAAAATAGCTTCACTTAAAACATAAATCATATATATAACTAGTCAAAGGGTACTTTAAAATCACGTTTGGTGTCGAATTTGGGCATCAATTTTCTTCACACAATTTTGGAATTCATGAGACCTTCTCTGGACTTTTTTATCCCATACCTGCATAGAAACTTCCGTTAGTGTCTCTACTGAACGTTCTACGGCTTGGGTATTACATGGAAATCTTAGAAAAGTTATCTTTTCACTTCCTTTTGTTTCCACCATCGAGAGCAAATCTTCATCCTTGACGTCTCTAAGAATGGGAGGTTGGAAATACATTTGTTGCCAATCTATAAGGACTGTGTAAGATTTGGCATTAAGATTTATTTTAGGGACCTCAAAAACACGGGGAAACAGTCCATGATGAATCGCGTGTCATGCTTTTAAGATTCTTCTAGCAGCAAGTTCACGAACGTGTTTTTCAGGATCTGAGAGCATCGATAATAGAACATTCTCAGGATGTGCAAAGAAGCTGAATGACAGGATCGACTACTTCTTTTAGTTAAGGTAGAAGGTATCGAGAATATGAAATCAATTACAAAAAATGTCTAGACCCATCTTTGCATGACGGATGAATTTTAATTTGGAACCAAACAGGCGCGTAAACTCTAACAACAAACGTCGCAAGATGTTTAAGATTTTCAGATGGTTTTCTCGTCTAAATATATAGCCTTAATATCCTGTTGGCTTTCGTTAACCATCGAGCATGCAACATTTTTCCTGGAGCTCTGTTTCCTAGATCGGAAGAACACTCGCCACTAATTACAGCTGATGCAATATCATACAAATAACGTTGATCCGAACTTAGATCTCTGATGATATCCGACTGAATATCCGGCAACATGCTTTCTATCTTTTCATACTGTAGAACCTTATTGTTTTCATATTTTTCTAGTAATCTTCCAATAGTACCAGGATAGAAGGTAGACCCAGTAGTTTCGCCATCTAAGTATGGAAACAGGCGTCTTAAAGGCAATTCATTCGTGTGTAAATGGCATATGATCCATTGTAAAGGCTGATTCAAGCGTTTTTCTAACAACCGTATAACACCACCTTTTTTTCCTGTTTTTCTAACTGTTCCATCACATCCGACCGCTACAGTTTCTCTCATTGAAGTGTTTTATGAAGAAAGCAAGTCACATATAGCAAGTTGTATGCTTTTAGCTGTCCCAGTACTTGGGACAGCGTAGCTGACATAAACAGAGTCTGGTTCCTTGATAACTGAAATATGTTCTTCTACCATCACTTGGCGGTATTTTTTGACACCCTTTTTCACTATCGTTAAAACTTTATCCTTTCTGCCGTCAAAGAATAAAGCTGGAACACTGAAAAATCGATGTTTAGCTAATATTCCTGTGCGTTCTTTTGCTCACTCATGGCGCAATTTTGATCTGTCTATTATTTCGACATCTGATTTAATGTCATGAAGAACTGAAGACGCGATTGCTGCACCAGCTCTATCAGATAGGCCATATCGATCACATGTTTTTGACAAAGACGGCAAGCTGAGATTGGATTTTTCTGGGGCACTTGGACCTTTGAAGAACACGGTTCTAAATTATCGCCTATATCAATTGTATCTTCTGACTCGTCCGATATAACAGAGCTTCATGGAGAAAGTTCTGTATTATTGCGTTTCTCTGTATTTGTCACAGATGCATAATATAGTTCAAACTTTCCATTTCTACCATTTCGTTTTTGTACTTTTTTCGTTTGTGAAAAGTCTCTACCACCAATAATCATTTTTCTTTCAATCCTCTGATCAGTCAAAAAAGTTTTTTCTTCTTTTGCTACTTTTGTTCCTTTTGGACACTTACATTGTAGAAAATCTTTGCACTTACAAGAACAGATATGAAATAGTTTGTTACTACGGGTATGGAAATCTTTTTTATCGTCAGTCAATCGTTTTAAAGATTTTATAATTTTTTTATATTTCCAATTGATTAGCTTTTATCAACTGTATAATGCGGGTGTGGGATACAATTGGAATTGAAGCTTTTTATCATTTAATTTCGATTCTTACCGCAACAATTTCCGCAATATGTAAAACAGCTGGCTCCCTTCGAGTATCCGATTTAAGCTTTAGCTGAAATCTTACAAAATTATAAAATTCCATGACCTCCTTATACGTAGGTATCATATTACCTTTCACCTCTTCAATGTTGCCAAAAATACAAGAACTAGAAGCTTTTCTTGTTTTATCCATATTCAACTCTGTAACAATTAGCAAACGAAGCTCTAGTTACGACCGAACTGTGAACAATAATCATTGAAAATCACTGATTCTGACCAAAGAAGTCTGTATGGCGCGTGTGCTTGCACATGTGCACGGGCAGAGGAGTAATGACCGCCCAAGGACATTGACTCGAACACACATATATGATTGCAAAAAAAAAAAAAAAACGCTCTTTGGCTACTTAATTGATTTTTGCTTTCTCGCTCTTTCGCGGTAACAAATGATATTGCAAAGAGAAATTGGATCAGATTTGGAGAAATTCAAATCACATGCGCCGGTAGAAAGACTCAAAGAAATTTAAAATATTTTAGGATACGCTTTTTGAACGGTTGGGTCAAATTAATTTCGCTATTAGGAAAGAATTTGGCAAAATTGCATTTTTCGCTCCACCGTAATGTATAATGTATATAGTGGATGCAGTTAAAACAAAGTAGTTAGCTAAACGATATGTGTACAGATTGTTGAAAGGGGTATTTGTTATCACTGATCTTCTATCAGGATTTGATAGGACTCACGATCAAACGATCCTTTACTTATAGTGACTTAATAATAGAAGTATGGATGAAATGTTTCGAAAGCAATGCTATTTCTAAAGTAAAGAAGGAAAAAAAGGAAAAGAAAGATTTCAAATTTGAAATAATAAAACTTCTTGATTATAATGTAAGGAAACCAAATAATTAGTTAATTTAAAGGAATTTTAATTTACATCACATATAGTCAAATTTAAATAATTTAATAAATTATGTACTTTCATTAAATTAAATTATTTCATAGGGTATAACAAGGATTATTAAATTTATCAGATAAATTTCTTTCGGGCTTAAATATATGCTTACGAAGTCCTACATTACCTTTAATACGCTGCTGAAAAGTAAACAAAAACATGTGGGGGAGCTCGAAACAAAAAGATATTAATGGCTAAACCAGATATTTCAGGATACATCGCTAAAAATACTTTCCGAGACGTTTGCGCTATTTACTTCTTAAGACACAATGTTTTTAATGAGTTTTCCTCGGAAAAGAAATAGTCATTAAAAGTTATTTTGAGAAATATTTATTTCCGTGCACACAATATGATAAGATCCAAATTTGTTTATTTTCTATTAAGCAAATAGGAAAATAATATGTTTCTCTAAACTTCTCATTATGTATAAGTAAACACACTTACATTGATAGAAGAAATTTTCCTTACTATTCGAGACGTCAAAAAAGAAGCTTTCATTTAAGAAAGGTACACACACACACACACACACACACACACACACATATATATATATATATATATATATATATATATATATATATATATATATATATATATATAAATATATATATATATATATATATATATATATATATATATATATATATATATATATATATATAAATATATATATATATATATATATATATATATATATATATATATATATATATATATATATTTATATATATATATATATATATATATATATATATAATCTTTTATATTTATTTATATATACATATATATATACTATACTACTCTACAGTGATGGACCGGACAGGGGGATGTGATGGTATAAAGGAAAGAATACATGATTTAATAGGGGGATGGTCCACTACGTGCCGCAATTACAATAGCAGCCCTTCTGGGTATACTTTCAAGAAGGTTTTGATACGCAGCTATGGGTAATTGTGTCCATTCCTGTTGCAAGAATGTCGCCAGCTCAGCTGTTGATTTCGGACGTGGTTCCCTGGTCCGTAAAGGTCCGTCTAACTCCTCCCACAAATGTTCTATGAGGTTTAGGTCGGGACTCTGAGTAGGCCAGGGAAGACGTTTTACATCCCTATCTTGATACCGAAGCTTGGCAGAGGCTGCGACATGACATGTAACGTTGTCGTCCTGGATGTAACATTCGTTCATTTCTTAAAATTGCCAGACAATAGGAAGAACCCGATTATCCAACATTTTTGATGTAGGCGTCGGCGTTCAATTTTCCAGGTACATTACCAGGCTTATTTTCTATTAAGCAAATAGGAAAATAATATGTTTCTCTAAAATTCTCATTATGTATAAGTAAACACACTTACATTGATATAAGAAATTTTCCTTACTATCCGAGACGACAAAAAGGAAGCATTCATTTAAGAAAGGTACACACACACACACACATATATGTATATATATATATATATATATATATATATATATATATATATATATATATATATAATCATTTATATTTATTTATATTTACATATATATACACTACTCTACAGTGATGGACCGGACAGAGGGATGTGATGGTATAAAGGAAAGAATACATGATTTAATAAGGGGATGGTCCCCTACGTGCCGCAATTACACTAGCAACCCTTCTGGGTATACTTTCAAGAAGGTTTTGATACACATCTATGGGTATTTGTGTCCATTCCTGTTGCAAGAATGTCGCCAGCTCAGGTGTTGATTTCGGACGTGGTTCCCTGGTCCGTAAACGTCCGTCTAACTCCTCCCACGAATGTTCTATGAGGTTTAGGTCGGGACTCTGAGTAGCCAAGGGAAGATGTTTTACATCCCTATCTTGATACCGAAGCTGGACAGAGGCTGCAACATGACATGGAACGTTGCCGTCCTGTATGTAACATACGTCCATATCTTAAAATCTTTAGACAATAGGAAGAACCCGATTATCCAACATGTTAATGTTGGCGTCGGCGTTCAATTTACTAGGTACAACATGGAAAGTTACCAGGCTATACCATGAAAAACACCCCCAAACAAGTACACCACCACCACCGAACTTGATGCAGTCGGGTAACAGACGTTCGCCTGGCATTCGCCTAACCCAAGAACACTCATCCGACTGGAAGAGCGTGTAGCGTGACTCGTCGCTGCATAAAATAATTTTCCAGTGGTCCACAGTCCAGTTGCAAACACTAAGCGAGTCTGGTGGCTTTGTTGGATGGGGTGATGCTTGGTTTGTGTGCGGCAACACATCCGTGGATAATGAGGACGTGCAGTTCGTTCCGCAAAGTATTCGGGTGCACCGTAACACCTGCTGCCTGATGAAATTCACTGTTGTTGATTTGGAGTTGTTTCTTAGATTTTAAATTCTTAGCCTGAGTCTTGACGTTGGCTCGGCGAATGCGGACCGAGTAGTGTGGCAGTGATGATACATACTTAAGATAGTGAGTACCTTTAATTTTTATAAAGGTAAGTGTTTATAAAGGTGTTTATAAAGGAAAGTGTCTATAAAGGTAAGGCAACCGACGACTGCATTTGGAGCTCGTAAATAGCTTTATTTAATTACGTCAAAAGACAAAAACTACATGAGCTTCAGAAATGAATGTTATTTGTTTTTGACACTGTGTTATCTCAGAAATTAAGCTTTTAGTATAAACTTGTGCCGGTCATAATAAAGCAAACACTAGATTGAACCCTGGCGTTAAGATTTAAAAGCTACATAGTACGAGTCGTCTACAGATATAAAGTATTTAATAGAAATAAATTTTTAAAAAGGGGGCCAGAGTTAGTATATTAGTAGCGCGTCGGCTTTCGGTATTGAGGATGTTCGGTTCGAATACCAACACGCGCTGTTTAAATACCTTCATATCTAGGCCGGATATGGATACGTTAAATCTGTACACCAGAAAGTCTCTGTAGGAAATAAGAGAGGGTGGGAGAGGGTACGATCCCGCAAGATGTCACCCCGGCAGTTTTTCGGTCAAAATTGAGGTGGCACCTGGCTAAATCGTACCCCGACACTTCTTGTACTATTATAAACCGGAGTCGCATCCCTTAGTCCAATACCTATATGGATCTGGTTTGGAATACTTCCAACCAGGGGGCATTAGAAACAACAACAACAAAAACACCAACAATCAATCAATCTATCTATATATATATATATATATATATAAATATATATAAGCGGATGCTCTTGTCGCCAAACATTCGCCTATAATAGGCTGCAGTTCATTGTCCATTTAGTTATGGGGGCACCATATAGGCGGACAGCATTATCCCTTATGAAAGGACGATACAAACAAAGGCAATTTTCGTGACGCGACGCCGGAATTCGATCCGAGCACCCGCAGCACCGAAAACAAGCGTGCTTTACCCCTCACACACACAGAAACACACACACATATATATATATATATATATATATATATATAGCCAAATGGGACTCTAATCTTTGTGGCCCTATTATAAACCGGATTCGCACTACAGGGGGCATTAGAAGCATCAAGAAATAAAGAAAAACTATACGAGATGGGAGTCTTCGAGGAAAAATATGTAATAATAATATAAAGCTTCAATTAATCTAAGACTAGGGAAACATATGCTTTTTCTCTCCTTTCTACTCTTTTAAAGTAAAAACTCTCTCTAGCAATTACAGTTGGACGAATTTTGTGCCTTTCATAAAATTCTTCCTGCATTAAGTTCATTCAAGTGTTCGTCCTTTTTTTAAGTAGTAAAATATTAATATAATAAAATTTGAAAGGGCTGAAAATTAATGCAAAAAAGTTTAATTAGTTCAGCGAAACAACTCTATTTCCGATAAATATATGAGAACGTAAATTTAAATTATCTGGAGAATATAAATAAAATTACTTTTCTTTTAGTGAAAACCTCCATCTTATAAAATAAAATGTAACCGCATTTCTCTTTAATTAAATTGTATCGTAAGACTTGATGAAATAATCGTATTACATATACCAACCTATAAAATATGTATAAAGGTAAAATGACTGATTCACAAATAGAATACATAAATGGAAATAGTAAAATGATATTATAAAGAAGGTTTTCCGAAACCTCAATCATGAAATAATTAAGATTATACTTAAAAGGAATCATCATTTCAGAACTTACTTAAAATTTTAATCATATATATATATATATATATATATATATATATATATATATATATATATATATATATATATATATATATATATATATATATATATATACTTTCCTGTCTACGTAGCGTGCTGGCGTCTAGGGGGTGTCCAATAATTACACACTTGAGTCAAAAATCAACTATACTTACAAAAAACTTAAAAACTTAAACAATAATCGTTTATTAATGTAGACAGCAATTACGATATGGAGAGCCAACTTTCACTGTCTCCGGTACAATATAACAATAATGACGGGAGCGTAATTCTTCGCTTCCCTTCAACAGAACAAAAGATCGGGTAGCCTTCTCGCTTTCGTCTATACACCATAACGCAGACCTTGACTCGCCCCGTTCGAAAAACAATCTCTCTCGTGCCTATCGCACGGAGTAACCAAAACACAACCTCCCTCAAAGAGGTCTCTCTCTCTTCTCCCTGTGCACAGGGCATTTTTTCACCACGCTCCGAATTGCCTCCAGGCCGGGGTCATTCAACCCTTGACTGTCCCCTCAAGAATGTCACAAGAAGAAGAGTTTTGCGCGTCTCTCTGTACGCATAGCAACATAGAATATTACTGGGGCATAAGAAGAGATTTTGCATAAATCCTACATATATATATATATATATATATATATATATATATATATATATACAGTTAAAAGCCTCGATCGACCGTTTCCCCAACAGTCGTTTTCTTGTATGTGTCTTTTACTTCATGCACTCCCGACAATAATATTTCTCTGTTATGTTCCCGCATTTATCGATCAGTGTAATAGGTTCATTTAAAAAAGATAGACAGTTGTTCCAATGTATGTATGTATGTATACACTATCTACCAACAAGTTTTTGGACACCTGTGATAGAAAAGAAAAACAAAATTTATCCATATTCAATAGTTGGTAGAGCTTCCACGTGAGGCAATTACAGCCTCAACACTCCGGGGCATGCTTTTCGCAAGTCCTTGTATGACGGCTAATGTTATTTTATTCCACTCGGCTTGAAGAAGTACCTTCACCGATATTTTGGACGCTTGATGCACTCCTTGATTTGGCTATCCAACTCATCCCAGTGGTTCTTGATAGGGTTCGGGTCTGAGCTCTGGGCAGGCCTGTCCATTCTTTAACCCCATTGTCACCATAACAATCCATGGTGGACCTCGATAAATGACAGCTCGAGTTGCTGTCCTGGAAGTAACATGGGCCCAACCGTGAAACTGCCACAAGGAAGCACACTGTCATCCAAAATAGTGTAGTAGGCGTCGGCGTTAAGCTTACCAAGAATAGGGATAAAGGGTCTCATTCCATACCAGGAGAAACACCCCAGACCATAATTCCACATCCGACGAACTTTACTGTGGGCACAATGCATTACGGCAGGAGGCGTTCTCCATGCACATGCTAGACCCAGAACGTGTCATCCAATCGGTAGAGGATGAACCTTGATTCGTCGCTCCAGAGAAACCGTTTCCACTAATCTACCGTCCACTTTGACCGAGCAGCAGGGTTGGGCTTGGTGATCAAAGGCTTATGGACGGCAACACGACCATTAAAACCAAGTAGATGTGCTCCTTTACGGATGGTATTAATCAAAATAACACTCCCGGATGCCTGTTGAATCTGCTGGTGTATGTAAGCCATCACTTCGGTGTGGTTCTTCAAAATTTTTCTGGATAGCTCCCGTCATTGTGTATCTCCCAGTTTCGTGGGTCTACTGGCACGGGGCACATTCCGGCAATCACCGCTCGCCTTCCACTTCTGAATCACAGGCCACTGTCGAGTTTGGGCAATTCAGGTCGCTAGATATGTCCCTTGAGGATCGGCTATTTCTATGATACCCGACAATTACACCTTTCTCGAAATCAGATAACTCTGCAGTTCGTGGCATCTTGCATGCGACAAATGCTGCAAATGTTGTTTACTACACGATATTTAACGGCAGAGGGAATGACGAATATCTGGACCGCAGATATCGTCATTTCCATGGGTGTCCAAATACTCCATGGGTGTCCAAATACCGTTCGCAGAGCTGTTTTTTTGTGATATATAACGCGTTTGTTTTTTGTCATACACGTGTCGTTCCAACGCTCCTTAGGGTTTTCGCATATGCTGAGGGTTTTGCGACGGAAAAAAGAGGGTTTTGACATTCAAAAATTTCTATTTCTATACCTATATCCGTAACTGTGAGTGCCATTTGACTGCCGTTTCACAGAATCCCGAGCTCATACTTCTGAATAATTATAGCTGAAATCTCATCTCGATCGATTGAACGGAACAGCTTCTATTGGTCCATATATCGGCAAAGTTTTTTTTTATGTCCACCCTGTAGATAACTTTGTTGGATGGAATATGTCATATGGTTGCATTGTTGTAATAAGAATACAGCTGATATAACTTGATGTATTAAAACTTCTGAAACGGGAATTTTATTTAGTGATAATCCCTTGGCATTGACACCGGGATTTAATACTATAACCACGTACTGACCAACTTATTAAGTGCATAACATTTTGCTATGAAGATTCACAATATTCTTTTAACTACATTTAAAAAAAAATTCAGATTATTTTTTTTTACATAATCACATCAAAAATATGCTCTCAATTTTGAAAATAACGAGAAAATAAATTTTCACCCTAAGTCTCTGAATTTTTTAATAAATAAACAAACATGACGGGGCACATGTTGATTTTTTTTGGAGACGTTTTGCAGTCAACCTCGTTAAATAGATAGCTTTGTTGGATGGAATTTCTCATATGGTTGCGTTGTTGTAGTAAAAATACAGCTGATATAACATGACATATTAAAAGTGTTGAAACGGGAATTTTATTTACTGATTATCCCTTAGCAGTGGCATGGGGATGTAATACTATAAACACGTACCGAACAATTATTTAAGTGCTAAAATATACAGGGTGGTCATAAAAAAAACTTTGCCGATATACGGATGTCTAGCGGCTGTTCCGTTTAAGGGGACAGTGGACCTTCAAACTTAATTTTTTTGGTTTTGAATGGATTTAGTTGAAATTTGAATATATGATTAGTACCATAGATATGTAAAAGTGGTTAAAATTTAAAGATGAAATATTAATAATTTATGAATTATAAATTATTAATTATATCAAAAATTGGCCAAATTAAAAATGTTCCATGCGCCTTTGTTTTTCATATAATATGGTAATTTTTATTTACAGGATACCTTATAGAACTGACAGTGAAACTTATTGCTTATTTTAAGCATTCATTAAAAATATAAAGAGAACAAAATAATAATAGTGAAAACACCCTTTTTATTACGCAAAATACCTATAAATCATCTTTTCAAGTACAAAATTTAGAAATTCTGAGCTACCAAGTATAATTTTTTTCAATAAGATTTATTTCATATACAGTTAAGTATATAAAACTTCAATTTCAAAGCAATACGGTAATTAGAACTGCGCACGGAGCAGTTTGAATATTCGTATGACATGAAAATTTTTATTTTGAGAAAAACACATTTAAAGTTATTGCTATTACAGGGTGGCTAATAAATACTGTGACAAATATCGAATCATTTAATTACACACAGATGAAATAGAAAATGGAAAATACAACAATGTTATGAACATTATACATGATAGTTTACCATGAAATAATTTTACTCGAATCGACCGCCATCTTTATCGATTACTAAAGATAATCTCTTACGCCACTGTCCTATTGCGGCACGAATCCTTTTATGAGGTAATTTGTCCCATTCACTCCGTATGGAAGCTTTGAGGGAGTCCAAACTTCTGTGCTACTTAGCATTTACTTTAGACTCTAAAATCCCCCAAATGCAATAGTCTAAAGGATTTAGATCTGGTGAAGAAGGTGGCCAATCTTCTTGCTTGATAAACTTCGGGCAATTGGCATGGAGCCATTCCTGTGTTGTTTTGGATCGGTGGGACGGTGCAGAATCTTGCTTAAATATCCAATTCTTTTTGGGATACAATCTGCTAGCATGTGGTAATAAACGTGTAGCCAATACTTCCTGTTTGTAATATTCAGCATTGATTTTTACCCCTTTATCGATGAATTTCAGAGGCAGTTTTCCATTGTGTGACACTGCAGCCCAAACCATAACAGAATTCTTGTTCTGAAAGCGTTTAACAGTTCGAAGATTTTCAGGTATATCCTCGAAGGTTGCTGAATATACAACAGAATTTTTAGCATTATAACTTTGTTCTGTACAAAACAGCTTCTCATCAGAGAAAATTATTTTTTCAACACTTTTGCTACCGTGCCGGTTCAGCAATTTCTTACATCTTTGTAACCTTTTTACTATTTGTGCAGTAGTCAAACATTGAACTTTTCTTTTGCGATAAGGGCGAAAACCCAGGTCTTCATTTATGATAAGTTGCATAGTTCTGCGACTGATGTTCTCTTCTGCAGCCATTTTATTTGCAGAACGTTATGGATTTCTTCGTATCTTTTCACGAATTCTTTTGATACGTTCTTTTGTACGAACAGTGCGTGGACGACCGGACCTTGGTCGATCTTTACAGCTATTGGTATCCAATAATCGATTTATAGTCCTATATATAAACGTCCTATTAAAACCAAGGCATTTTAATTGCTTAAATATTTTACCTGCAGAAAATCCGCGATCAAAAAGCTGTTTAACCATTAACCTTTTGGCTTCCATCTTTAAAAATATTCTACATGTTTTACTTTAGACAAAAATCGTCTGCGTTTACAAAAAGTTGTCAATCACACAAATAGATAGATAAATTGTTTTTCCAAACGATTAAAATTAACTCTTATTTTTTGGAGTGTTACAGTATTTATTAGCCACCCTGTAGTAACCACATAATATCTAAATTAAATACAAATGCCTATAACTAGGAAAGTAATCACATAAATTAAAAATTATTTTTGCAACACATTCCTACTCGTCCATAGTTTCACAATTCAATAAGATAAAAAAAAATCGAATTTTTGTACAAATTTCACAATTTTGAAAGTTCACTGTTCCCTTAACCGATCGAGATGAGATTTCAGATATAGTTATTCAGAGGTATAAGCTCGGGATTATGTGAACGGGAACAAAGTAGGGCTCCCGGTTACGGTTATAGGTACAGAAACACGAAATTTTCGAATGGCAGCGCCCACTTTTTCTCGTCGCAAAATGCTCAGTGCTTGCGAAAACCCCAAACAGCGTTGGAATGGTACGTGTAACACAAAAAAACGGACGTGTTATGCACGCACAAAAAACAGCTCTTTTGTGTATGACAAAAAATTTGTGTATGAAAATTTGTGTATGACAGTGTCAAGACACCACTTACTAATGACAACAAAGATCGCACAAAAGAAAACTTTTATTTGGATTACACATTTTTCACAAGGGTGCAATCACAGGCCGTTCGCACAGCTGTTTTTTGTGCGTGCATAATGCGTCCGTTTTTTTTGTGATACACGTACTGTAACAGCGCTGTTTAGGGTTTTCGCATGTGCTGAGCATTTTGTGGGCTCAGCGCATTAGCGTACAAAAGCTAGAGCATTTTGTATAAATATATATATATATATATATATATATATATAAACTCTTGAAGTAAAAGAGAAATGACATCAGTCATTTTCAAAGCCATTTCAAGTGGTAATCGTTTTCGAAGTTTAGCTGCTGAAAAACAGCGTCGTATTATGAAGTGAAGGGATTGTTTCTTTCATATGGCTTATACATTATTACCTCTCAGTCATACATTTTATTCAGAACATAGTACATCGTACCGTCGCACATTTAATATATAGCAAAAGAAAACTCATCTTAGCAGAATAGAAATAAAATTGATCAACAGAAAAATAATTTGAAAGTGACCAAATGGAAACAATTTCCTAAATAAGTGCCATTAAGTTGCTGAGAAACAATGATGTATCATAAGGAACGTTTATTTAGAGAAGAACATAAATAAAGGTTAAAATCCGATGCTCTTATTTCGATGCTGAAAATATTTATCTTAATTATTTTCCTCTTATTGGGATTAAGAAAATAGAACACTGAACTTCGCAATGCTTATTTTTCTATAGATTTTTCATAATTTTATAAAATAGTACAAGTTTTGTTTTGACAAATCTACTCACGATACAGGAACTACAGTCGAGGGTTCTATTACGATATTGTTACGATAGCGGGACGTATTAAGACGGAGGAAAAACAAACACTGCTTTTTAATAGACTTTCCTGACACTCACTTGTTTAATAAAAAGAATAATGTCTACTTGTAACATCAGAAAATAAGTATTTATGTGTTACTTGATCATTCTTTTAATTCACAGTCAGGAGTATTTTTCGAGCATAAAACAAATAATTACAAGATAAAAAGAACTTTTTATATACCATGTTTTTAAATTTTGTATTGAATCAAAATAACTTTACCATTCTATGTATTAATAAATACTTTTTTAAAATTTTTTTCATGAATTATCCCATCATCTTGAAAGAAAGTTAATTGGAAGTTAACTTGCGTTTAACGTTTCGTTCCCGTCCCGGTCGATAGATGACTGCACCTGTCTACAAAACAAAATTAACTGAAAAAGAATTCAATTCTGCTTAAAGATGGCTAAAAGTATTAAAATAATGCAATGTCATCGTGCTCTGAGCTAGTCTAAAAGTTTCAAATGTCTAGCTAGTCGGGAAGTTAGTAAAAAATCGATTGCAAGATTTGTACCGGGCAAACACACACACACACAGAAACAAACAAGAAAGCGAGTTAATAAAAACATGGTAATAAATCTACATGGTCAGGCATAGAGGGTGGCGTATCCAACAGGGTTAGTACACGGTAGCGTTAAACCATATACGTATCATACGAATTGGATCATACGTCAATGTGGGCTGTGCTCGATATCTTACTGGCATATCAGCATATAAATCATCTATACGACAATATCATAATCATATACGAGTCATCCCTCCGTCCAAATGCAATACATGCGATACGTTTAGAACAGGGATAACGCTAACTATGACATCAAAGGGATTTCTATACAAATAAGCTATGCTTGAAAATAAAATAGTATGGGAAAATGATATTCCTTGGCTTATATAGTAAACTATCAGTTAACTGACAAATTACTATATTTTAATCAATAATAAATGCTGGTTCCAAATTTGCCAACGCATCGAAGCAAAAGAATATTATAAACGAGTAGTGCATAATTTTTTTTCGAATGCGTAGGCACTTGTCGTTAAACATGTGCCCGCATGTACACCGTGAGACTGCTGGCCATTCATTTAAGGGGGGAACCGCAAAAGTGGCCAGCACTACCCTCTACAAACCGGTCCGGTAATTTAGAACGGAGTCAAGTGACGAAACCGGTACACTTGAACAGCACCTCCAGAGGTAAATTTGAGAGCCTGGAGGACATTGCTACCACGGCAGATTTTTCGTGCACCAGCCGCCATTAGTGTACACGGTGGTAGATTTGCCAGCGACGGGTCTCCAAAACCAGCGCCGTTCAGATCACTGGCTCGCTGCCTTTGCCTACTGGGCCACCGCGCCCATATAAACTGTAGGTCTAAAAAAGAGTCAAAGAGACGCTGAGAGTTTGAAGTTGAATTATCGAATTGTTGAATTAAAAAATATGCGTTCTATTTTCTATATAACATATATTTATTATTTACATTCTTTTGACAAATACATATTAATATTTAAATAAGATGTTTTAATCACACTAGATTTGCCAAAAACAAGTACAGAATGAAAGGAAGACATTTTTTTCTCTGGTATAATGCATAGTAAATATACCCCCAAAATTCATTGATTTCTAAAATATCAATATTTAAATGAAATCTTTTAATCACACTAGATTTGCCAAAAACAACTACAGAATGCCAGGAAGACAATTTTTCTCTGTTATATTGAATAGTAAATATATACCCAAAATTCATTGATTTCTAAAACATCGATATTTAAATAAGATGTTTTATCACACTAAATTTCCCAAAAAAAAGTACAGAATGCCAGGAAGACAATTTTTCTCTGTTATAATGCATAGTAAATATGTACCCAAAATTCATTGATTTCTAAAATGTCAATATTTAAATAAGATGTTTTAATCACACTAGTGTTACCAAAAACAACTACAGAATGAAAAGAAGACGTTTTTACCCTGTTATAATACTTAGTAAATATATACGAAAAATTCATTGATTTCTAAGATAGCAATATTTAAATAATCGGTTTTAATCACATTAGATTTGCCAAACACAAGCACACAATGCAAGGAAGGCATTTTTTCTCTGTTATAATGCATAGTAAATATATTCCCAAAATTCATTGATTTCTAAGATTTCAATATTTAAATAAGATGTTTTAATCACACTAGATTTGCCAAAAACATGTACAGAATGAAAGGAAGACATTTTTTCCCTGTTATAATGCATAATAAATATATACCCAAAATTCATTGATTTCTAAGATATCAATATTTAAATAAGATGTTTTAATCACACTAGAGTTACCAAAAACAAGTACAGAATGAAAAGAAGACATTTTTTCCCTGTTATAATGCATAATAAATATATACCCAAAATTCATTGATTTCTAAGATATCAATAGTTAAATAAGATGTTTTAATCACACTAGTTCCCAAAAATAAGTACAGAATGTAAAGAAGACATTTTTTCCCTGTTATAATGCATAGTAAATATATACCCAAAATTCATTGATTTCTAAAATAGTTTGTCAAAATTTGCTTTTTTCTTACTATTTTTTAAAATTTTCTAAGACCGAAAAATCTTGATCGGAGATAGAGTAATTTTTTTTATTTAAAGAAAGTGGGTCACTGTTGATGAAAGTTTGCGCCCCACTGTTCTAAAAAAAAGTTATCTCATTTTTAAATGCGAAAAAAAATTCAATTCTATTAAATAACCACTTAAACGTAGTACAAATGGAATTCACAATCTTGAAAACACCTATTCTGTCATTTGAAAATGTTCATATTTTTTTCAGTAAAAGAGTAAAAAAAGGAGTTACATTTTTTTCTTTTAGAACGTCTAGCAAAATTTAACAATAGCGCTCAGGAGAAATAGAATGTCACCAGTGATTCAGTAATCCTTTTCAAAATAAACCACTGGAAATATTTGTGGGGAAGTAAACGTTATTACTTCGTAATGAAACTATGTCGTTTCTAATGAATGTTTATTCCCGGTATAAAAAGAAGCTCATTTTGAAGAAGCTTTTTGCCCGTAAAGAATAAATCTAAATGAACATTCAAGTGGCTGAGAAACACCCGTTTAGAAGGTTTTTATGGGGTGTTTTTATGAATAAAAGGAAAATAACAAAAGCTGGTTTCTTGAATGTTCTAAATTATGTACACATTAAAAGAACGAGGGCTGTTTCTAAAGAAAAGTTGAAAGATATATTGAGACAAAAAACCATTAAATTTTCAGTTTTTTTGACATAAAAAATGGTTCATGTTTTGAAAGCAATAAGTTTTAAGCTTAATCACCGATATGTGAATTACTAAGAACATATTGTTACGAATTTTGTAAATATTGCATTTTGTTTCGTTAAAATGGCTTGTATCGAAGAGCTCCTATAACTATGCATTTAGCATGGGAGTCTATGGGAATCTCGCCAAATATGAGAGTTATCTCCAAACTGGCGATGGATTTTGTGACTTATTTTTTTCACCCGATTTGGTGATATTTCGCCAACTTGCCGACTAAATCTTTCTGGAAGCTTTTAGAAATATCTAGCTGTGACTGACTTATAGAGGTCGCTTTGGAAATCTATAAATATACCTTACATTGGCATTGGAACTCAGTTCATTTTCCTAGTGAGAATTGAACGTGTTGAAACTGCGTTGATTGGCCTGTATTGTAATGAAAATTCTGTTATCCTGACTTGTGTTTTAGAATTTTCTGCTGTATTGAAGACAGTTTTACGTCTTTAATGTTTGAATTTGTGTATACGCCTGAAGAATTTACAAAATAATAAATTTATTTTGCGTGAACTTTCTGAAGAGCTTCTTATTCAATCCTAATGAACCCAGGAAAACGGAACAATATTATTAAAATAATTATTTTGGGAGACACAAGTATAAAAATAGATAAATAAACAACTAATAGTAGTCGAAGAATGAAGACTATTCCTACAAACAACTGAAGATTAGGGTAAATATCCACCTCAAGGTGGAAATTCACGATTCTATTCTAAATTTAAAGCTACGTTGCGCACGATCGAACGTCTTACGTACAGCATGATCGAATTTCTTCGAGTTTGCCTTTCTCAGTTATCAGTCATTCTTTAAAGAAGTCCAGAAAGGCTATACCTCCGATTGGAAAAGTATGCAGACAAGTCATACTTCAATAATTATTGGTATGCCGCCTACGTGGTATAGTGGTTAGCTTCGTGAGATTCCTCAGTGTGGTCTTGGGTTCAAATCCCGAATAAGGCATGGTCATTCCATGTTGTCTGCTCATAGGAAGCAATACTGACTAACCTAAATGGTGCCCCCATAATAAAGTACCCAGCAAGACTTCGCGGTAAATAACAGAAGGCGAATACTGTTCACTTTTCTCCTCTTGATAAGGCTGTAATATTTTCAGATTCTATCTCTGCCCTGCAGTCTTTATCAAGCAATCAGGAGAATAGGAGTTCCCGAGTACTGAGCTGCAGGTAGCTCTTGAAGGGGATTCAAGTAAATGTTGCCTTCCAATGGTTACTATCCCATTGTAGTCTTTGGGAAAACGAGATGGCGGACTTTTTGGTGAAAAAGAGAACTGATATTCTTCAAAGGTCTTATAGAGACCTGCCACTCCATTCTGCTAAATTAGAGATAAAGAGAATCTTCAAACAATCCTTTCGTAGAGTGGCCTCCCAGGCTGCTGGAGATAGGTCTGGAGTGTGCTTTGAGGATCTCACCGTGTCCCGGATCTCCCCCCCCCCCCGTGCAGATGCAGTAGCCGAGTTTAGACTTTAGACCGGGCACGATTGTCTTAGTGTCCATTTATTTCGTTTTAATTTGCCTAATTCACCTGATTGTGTCTTGTGTGACTCTGGACAAGACATGACTGCTGCTCATCTAGACGAGTGTTCCGAACTAAATGATTTGTACTGTATTGTTAAAAGATATTGGGGAGCTCGTTCCCTGATGTCCTGATGGTCAATGGCCTGGCAATTGTTTAATACAAAAGGCGAATGTCTCTCGACAAGGGACTCTGCATTATAAAAATAATAGTTAGTGGTATCGTTTTAAGTAAAAGCGTAAAAGGAAAACTGGTGGGCAAAACACTATTTACAACTTAATTTGTTCTCACAATGAATATTCCCCTCAGGCCCGAGGTAGCGGTAACGTTTTAAGCTTGGAACTGCGAGTGTTCCGTTCGAATACCATTATATATCTCCTTTCTAGTCCTGATAGGGGAACGTTAAATCTGTGGACGCGAATGTCCTTATACGAGGTCAGATAGGGTGGGAGAAGGTACGAACCCCCTGGTCCTCGGATCAAATTAAAATGACACTGGGTGTGGTGTAGTTCCACTACACGGTGCCTCCATTGAAAGCAGCAAACGAATCCCACGAATTATGCGAGAATGTCTTCCCTGGCAAGTGCCTCGCATTGGCAACACCAACAATTTTCCTCTCACGAGTGTTGTAATAATTCTTACGAGACAGGAAAGGATAGCAATTACACCATTGTGAAATTATAAATCAAAATTTTGAAATAAGGCACCTGTTGCAAATTTCGAAAGCGTCGAATCAATAGTGTTCCCTGGAAACTGTGAAACAACAGCAATGTCAAACTGTCCCGGGGAGCTAAATGGCAACAGATGGAAGCTTAAAATGCCGAGATGAGAAACTGCAAACGAATCTACATTTAGTAGAAATTAGAAGAACATGAAGGACAAAGAGAGGGAAGGAAATAAAAACAGATGAAAGAAACCGAAAGACAAAAATCCAATATTATGACAATAATCAGATGAAAATAAGTAGAGCATCATTAAAAAGTGATCATCATTAAGCGAGGTAATATCTAATAAATACAGAGAAAAATCTTAAAAATTTAAAAGGATTTTTTAAATATCATCATCATATTTGGCACGACAGCCCAGGGTGGGCCATTGCCTTCAGTTGAAGATTCCTCCAGGACAGCCTATTTCTAGATCTGGTCTGCCAGTTCCTCACTCCACTCACTCTAAAATCTAATTCAACAGAGTCGAGCCATCTTAGTTTTGGCCTTCATATTTTCCGACTAGTAAAGGGTCTTGTAACAAAAGTGTTCTTTACTGGATTTTTTCATCGATTCTGGCAATACGACAGGCCCAGTTTATTCTTTTAATTAAAAAAATAATAATAATATCGGGTTCATTAAAAAATGTATAGATTTCTTAATTAAAACATCTCCGCCCCAAGCCATTTTCTTTAACATCACTAAGGATGCTTCTTAGAACTCGGCTCTCAAAGACTGCAATTCCGTTCTCATTTTTTGTTAGAGACCAAGTTTCTGAACCATACATTAGGACCGGCATAATGATAATTTTATAGATAACTAGCATTATTGCCCGGCGTTGCCCGGGTAGATATATAGATATAAAAGTTTTCATGCATTCCATCAAAAAAATACTGGGCTGCACCCCCGCTCTTCATGTTCATCAGGCCAGTTGTGTTTATTTGGGGAGCCAGGGCCAAAGGTCATTCCCAACCCTCTTCCTCCCGCACATTGGAATTTGGCCCCCCCGTCACCACCCAAACCGTCTCTCTTAACGCAGCTGGTTGTGGTGAAGGGGCTCCACAGGTGGTCGCGCACCTCTTAGAGGCACAAAAATCATTAAAAAAATAATTTAAAAAAAACAAATTGAGCCCCAAATTTCGTTTTTCCTGATTTAAGTTTCTCGGGTCCTAAACATTAACTGTGCCGAATTTGGTCCCGGTGGGTGAAACAGTCTATGATTCTATAGCGTACTAACAAACAGACGAGCTCTTTTATATATATAGATAAGCTTTGATCTTCTGGAGAGAAACTGAGACTTCAATAAAGAGCGAAGTCCAAAGAAGGTTTTCTTGGCCAGTGAGATACGATGTTGAACATTTTTAAAATATAGAAAGAATAAAATCCATGCAATATAATAGCAATAATTAGATTAAATAGAGCATCATTAAATATATCTACCGTTCAATGAGATAACATCTAATAAATACAGAAATATTAAGTTAAATTAAAAAAATAATAATTTTTAATACAGCAAATAGAGAATGAAAAAATGTAATATAACATCAATAATCATATTAAATGGAGCATCATTAATAAATTAACTACGTTGTATAAAAAATATAATAAATAAAGGAAAAATAAAATTAAATTAAAAAGATTTTTAAAATATAGAAAATGACAGTACCCTAGGTAAGTTATGTGACAGGAGGAAAGCGATTTACAATAGATAGAGAAAAGCATAAAATAAATTCTAAAAAAATTAAAATATACAAAATTATAAAAGAGTGAAAAACCCTGATTGTACATTGGGTGAATTATGAGACGGGAGTTAACAAAAGTAATCAGATTTCTAACTATTGGAAGACCGCTTGACCAAACTTATTGAGTGGACGAAAAATATTGGATATTTTCAGAAAAGGAAACATGAAAATCATGTAAGACGTTAAGATTGGCCGGTCATTTCTTACATTCATATCATTTTTTACATAACATTCGTGAATAATGGTAGAGAAATATTAAGTGCTACTCATTTCAAAGACGATTTTGTTCCCTTTAACTATTCAGTAAAATTGCGTTGATCGGTAAATTTTGAATTAAAAGTTCCCCATCAAAGAGACTGTTAACTTTATACTGCATCCAATACGCACACACACACACACACACACACACACATATATATATATATATATATATATATATATATATATATATATATATATATATATATTATAGACTATTAGAACTTCTACCCTAACTTTGGGTATGTATATTCTGCAGTGGCACTCTAAATAATTTCATTCAAATAATGTTCTTACATAAAATCAATGTTTATTCAAGTATCTGTACATATATATTTTCTTTTCAACGTAAGTAATGCTTACTACTAGTACGAGGTATATATATGGCATCCATGCAAGGGAAAAACAATTCAATATATTCATCGTATAACTATTCATGCAATGAAAATACAACTTGAGATACTCACAAATACTTCGGAAAGTCGACCAGCAATGCTGCTACGTAAACTTTACGCCACAGAACGCTAAATAACTTTCGTCTAACACGAACACGCGTAGGTTAGCATGAACCTAGCTAAAACGCCTCGAGCGGCTGCTCGCAAACTCCTTTCACTTCCTTTCACTTCCTCTCACTTCGTAGCTCCCTCTCACACCGTTTCTTTAATCTAGCTGCTTGGTATTTATACCAACAGCGTATGCCGCAATTAGCATATCTTAAGCAGCTTCTTTAACTAAATTCCCCTAAATGTTCGATTGTTGTGAATCGGATCTTATGTAAACCTTACAATATATGCACATTTTTAATGTACCAGTTATTTGTCTCTACGACATTGGTTCAGTATAATTCAATTCAAATCCAATATAATTCTCTGCGTACAATATAACTCAAATTTTAATTTGAGTTACATTAGATCCTGTATTGCTTGGTTCCCCATCAAGTACATTAGCCCTGCACTAGTTAAGCGGCGTCTCACAGACGCCAATTGCACTTCGTTTACATTTTGCGTATTGATGGATTGCTCTGTATGCTCAGCAGATGTCGCTACCTTCAAAGTGTTTATGTATGAGTCATAACTAACAAACAAAACTCCTGCAGTTGCCGTTATTATTATATAGTAAACGGATATATACCAATAATACCCGATTGGCTGTTCACCAAATATATAAAAATTACTAATAGAAATACAAATTAAAAAAATTTTCTGTATGTTTATTTATCCTATTTTAAAACTGTTTATTATTTTTTTTCCATTTTATTGGTGTTTATTTCTAAAAAATTCATATAAAATTTCCATGTTTTCGTTTGCTATAATTTATTTTACTGTAACACATACATATAAAATTACATTAAAGAAAATCTTAATTGGTTTCCATTTACATCCATCATGTCTATAACTTACTGCTTTAATAAACATCTATTTTTGCAAATAGGGTAATTAAAACACAAATAAGATGGTATGGCGTCTATCAGACGCCACGCGACAATGCCTGTAATTTTTATATACTCGACCAGTGCAGGGTTAAGCGGCCATTACTATCCATTAATTCTTAACATATTTTTTAGCTTGAAATATTTTAGTCTAAATAGAATTCAGATAATTTAATCCTCAAAGTAATTGCATATTACCACTCTGCTATCATTTGTTGTTTCCAGGCTTCAATCAGCGCGATCTTTCTGTTATGAAAAGAAATGAACGAATAGGAGAATGATTCTTTCGAACCACTAATGTGAGAAGACATAACATTTTCTAGGTTATTCAATAACAAGGCTTCCTGGAGTTTTTCATCGCTAAATCACGCAACGGAGTCATTAAATTCTGGATGAATCGTTCGAACGGGAGAAATGTCATTCTGCCCCATATATGATAGGTTTAATAAAGAGATAATTAATTTTTCGTTAATAATACTTCATTAAAATTTATCCATTCAGGCGAATTACAGGACATTCGTAGAAAAGAGTTCTTTCGTTTCAAGGAATGTTACATTAAAAGGCTGGTGAAATTGAGCCAGTTTTAAAGCCGCGCATAACGAGTTTGATCTATTTATGAAAAGAGCGATTGCTTTCCTATCATTCTCCTTAAGTTTAAAAAACATGCTAAGTATTTATTTAGATAAGTTATAAATAATTGTTTCTTGTTTTCCCCGGAAGTTAAACGCAAGTTAACTTCCAGTTAACTTCATCTTTTTTCAAGTTGATGGAATAATTCATCAAAAAATTTTTAAAAAAGTATTTATTAATACATAGAATTGTCAAGGTTATATGATTCAACAGACAATTTAAAAACATGGTATATAAAAAGTTCATTTTATCTTGCAATTATTAAAGATATTTTGCACCGCTTTGAAACGTTTTGCATCGTAGTTTGTAACCATGACAGCATCCATACCGTAGAAAGAACGGGTAAACAGTGCTGGGAACATTGGATTAAGTATCTATTCCCCCAAGATAATATTCATTTCTATCACATTCCTGCATTTCCACCACATATTTACATTTTAAAGTGTCTAGAAATGTTACAAACATGCATTACTTGATATCGTGGTACCTACAGGATGGTATTTGGGTCAATTTCACGCGATAACACCTCAAAAATGTCTAGAATCATAAAAAAGTGCTATAGAAGTAATATTTCCCTCTACTCTTTTTGCGGAAAACTGCAGAAGTCTGCAAACTAATATTTCATAGATTTTTATTTGATACTTAGAACCTTTATAGTAGTAATGCTGAATTCTAGAATGACGATGTTTAAATATTTTGGCGACATAAAATTCGAGAGAGCGATGTAAAAGATTTGGCAGATTTAATAAATTCCTTTCCTCTATTTAAACAAAGTCAGTTTAAGAGTAGTTTTATAGCAACACTGAAGAGCGGAAAACATTATAGGCAGAAAATAAAAATATTATCTTGCCCATAGCACAGCTTGGTTGCTCGAAGAAGAAAGTCTTCAAAATTGTCAAGAATTATTAAAAATTGCCCTCAAAAACGCCACTGTAGTAAAACTTTTCATAGCGATTAAGTGCAGGACAAATCAGTACTACTAAATTAAATTTCAGTTCCCAGCTAGTTCAGACAATTTTTCACGCTCTATTCAGTGCGACCTCACTAAAAAAATTTCATGCATCATGCAAATAAGACACCGTATATTTCGGACCATAAGACTCTTTACATAGAAAAAATGGACTTTAAATTGGGGTGCGTGGGTCTTATAGTCCGAAGGTAACATTAAAATAAAATGAATATTTTATTATATATATTATATTTATTTTATAAATATTATTTATTATATATTTATATATTTTTTTACCTTTATTAAGTTTAAATTCTAAAAATTAATCTTTAAAAATTCACCAAAAATCAGAAAATGGAGGTAAAGATTCGAAAAAGATTTCAGTTTAAAGGACTTTTTATGATCTTTCTCGTGATATAAATTTTATAACCCTCAAATTAATATTTTAAATGCAAACGTAAAAAAAGTTACTAAAAAAGCTTAAAAATTTAATTTTAAAAATCTAAGAAGAATTTTTCAAAAATCTTTCTTGGTGTACCCCTACGATATAAGAAGAATCGCCATGCAAAATTTCAGCCCTTTAGGTCCAGCGGTTTTGTCTGTGCATTGTTTGTCAGTCAGTCAATCAGTCAATCAGTCAGTCAGTCAGTCAGTTACGGAACTGTTTTATATATGAGGCGGTGAAAGGCAAAGTGGTGTAAGTCACTAAGTGAAGTGGTGTAAGTCAAAAGAGTTTTACTGCAAAAACTACAAAAAATTTCACTAGAAATTGAACAAATTATAATTTATAGCAATTATCATAATATTGCAAATAATTACTATTGACAATTCCACTGTAAATTGAACATGGAGATTACATTTTTGCCCTCAAACGAAAAAAGTTGAAAATGTGACTTACACCACTTTGCCTTTCACCGCCTCATATATAGATAATCCATTGGTTCAGAATTTGCGACAGAAGATACGCTGCAAGTTTTTTAACAAAGTTATGGAAGGTAGTTTAAACAGCTCGCGTCTACTTTTCCTTGTACGTTGTCTGGTAGCAAGCCAGATGTTCCGGAATACAACGATTTACACTTGTGAATCCTTCATTGTTTGGATCCCTTCCTCCTAATTGCTTTAGTCCTTTATTAATATAGTAAAAAACTGAAGCCATTTTTGAAGCCAAGGAAGGTTTATTTGATTTGTCGTGTGGACATCGAAACTATTGCATCACATACATTTTTAATATTGCATCATAAATTTTTGCAGTATTGCAAAATATTGAATCATATTTTTACCATGTTTTTATTAACTCGCTTTCTTGTTTGTTTGTTTGTTTGTCCAGTACAAATCTTGCAATCGATTTTTAACTAACTTCCCGACTAGCTAGACATTTGAAACTATTAGAATAGCTCAGAATACGATGACAATGCATTATTTTAATACTTTTAGATATCTTTAAGCAGAATTGAAATCTTATTTTGTTAATTTTGTTTTGCAGACTAGTGCAGCCATTTATCGGCAGGGACGGGAACGAAAAGTTAAACGCAAGTTAACTTCCAATTAACTTCATTTTCTTTCAAGTTGATGGGATAATTCATCGAAAAAATTTAAAAAGTATTTATTAATACACAAAATTGTCAAGTTTATATGATTCAACAGAAAATTTAAAAACATGGTATATAAAAAGTTCTTTTTATCTTGTAATTATTTAATAATTATCTAACATATATAGGTATCTACTGTACATTCGAGGAACAGTATTTTTGAGAAAAAATAATTTGTTTTTAAATTTAAAAATTTTGGTCGTAAGTCGAGGAATACCTGCAATACATTCTAGATGCATCTGATTTCATGTTCTCTACAACGAATAATTTTTTTAGAGCTACTGTTCTTAATAGAAAACAAAAGCAACTAGTTTAAATAAATTATTTTTTTCTTAAAATACAGAGAAACGAATATTTATAAACTTTTCATAAATAACTTTAATCAAAGCGGGAGAAGAAACTTCTTGCAAGCAGTGATATGACTAGATGATTAGAAAAAGAAATATAAATTAGAAAGCTGAAAAAAAAAGAATTGAAAAACAAAAATTTTGAGGCAAAGAAGGGGTTAATGATATGGCTTTTGCGAATTTTTTTTTTTCCCGTTTAAAAAAAATCTCAAGTTTTAATTTTGCTAACATATTTTTTATAAGACTGCAGTCTCGTATTTTTCTCAAAATAAAATTATCAGGATTTTTTTGAGGGGTTTGAACTTTTCTGATTTTTTGCTGTAAATGTTAACTCTGCTGTTTTTAAAATTATATTCACTTGTACAATGTATATTTTAGAAAGACAACATTATGCATTCTCTGTTGAAATAGGGAAGAAATATTGTTTGACAGAGTTTTAATAGTTACATTATAGGAAATTGTTACATAATATGCAACAGTTAAACAAAAACTTTTTGATGCATATTGTAGCGTACAGGAAATACGGTCTTATTTTTTCCCGACACCCCACAAGAGCTTGAAACACAGCTGCGTATTTTTCAAGGAATGTGTTGTTTGGTTCCACCAGTTCGGAACACGTGGGGGGGATTAAAAAACGTTTTTCCCACAGATGCAGCCAGTAAAGCTGTCATCCTAACGTTTCTGCAAGGTAATAAAGTTTGGCGTCTACGAAGAGACTGACACCAACGTTTGCCGACCCCCTCGCTGGGAGGGAGCGACGCTAGAGAACGCGGTCTGTGCGGATGTGTGTTTTAGGCTCCGTACGTTGTGAATCTGCACGGGATTTTAATTGAATATGTTGCACTGTTTAAATGTTAATTTTTTTGTTAATAAAGTGTTGAGTTTTTGTTTTAAAAAGTTGGCCTTCGTTTCGTAATTAGAACTCTGTCTTTCTTTGTTATGGACCCCATGGTAGTAATTTTTAGCAACGCCTCAGAGAGAATCGCCTTACCTACGTGTTGTGACGCTACAATATAAAATGTACTAAGACAAATTTCTATTTAACTTAGATTATTATCAGTCTGAAACTAATTTATTTCATAAAATTTTAAAATATATATATATATATAAATGGTTTGTAATTGCTGAATTAATTATTTAGAATCATAACTACTTCGCATTTGTATAATTATTTCACAACTCAGTGACAACTGTCCGTACGCTTCCGGAACGAGGATAAATTAAGTAAAATATTTTCTCTTACTTTCACAATCGCCAGACCTAAACTTTAGCAAAACCTGTTGTCACTTGTTTAAAAAACAAGTTCGGGATCAATTTCTTTCTCCAGCGTGTCGGTAAGAAGTCAACACTTTTGTATAAAGAGTTATACCCCACTCAGTCAGGAATTATTCAGGAGATGTGTAATTCCACTCCGAGACATCAAATCCGACAGGTGAGTCTACAAAGTAAAAAGGGATTTTCTTTGCAATCTACATGGTTTCCCTGTTTTGGTCTACCACTTCTACCACTGGTAAAAAATAAGATTAAATGCGGTGGCTCATGCTACTTAAGATTATGAAAGTACTAGCTCAATACCCGTACTTCGCTACGGAGAACATTCAAATAAAATACAATGGTCAATGTATGCCATTAATACAAAAAAAAACCAAAAAAAATTATTTATAAAAAAACATAAAGGATATTTTTATACACAAAATAATGTAGAAGAACATACTGAAATTAAATCTAATAGAACATACTAAAGAAAAGCACAGTTAATATAGTACAGTTTGGGGAACATTTCTTTTACTGTAGTTTACTATTTTTTGGATAATTTCCAATCGTCTGCCGCATTAGAAAGAAGAAAAAATTTTTGTCAATTTATTTCGTTGCTATGCACGTGACGATAAATTACTTTAAAGTATCACAAAAAGAAAAGAAACCACGTGATCAGCATTTAATAAATTAAGTTCTAAAAATTAATCTTTAAAAATTCAAAAAAAATCAGAAAATGGAGGTAAAGATTCGAAAAAGATTTCATTTTAAAGGAATTTTTACGATCGTTCTCGTGATATGAATTTTATAACCATCGGATTATTATTCGAAATGCACACTTTAAAGAATGTTACAAAAAAAGCTTAAAAATTTAATTTAAAAAAACTAAGGGGATTTTTTTTTAAATCTCTCTTAGTGCACCACTACACAATAAGAAAAATCTCCATGCAAAATTTAAGCCCTTTAGGTCCAGCGGTTTGGTCTGTGCGTTATATGCCAGTCAGTCAGTTATAGAACTGTTTTATATATATAGATTAGAAGGCGAAACCACGCGGTACGAATATTTACTTGCAGGATATTTTTGACAGAAAAAGCATTATATTTATAATCATGATAGGAACTCAAAAGCCAGAAAAAAACCGTAGGCTAAACAGATTTACTACTGAAATTAATACTGAATTAAATGTTAATTTTCTCAGCGTCATTGTAGTGTGTTCGTTTCTTGATTTATAATACTGTCCAATTTTAGATTGCAAATAAGTTTTATATTTTTTTCTATTATATTCAACAAAAGTTGACTTAATATCGCAATTGATATTATTAGCATTATAAAAACAACTAAAACTCATTAACATAAACATATTTACCATGTTTTTATTAACTCGCTTTCTTGTTTGTTTGTTTGTGTATGTGTGTTTGTTTGCCCGGTACAAATCTTGCAATCGATTTTTAACTAAATTCCCGACTAGCTAGACATTTGAAACTTTTAGAATACCTCAAAACACGATGACAATGCATTATTTTAATACTTTTAGCCATCTTTAAGCAGCATTGAATGCTTTTTCAATTAATTTTGTTTTATAGACTGGTGCAGCCATCTATTGGCCTGGACGGGAACGAAAAGTTAAACTCAAGTTAACTTCCAATTAACTTTTTTTTTTCAAGTTGATGGGATAATTCATCCTAAAAAATTTTTTAAAAGTTTTTATTAATACATAGAATTGTCAAGTGTATATGATTCAACAGAAAATTTAAAACCATGGTATATGAAAAGTTCTTTTTATGTTGTAATTATTTCTCATTAAAATGAAAAGCAATATTTAAGTGTATATATGAAAACTTCGCCTGTGTTTTAAACTTATCATAACTACATCTAGCCACAAGACTTCCCACACGCGAATATACGTTAAGAGTATGGTGGACATTCAAATAACCAAAAATTGAACAAAAATTGGAATTTTTTTGGGGGAGGGGCGTATTAACATTTTAAAAATATGTAAATATTAGAATAAAATGCCTTTAAAATATTTAATGAAAAGTAAAATGAAACTTGGTGGCTTTATAAAAGCAAATATTAATGGTAGGTGAAAAAATATCTTCTAAATGGCTTTTTATCAAAATGAGTAATTTCCAGATTTCCAAGTCTTTCAAATGCTGCTTGCGCCACAATTTTTGACGAAATTTTATAAATTTTATAATAAAGACTCCTGCTATACAGTAAAATAAAGTTATGCATGCATTTCAGGTTTCGACATCATTTAGATTATCAAAGTTTAACTTAAAGGTAGAAAAGTACAAAAATTTCACAAAAATTCAGAGTACAAGCATAAAAATATTTCCGAAATATTAACTATTCAACGAAAGCACAAAATCATACATAACTCTGTTAAAAAGTATTTATAAGCAATATAAATGCAAAATTAGGTGGGGGGGGGGGTTAAAATAGGTTCGCAAGGTGGACTTAAAAAAATAATGAAAATTCCAATTTTTAAAATATTTAAAAAATTTAAAATATTTATAAAATTTTATAAGGTGTTTGATATAGTTATACTTTAATGAATATATATTCAAAATTTCATATCTCAGAGGTGAAACCTCAAAAATTGCTTTGAAATGTCCACCATCGCCTTAAGCAAACTCGTTATGCTCATATTTTAAACATGCTCTATTTCATTATCTCTTTAACCGAATATTTCCTAGAAACGAAAGAGGTCTTTTCAACGAATTCCCTATAATTCGCTTGAAGGGATAAATATTAATGAATTATTAACGAAAAAATATTTATACCCTTACAAAATCGTTCATTCATGGGAAATATCATTTCCTCCATTCAAGTGATTCAGCCAGAATTTAATAACTCCCTTGCGTGTGGTGGCAAAAAAAAACTATAGGAAGCATTGATATTGAATTCCCTCTTTTATACGTAATGGTATATATCTTCTCACTTCAGCGGTTCGACAGAATCATTCATTTAGTCTTTCAGTTATTTTATACTAGCTGAATACCCGTGCTTTACTATGGAGTGCATTCAAAGTAAAATAAAGTTATGCATGCATTTCAGGTTTCGACATCATTTAGATTATCAAAGTTTAACTTAAAGGTAGAAAAGTACAAATATTTATACGTAATGGTATATGTCTTCTCACTTCAGCGGTTCGACAGAATCATTCTTTTAGTCTTTCAGTTATTTTATACTAGCTGAATACCCGTGCTTTGCTACGGAGTACATTCAAATTAAAATAAATTTATGGTAATATATGTCAATATATGTTTATATGTCAATTTATACTATGCAACGGTCAATATATACAATTAATGCCAAAAAATAAATTTATAAAAAAAATTTTAACGGATATTTTAATAGACAAAATAATGTAAAAGAAAATATTAAAATTAAATCTAATAGAACATACTAAAGAATGTAGTACAGTTTGAGGAACATTCCTTTTACTGTATTTTAATATTTTTGGGGGGGGAAATGTCCAATCGTCTGCCGCATTAGTAAGAAAAAAATATTTTTTCATCAATTTATTTCGTTACTAAGCGCATGACGCAAAATTAGTTTCAAGTATCACAAAAAAAAAAAGAAACCACGTGATCAGAATTTAATAAATTAAATTCTAAAAATTAATCTTTAAAAATTCACCAAAAATCAGAAAAGGGGGGAAAATATTCAAAAAAGTTTTCATTTTAAAGAAATTTTTATGATATTTCTCTTGATATAAATTTTATAACCCTCATGTTATTACTTTAAATGCAAACTTTAAAGAATGGTACAAAAAGAGCTTAAAAATTTAATTTAAAAAAAAATCTAAGAAGAATTTTTCAAAAATCTCTCTTTGTGCACCCGTACAATGTAGGAATAATCGCCATTCAAAATTTCAACCCTTTAGATCCAGCGGTTTGGTCTGTGCGTTTTAAGTCGGTCAGACAGTTACGGAACTGTTGTATATATATAGAAGATAAAGATCATGGGATGAAAGCGTTGTAACAACAGATAATAACAGTGATAGCATGTAGTTACTATGAAAATGTTATTCTCTCAGTGGTATTGGAGTAAAGCATGTAAAGCTTTTAAACTAAAATATTTTAAGATTTAATGGAAAGTAAGTGGTCCTTTGAAGAGCGCTTAATGTACTTAATAGGGTACCAAGCAGAGTTGGAACTAATATAGCCCAGATTGCACTGTGACTTATATTGGATGCAGTATAAAGTTAAAACAATCTCCTTGTTTGGTAACTTTAAATTTAAGAATTTTCCCAATGACGCAATTTGTCTCAATAGTTAAAGGGATTTAGGAGTTTTTTAAATGAGTAGCACTAAACATTTCTCTGCCTTTATTCACTCATGATGATGAAAAACAACCGGCTAGTCCTAACGGTTTACATGATATTTCTGTTTTTTCCCATGTTTTTATTAACTCGCTTTCTTGTTTGTTTTTGTGTGTGTTTCTCCAGTATAAATCTTGCAATCGATTTTTAACTAACTTCCCGACTAGCTAGATATTTGAAACTTTTAGAATAGCTAAGATCACGATGACAATGCATTATATTAATACTTTTAGCAATATATAAGCAGATTGAATTCATTTTCAGTTAATTTTGTTTTGTAGACTGGTGCAGCCATCTATCGGCCGGCACCGGAACGAAAAGTTAAACGCAAGTTAACTTCCGATTAACTTCATTTTCTTACAAGTTGATGGGATAATTCATCAAAAAAAGTTTTAAAAAGTATTTATTAATACATAGAATTGTCAAACATATATGATTCAACATAAAATTTAAAAACATGGTAGTATATAAAAAGTTCTTTTTATCTTGTAATTATTATTATTATACTCAACATTTTTCGTCCGGAATTTCATCAAGCGGTCTTCCAATTGCTAAAATTCTTATTACTTTAGTTAGTTCTAGCTGTTACCATCTCATATCGCAGCTCTTCTAGTAGAGTGTTTCATCTCAAAAAAGCCATATTTTCAGGAAGAGCTAAAGAAGATATTTGTCGAAATTTCATTTCTTGTTTTATGAATGCCTATGAGAATTTTGGGAAAACTTATCGTTCGAACCACTTCAGAAGGCAAAACTATATACTATTAAAGTTGTTTTCAATTTTTAAAGCATGAATTTGAATTTCAATTACAAGATATAACCCTCTTCTTGTAACCTTATTTTCTCAACATTGACTGAAAAGCTTGAGGGAATACTGTCGTGTGTCTATGCTGATGCACAATCTATCTAAACTTTTCACCATACAAAGAAAAAACCTTGATAACATGAACAGCAGGTTAGAAAAAAACACAAATTTATTTTCCAAATAAAAACATTTATTTTCCAAATAAAATATAATGAATATTTTTATTGCAGGAACATTTTAATACAACAACATTAGGCACTGACAAAAATCTTACTTTCATTTTTCGCTCATGAGCAAGTTCCCCCTTCTAGTTGTGGAAGAGGGTAATAAGCGCCATCTAGGAGATTGTGTTGGTACTAGGCTTATAACATTATTCGAGAATGAGAAGCAGTTCTTGTAGAGCATTGTGGTGCAAGTATCCCAAAATGGAAAGTATCAGAGATGTAACACTGTTCTAGCAGAAGTGCGATATCTGTATTTGCAGTATAAAGAGTGTCAAGTCCAAAATCGTAGTTTTGAGAAAAACGAGATTGCCCCCCCCCCCCCTTAAAAAAAAAAAAAAAAAAAAAAAAAACGGCTTTTGTGAGGTCATTTTTTAAAGTTTAATTTTAGACTTTTTGTTTAAGTAAATTTTTCCAATTTTATTTTTTTTCAGTAAAGAGTGTTAAGTCCTTGCTTGGGAATAACCCCTTTAACCCTAACATGTTTGTGTTTTGTTTCACATATCCCAAATTTTCCCTGATGAATAGAAATATTTAGGTGTGGAAATGCCTTAGCTTTCTGTATCCAGCAGTAGCCCTTGATTTTTCAAACATGTCTGGTTTGATAACTCATTTTAGCACATTTTGGACTTAATGCCCTTTGCGCAGCAAACACAGATATTTCAACTGGAGTACTATTTGACTTTTTCATCGTTCTGTGACTGTTTTACTCCTTCTTCGTTTTCCATAGGTACTTTCCCTTTAGACCGAACTATCGCCAACCTATTAGCAAAGGGAAACCGTTCTCCTGTGCTTACAGAGACTGCGGTTGGATCTCTGGAACAACTACTTACATATGTCTATTTAAGTGTATATCAGAAGTGGACAAAAATAAACATGAAAAGCAAATTTAAAGTTTTTTTTTTTTTTTTTTTTTGGAGGGGGGGGGGTGTAGCTCTGTCGTTTTCTTACATACACTTAAATAGACATCTTATGTCCACTTCTAGGATGTAGTGTGCAAAAAAAATACTATGTGATGTGAAAGGTCAGCGTTATCTTTTCTTTCCCTTCTATTCTTTTCGGTTTTAACTTCAAAATGCAATTCACCAAAATGGAAATGTGGTATGAAAAGTAAGTATTTTCTAGCATTCATTTTATTTAATTGGCGAGTTTTTGCGCAACGTTGGCGACGGGTCGGTATAATGGGAAAGTACCTTTCGATATTTAAAAAAAATTTGCATTTAATTTAGTTTTTACATGTTTTATTAACTCGCTTTCTTCTTTATGTGTTTGTCTAGTACAAATCTTGCAATCGATTTTTAACTAACTTCCCGACTAGCTAGACATTTGAAATTTTTAGAATAGCTCAGAACACGATGACAATGCATTCTTTTGATACTTTTAGCCATCTTTAAGCAGCATTGAATTCATTTTCAGTTAATTTTGTTTTGTAGACTGGTGCAGCCATCTATCGACCGGTACCGAAACGAAAAGTTAAACGCAAGTTAACTTCCAATTAATATCATTTTCTTTCAAGTTGACGGGATAATTCATCAAAACATTTTAAGAAAGTATTTATTAATACATAGAATTGTTAAGTTTATATGATTCAACTGACAATTTAAAAACATGGTATATAAAAAGTTCTTTTTATCTTGCAATTTTTTTAGTATTTATTAGACAATATTTAATGGTGATTATATCTACTTTATGAAGACTATTTTTTAATGATGCTCTACTTATTTTCATCGGCTTTTGTTATTACATTGCGTTTTCGCCCTTGGTTTTTTTAGGTGTACTTTACTTTTATTTTCCTTTTCGTCTAATATCGTCTCAAAAAAATTTTCATATGCAGTTTCTCCTCGTGGCATTTTAAGGTTTCCTCTGTTGGCATTTAGCTCCTCGTGACAGATTTTCCATTTCGAAAAATGGCAAAGTATCAGTCTTTTCTCCGTGTGACTGTTCGTTGCTATTTCTCAGCTTCTAGGAAAATATATTTATTCAAAGCTTTCGAGATTAATAAAAAGTGCCGTATTTAAGAATTTTAATTTCTAATTTCTCACTAGTGTGTCGGTAATGCTTTCCTATCCGATGAGACATATTACAATATTTAATGAGGAAATTTTCATTGCAGCGTCAAATTAAGTTATAAAAAGTCTTCTGTCTACCACTTTTCCTTCTATGTTTTATTTAGAACAATATCAATAATAATTGATGTATGACTGGTATTTTTACTTCTACAGTATAGTAGCTTTGGCTCTCTTTTGAAAAGGACTGTACCCATTTATAACTGAAAAAGACAAACTCGTAGAAATTTCGACCATGGTTTACGTAAAATGTTTGTTTAGTCAGGCGTAAAGTAACTTTGGACACTGCGTTTTTAATAGGATCAAACCTAATCTACAGCTGATCGTTAGAATAGACATTGCTCTGAATAATCTTGGTTGTTATCTAACCCTGTTCGTTATTATATCACACTAACGCATTCTTACTACATATTCTTGGTGGCTCATATAAGGATCATTGGGCTTAACAATCATTGTCCTGAGAAGTAGAAACTTTTCATGACTGAACTCTGAAAATTTAACGATTTATGTTATTACATTATATACAGTCGAACCTACATATATCGAAGTAGCAAATTGCCGGAAAAAAATTCGATATATAGAAATTTCGATATATAGAATTGAGCTTAGTTTTATCATAATTCTGCTAAAAAAAAATTAAAGCTAATTTTCGTATACGAAACTCATTTTCTAATTTATATGCGAATCCCATTAAATGAAAATTAATAACTAAAAATGAATTAATATGAAAGATTTAATGAGTACTGCATACCTTTAAAAAAACAATAATCCAGACAGTGGTTACAATGATCACAGTTACATTCTTTTTTCATAAAACTACGAATATCTTGCTAAACAGTGAATTTTGCGGAAAGTTCAAAGAACTGTTCGTACTTATTCAGTCCACTAAAAATTTAATCGGGGATATTTTCGGCGAATTGAAGTCCACGACATATTGTTTCAAATGCCAAAAATTGGGAGATTTTATTCTAAAGTAGATTAAAATGTCCCAATTTGTCTTAAAAAAAAATTCTATATGTAGAGATTTTTTCGATATATAGAAACAATTTTTCTATGTAATGAACATGGGGATTTGCTAAGAGTTCGATGTATAGAAAATTTCGATATGTGGAAGTTCGATATATGGAGGTTCAACTGTATATATATATATATATATATATATATATATATATATATATATATATATATATATATATATGTGTGTGTGTGTGTGTGTGTGTGTGTGTGTGTGTGTGTGATATAGAGAGAAAGCTGTGGCAACGGCGAGTGACGAATCAGAAGCGATCCCGCCTGACGGAGATCGTCGGTGTGCTATGCGGAACACATGACGACACAGAGAAAAAACCGCCGCGAGAGAAAGAGGTTATGATGTAACGTGGTAGCAGACGGCTACCAAAAAGACGTAAAAAATCATGTTCCTTCTTTGTTAATTGTATCGTTTTTTTTTTGTCCTGTGACCTGTGAAGAATAAAATTGGTGTTAGTGTGAACCAATGTGTTCAATTTAGAACGACGGACACCAATTCACATGTAGACTCGACCGGTGCATTCTTGGTCACCGTTTTCGTTTGTGAAAATTCCCCTAGAAAGCCATCCTACGACGTTCCTACCGGACTGGATTACTTTTACTCCTATACGACGAACCGGTGAGTTTAATTTAATTTGTCAAATGAAGATATTTTTACGATCGTCTATTTGTTGTTACTGAGAATGAACAATTGAAATTAAATCTCCCAGAAGTAACATTCCAGAACAAAAACAGTTGTTCTATGGTACGATGTGTTATTGAAATATATACTTTTCTGATATAGTTTTCCTACACATATTTGACTTTAATTGTACTGCATTGGTGTAATATTTAAGAACAGAAATTATATTTTTCTTATGAATGTGTGTATTTTTAATTCTAATACAAGAAGTGTTTTGATTTTGTTTTTGAAGATATATGAGCATATTTAAGAAATATTTAAGAAAAGAAATTATCTTTTTCTGATGAATGTGTGCATTTTCAATTCCGTTACAAGAAGTGTTTTGGTTTTGTTTTTGAATATATATTAGCATATTTATATTTTGTGCTGTTTACTTTCAATATGAGTACTTTAAATGATATTCCTCATATTTCAAAAGCCCTTAAATCAGGGTCAACAAAGGCAATCAGATTATTACATCAGTTTGTATTTGAAAATGATGCTGGGAGAGACAATCGTAAAGAACTCCGCATTTTTTCTGGTTTCCCTAAAACTTTTCATGTCAGTGACGAACGGGATAAGACACTTAAAACATTTTCCAGCACCGATTTAATTTGCATTGCGAATTTGCTATATCTTGATTATTCTACAGACCCAGCTCAGAGCTGAGAAACTATATTCAATGCTCTAAATAACTTTGCATTATTCCCCTCCCCCCTGTGCTCTCGGATACGAAATGATTCACACGACGCCAACGGAAGAAGCTCTACGGTTTTGGCAACTAGCCAGGTGCCAGTTCAAACTTCATTTCCAACCGCAGCTTCACATTCTAACATAAACAACTCTTTCGGGCAGAGAGAGATAAATCCTTTTTTTGTCTGATGTTGATTCGCAGTGCTTTCCAGTTACAAACAGTGGAATACATTTATCGCTACGCGACCTTGCAGAGTGCATTAAAAATGTTAACGGTTCGTCCGATTCTTACAGCGTTGAACTTTTGATACAGGATTTAGAAGAACTTTTTGATATTAATGGCATCACAAATGATGTCCACAAAATTGTCTTTGCGAAAAAATGTTTAGTTGTTTCCGCAAAACATTTATTAATTCTCTTCATGGCATAAACACTTGGAATTCGCTGAAAGAAAACTTACTAGATGAATTTTCCTCCAAATTAAATAGCGCCGATCTTCATACGATGTTGCTGCAAAGTCGGTTAAAACCCGATGAATCCTTTCACGACTACTTCATAGCTATGTGAGAAATCGGTTCAAGAGGTCAAATTGACATTTCTTCGATTTTTGATTATGTTATCAACGGTATTCCAGATTTTACATCTAATAAAATTTTGTTATATAGTGCTAAATCTGTTCCAGAATTCAAAGAAAAATTAACAGTTTATCAGAAATTTCTTTCAACGTCCAACTTAAGTAAACCTTCTAATGATATTAAATTCACATATGATAATCGTCAAGGAAATTACACCAAACTCCATAATAATTCTCCAAAACCCCTCGTTTGTTACAATTGCGGTTCCAAGGGCCACAAAAGTTCCAGTTGCCAGCATACGACATCAAAATGTTTCACGCGCAATTCTTTTGGACATTTATCATCAACTTGCTCGCAGCACGTTGGACAGACAATCCCAGCAAATTCTTTGGAAACTACTCCACCTAATAACGCCTTACATGTTCCTACACCAACCAATTATATGTCTTATCCAATAAAGATACACAATGATCTTCATGAGCTTCACGATTCGGGTAGGGAAGCTACAATGATTACTAACCAAACCCACCAACTAAAAACACTGCAGAGTCAGTTCAAAGATTTTCAGCGAGAAGTGGAAGAATCTCGGTTAGCTAAAGATGAATTGAATGCTCAAGCCAAAAAAGCTGAAAAGAAACAAAAAGCTTTGGAATCTGAATTGATTCAGTTACAAGAAGATTTAGCAATGTCTGAAAAGCAGAAAAGAAACTTAAATGAGGAGTTATAAGCTATGAGTAATAAACTTCTTGATTCTATGGATTCAACAGCTACACAACATGCTTTGCGAACTAAAATGGAGGAAGAACTCAATAATTTAAAGAGAAACTTGGAAGACGAAACTGCTGCACATCAAAACCAGATTCGTGATTTAAAGCAGAAACATACAGCAGCCACTGAAAAATTAAATGAACAGTTAGATTCAGTGCAAAAAGCTAAAGTTGCTCTTGAGAAGACTAAGCGCAACCGTGAACGTGAAAGTTTACAAGAGCAAGTATTTGAAGTAGAAGCAAGGAAGAACTTAGAAAAAAAGTTAGCTATTGGCAATGTCCAGGTTGCAGAATATAAAAAGAAAGCTGAAGAGGAAGCAGATGCTTCTGCTTTGTTAGAAGAACAAATGCAGACGATGTCGAAAGATATTGCTATACTGCACCACAAATTAAATTATATGCAAATAGTTCACGAAAAACTGGATAAATCCAAGAAAAAAATTACAATCAAAGTTTGAAGCTCTTAACATCGAATTAGACAACCAGATTGAACAATTTGAAGATGAATTACAGTTAACTGACGATTCCGATTTACGTTTAGAAGTGCATATGCAAGAACTAAAGACTCAGTTAGAAAAAGACTTGCCAGCTCGAGATGAACAAAATGAAGAAAAATGACTAGCTTTGATAAAGCAGGTTTCTGACATAGAAGATGAGTTTATCATTATGACATTTCAAGCCACAAATCCCCCTCACAACAATGCCAACAACATTTTGAATTTACAAGAGTTAAACAAGAAGCAGTGAAACAAACGTCGGAAACAAGCAACTACCTATCACGTAGCAATTCAACATAACCAATTTGGTCTTTACGAAATCATAAAGATTCGACCACATAACCGATATCACGTCCGAAAAGTTGGTCTGCACGATGGTCCCAACTTGACATCTACAACCGCTGATCAACTGAAAAGTTGGCCAAACACCTAGTGCCTATACCTCCAGTTCCTTTCCGATGACGACTTGGACTTGAACAATGGACATTCTATCATGATCCTGAACTATTGTTAATGACTTTCTTTTTTTTTTCTCTTTTCTTTGTTTTGCATAATGTTTCAGTGACGGCAAACACTATGGCACCTATGACGAACAATTGCTATACAACGACGATAATGTAGCTTTAAGACGACCGAGCCATGTTTTTCTTTTGTTTTCTCTCCATTCTTGTTTTTTTTTTAGGTTTGGTTCCTTTGGTTTCTTGGGTGACAGGAGGGCCTGTCGTGCCAGGATGCCCGAGTATGATATAGAGAGAAAACTGTGGCAACGGCGAGTGATGAATCAGAAGCGTTCCCGCCTGACGGAGATCTTCGGCGTTCTACACGGAACACATGACGACACAGAGGAAAAGCCGACAAAGAGGTTCTGATGTAACGTGGTAGTAGACGGCTACCAAAAAGACGTAAAAAATCATGTTCCTTCTTTGTTAATTGTATCTTTTTTTTCTGTGACCTGTCAAGAATAAAATTGGTGTTAGTGTGAACTGATGTGTTCAAATTATAATTACGGACACCAATTCACATACACTCAAGAGCCAAAAGATTATGACCACCCCTACATTTTGCAATGAATTCGCCTGGATGACGTGGAAGGCACGTGATCAGGTGGAAGTGGTATTTAACTGCTGCTGGAGAGTCTGAAAAATCATTCTTTCACTTAGTTCTGTGTGTGATGGGAAAGGCTGCGGATCTAAGCAACTTTGATAGAGGGCAGATTGTAATGGCTCGAAGGCTCGGAACAAGTATTTCCGAAACTGCACGACTCGTGGGTTGTTCGCGACCTACAGTTGTTAGTACTTATGCAAAGTGGATGAATGACGGTGAAACCAGCAGTAGACGACATGGTGTTGGACGTCCACACGCTATCAAAGAAAAAGGTCGTCGGAGACTGTCTCGCATGGTGAAGCAAAACCGGAGCCAGACAGTGGCTCAGCTGACAGCCCAATACAATGCAGGGCCAAGTAGAATAGTATCGCAGCACACTGTTCAGTGGACACTTGTGGATATGGGGCTACGCAGCAAACGTCCCACTCGTGTGCCTTTGCTGACCAAGCGTCATCGCCAACTGCGCTTGCGCTGGGCCCGGGAACATCGCTACTGGTCCATGGATCAGTGGGAGAGAGTTGCCTGGTCAGATGAATCACGGTTTGTCATTCATCACGCCGATGGCCGTGTCAGGATACACCGTCTTCCAGGCGAACTGTTGCTCCCTCAATGTACAGTAGGTCATACACAGGCCGGTGGTGGAGGTATTATGCTTTGGGGGATTTTCTCTTGGGCGTCTCTGGGACACGTGGTTGTGGTAGAGCAGACCATGAATGCTACAGGGTATCTGAACATCATTGCGGACCAGTTGCACCCTTACATCGCCTCTGTTTTTCCAGCTGGAAATGGAATGTTCCAACAGGACTACGCCCCGTGTCACAAGGCTAAAATTGTGTTGGAGTGGTTCCAGGAACATGATGCTGAATTCCAGTTAATGTCTTGGCCGCCTAACTCACCGGATCTCAATCCGATAGAACACATTTGGGATGTCATGGGACGGCAGCTCAAAGACCACCAATTCGCAATATCTCGGATTTGCGTGACCGTTGCTTAAACACCTGGTACAATCTGTCTCCGGCGATCTACCAAGGACTTGTGGCATCCATGCCAAGGCGGGTTGAAGCTGTGTTGCGCGCCAAAGGTGGGCCAATTCGTGATTGACAGGTGGTCATAATGTGTCTCCTATTGCTCCCTCCTATTGCTCTTGAGTGTATATATACAGGTGGTTATCAAAATAATGGAAACCCGTATCAATATTAGTGGTGTTTATGAATGTGCTTCGTATTCCTTAAAAAACAAGTTTGCACACAGGTATTTGTTTATATAATATAGGGAATGTATTATTCTACTGTCAGGTAGCAGTAATGAAACTAAGGGCATCGTGCTTTTGTGGGAACAGCGTAAAATGTCCTCTGCAGACCTTGTGAAAGGGCAAATTGTTGGAGCGAGTTTAAATTGGAGTAATTATTACTGCAACCGCCAGGCTAATGAGTGATTTTCTAGCTATGGTATCGAAAGTCATGATAGTGCACGGAATCGAGTACACGGAAATCGAGTGCACGGAAAAACATCCTTCGCCAAACAAAATAGTGAATGAAAGGGAGAGCTGAGTGAAAGAGACGGACGAGGTATTGAAGCGGATTGTGACACGAAGAAAGAGAACAACTGCAACCGAAATGACCGAAGAGCTTAATAGGCATCTGCATGTTTTGGTATCAACCATTAGAGGTAGAAGGGAATTTCAGAAACAAGGCATTTACGGAAGAGTAGTTATTCCGAAGCCACTTGTAATAGATGCTAATATAAAATATCGTCCACAATTGTGCCACGGGCACTAATCCTGGTGGAGTAATATGTAGAAAAACGGCATTTGGTCCGACGAATCATTGTTGACATTGCTCCTCGCAACAGGACATGCGTATGTCTGGAGAACACCTGCACAAGCGTAAGATTCTGGCAGTCTGATATCAATTTTCAATCATGGTGGTAGATATATCAGGGTTTGTGATGGTATGTCATGGTTTTCTTCAGGCCCTATTGTAACCCTAAAAAGGAGATTGAATGAGAAGGACTATGTCGAAATTTTAGTTCACTAGTCCATCCTATGATGCAAACATTGTTTCTTGCAGGAGATGGCGTTCTCCGGTAGGATAATCCCCGTATACATACAGCAAAATTTATCAAGCATAGGTTTTAAGAGCATGAAAATGAAACCAAATATCTTATCTTGCCCTGTACAATCTCCTCGACTATAAAGGATTAAATTTATATGGGCAAAATAATGTATCGTGGTGAGGAAAAGGATGACAGCGACGCCCATTAACAAAGGGTTAAGGCTACTAAAAAATTGGTAATTACATTACCCGAGCAACGCCGGGACGGGTACAGCTAGTATATATATATATATATATATATATATATATATATATATGTGACAAGGGTTGAACATAGCTGCATAAAAATCCTAAAAAAATGTCCACTGTGCGAAATGTTTGAAAATGAAGGCAATTGAAGAATCAGGGATCACAAACTCTCAATGCCGATGTTGTCAGAACTAATCGATGAACTAATCAGTCCATTGTCAGCTAGCTCCCCTCTAGAAGAAAATGCGTCTTAACCCTCTGAGGTCCAAAGTCTGGGGGGTGTACTTGTTAACCCACAAACAGAGAGAGCCGGTGCAAAACTCGGTGATAGCACAAGACGATGATTGCTATAAAGTTTCGGTATCGTAAAGTTGATTTCGCAAAACAAAAGTTGTCTTATTTTAGACAGTTCTGAAATGTATATTAAAATAAGGAAAATGACCATTGCAAAAATTCTTCCAAACCCACAATGAGGGAAGAACATGGATAAGTATTTCCAGTTTAGAAAAAAGTGCGTATGAATTTTATTTGTAATTTTTCTGTGAATAATAACGCCTTATGATACAACATTGTTTTTCAGCAACTTGATGGCTCTTAATTCGAGAATTGCCTGCAGCTGTATATCTTGAAATGACTTTATTGATGGTTGATGTTATTTCTTCTAATATGAGTTTTCTTTTAATGAATATGTTAAATATACGATTGAAAGGTACACTGTTTAAGTTATCTGAAATATGAGATTTAAAGGTATAATGTTTAAGTCATCTGAAACAAACTATCTTGTTTATTATATAAAAATATTTTTCAGCAACTTAACTTCGAAAACTGTTCGAAGACTGCAAAATCTAAAACACATTAATAACTCACAAGGTAAAGTAGGTCATTAATGTAACCGTTAGTTATAGTGGTTAGTTATTTCGAATAACAGATAGTGATTACTCAAGTGTCCGCTAATCAATCAATTTATTAAAATCAATTCAATATACACATATATATAAACACTTCATATTGATTCATATTTTATGCAAAGTAACATTTCAATTACCTCTACCCTGTGACATATATCTATCTACAATTAACAATCAACATTAAGCTAACCTGATCTAATTAACTTCGTTCACTAATACGTACTGGGCATTGGCAGAAAAGCAAACCAAAACTCTCTTACCTTGTTTTGAAGATTCACCGTCACAACAAGAGATTCCGCTGACTTTCAACAATGGGTGCGCTCCGTCGAGGATTCACGCAAAGGCACGGCTCCTCATTCTCATTGGCTGAGTCAGCTCACCGGGCATCATGGGTACTGCGTAGCGGGACCCTCTCGATGCAGCTGCGGCGTAGCTCAGGTGACTTTGCCCGTCGATCCAAACTCGTTAAGGGACACTCTCGATGTGACTGCGGGCTAGCTCAGGGGACGGTACACGTTGCTCCGGACTCGTCACGGCTGTGCGTTGTTTAGATTTCTTTTGGTCAGCTCCTCTCCAGTTGTCGACATGAGAAGCTTTCGGGTGTACAGGGGGCTTGCAAATACTTCTCCAGAATAACTTCACTGGCACTTCCACTCGTCATCTGTCGAGCTTTCGATATCATGCTCTTAGATAGCTGGCGTATACGTCGGTCTTGGTTCACTTGGGTCCGTCCTTAATCAGCTCGTCATCTCAACCTCCGTCGAACTCCGGGGCTTTATCTCCGCCGGGCGAACTCACTGCGGCCCTCTGTGCCGTCTTAATGTTGCCTGCGTCTCTTTCTAGTTCTCAAACTAATCTGACTCTTCTCTACCTCTTTCCATACCGAGCTAAACTTTTATAATTTTTTATTTAGGCCTCAATTGGTGGCTATCTCCCGACCAATGAGCCAAGCTGGGTCTCTTATTATTGGCATCAACTGCAGCTCATTAACTGCAGCTGGTCCCACTTTCTTCTATTCAACTTTCAACTGCCCCCTCTCAACTTGTCACCTCTCGTCTTCCCTTTCGCCTACGCAGATCATTAAATCCAGCTAGTCAAGGCACTTCGTTGCCTGCTTTCCTCAAGTTGCATATTCTCTACCCCTCTTAATGTCGTTTTCCGCATCTGCGGTGTTCCTATCCCTCTTTTCTGAGAACGTGTCGTGTCTCACCACGATAATTAACTCACAAGATTTAACTTTGTATTACGAAGATCAGGTCACTTGGTGAGATATAACATGGTCACGGCTGGGATTACCAGGCTAGACAGTTGAGTTTTTGAAGGGTGCCGTTTGCACAATGCAAACGCTTAAATCTCGTCCTTCTTTCACTTGCATTCAATGTATTCAAGTTAAATAGGCAGAAAAATGGCTAGCGCTGCCATCTGTTATGAGTTTAAAGAAGTAAAATCTTTGTACAACCTTTAATTGGAAAAAATTTCAAGATTTGTTAGGTTAAAAATATCGAGAAAAAAATGTGCACCGTGCAAACGGTGGGAGCTGCTGCCCCTGAATGGGTTAAGCGGAAAACTTTTAACAAATATCACTAAAACTCTCACAGTGGACATTTATAGCAAGCAACATGGAGATCTGGAAATACGTCGGGACAGTTCTATAGGTGGAATACCGATCTAAAGTTTAGGAGACTCGGCTCCGATTCTCTATCCTCCTGTCAAATAAAAAGTTTTGATTCTAAAGCTAACTCCCCTTAAATTATTTTAATTTAAATAAAAACATGAATTTCGAAGAAAAGTGTTCTTTTTTCACAACATTTTACGAAACATATTTTAATGCAATTTAGAAAATTTATTTTGGGTATAAAAATGCATTATCGCTGAATTATTAAAACTTATCTGAGAATCTCATTAAAATTTTAAAAGTTAGAAATCTCTGATATTACCTAAAAAGTTTCATTTTGGCACGGATGAATCAAAATGTCTCGATGACAAAACATATATGTTAATTGCTCTGAAGATAGAATAAAGAAGCGACTAAGTGTCAAACAATACATTTTAAACACATTTTGACAAAATATTTGCATTGAAAATTGTTTGCATGTTATATCACCTAATACAAAAGAATTTCTTAAATAATTATCGAATTTAAAAGATTAATGCCTCTTAAATTTTGGAACATATTTCATTACTTCCTGATTAGAAAAATGAAGAGAGTTGTTTGAATAAGGATGAACTTTTGAGAGGAGCAGCGTTATTCATCATAACAAACATCTTGAAAGTCAACATCTGCATCTTTACGTTTATTTATTGATTCAAACGTTTTAGAGTCTTATAGGTGAACATTTCTTTTTTTGAATATTTTCAAAACTGAGAGTATGTTTTTGATGTGATTATGTCATAAAGAAACGGTGAGGCAAAATTTTGAAATGAAGTTTCAAGGAATGTGGTTGATTTGTTAAACTATGTTTTAGCACTTAAGAGGGTCCGGGACACATTTAAAAAAAAATTATTTATTGAGTTAAAATTTTAGATTTTTTTGTCATGGTTAACTGTATAATTTGTAAACAAAATCACTTCATAAACCTTCTCAAAATATTTTTAAAAATTCAAAAAAATTTAAATTTTTAAAAAAGTTGGATAATTTTAAATTGTTTTAACTCGAAATATTATTAGTCAAATTTCAATTCTTTTTCATTTAAATAAACAGAAATATATAAGTTTTAATTTTGATTCAGTATTTTTTTAAATATTAATTTTTTAAAAAATTAAAAATATTTACATTAAAAATTACAAAAAAAGATGTAACATATTTTTAAAAAATCATATTTTCAAAAGTAAATATTTTTTTTTCCAATTTTCTGAATCAAGATTAAAGTAAAATAGTTGAAAAATACATGTTCCAAGTTTCAACCATTTATCTTTAACGGTTCTTGACTTATAAAAATTTAAAGACGAGAAATGGGGAAAAACCCATCATGCAGAAAAAAACACATGTTTAAACAACGCTTGGCTACTATTATAATGTTGCAAAAAAAATAATAATTTCTCCTGCTCTAATTAAGATAGAAACATGATTTAAACGTCATTTTAAGCGTAAAAGAACACAAAAATTTTTAATGCAATAATTGTTTTTTCGAAAGTTCGAACAATTTTGTGTCCTGGACCCCCTTATTCAATTGTTCTGTACGTGTTTACAGTTTTAAATCACCATGTCACTGCCAAGGGATCATCACTAAATAAAATTCCCGTTTCAGCAGTTTTAATAAATCGAGTTATATTAGCTGTATTTTTACTGCAACAACGCAACCATATGAGAAATTCCATCCAACAAAGCTATCTATTTAACGACGTTGACTGCAAAGCGTCTACAAAAAGTCAACATCTGCCCCGTCATGTTTATTTATTCATTCAAAAATTTAGAGACTTACGGGTGTAAATTTATTCCCTCAATATTTTCAAAATTGAAAGTATATTTTTTATGCGATTATGTCAAAAAGAAATAATCTGAAATTTTTTTGAAATGTAGTTAAAAGGAATATAGTGAATAATTTTTTTTTAATGTTATGCTCTTAATAAGTTTGTCTGTACGTGGTTATAGTAAAAAATCCCCGTGTCAGTACCAAGGGATTATCACTAAATAAAATTCCCGTTTAAGCACTTTTATTAAATCAAGTTATATCAGCTGTATTTTTACTACAACAACGCAGCCATATGAGAAATTCCATCCAACAAAGCTATCTATTTAATTAGGTTTACCGCAAAACGTCTACAAAAAGTCAACATCTGCCCCGTCATGTCTATTTATTGATTCAAAAATTTAGAGCCATACAGGTGAAAATTTCTGCTCTCGAAATTTTTAAAACTGAATTTATATTAAGCTTACACTTGGCTTGATTGCGTTTGATTTTATACTGTTGATGTGATTGTGTCAAAAATACATGATCTGGAAAATCTGTCGAATGTAGTTAAAAGGAATATAGAGGATGTTAAAAAAAACGAAAAAATAACACTAAACCAATTGTTCTGTATGTGTTTATAGTATTAATTTCCAAAGGATTATCAGAAGTAAAGTCCCCGTTTCAGCACTTTTAGTAAATCAAAAGATATCAGCTGTATTTTTGCTATAGTGGCAGATTCATACAAGAAATTCCATTCAACGAAGGTGTATATTTAATGAAGTTTTCTATAAAAATGTTGACTTGCAGTTTCAAAGAAAATAATCTAGCTATTAAATAAAAATTCTGTATTTCTGAGATATTTTACTCAGGAGTATTGTTTGCGAGTTAAAGGGTATTGTAGCTTGACATATAGTTAAAAATAAAATGTATATTAACAGATATGAGGAAGATTTCATGAAAAAAAACCAGTGCATTCTTAAAATTTTTCATGACTGAAATTTCCGAAATCTTCTTTATAGCAGACTTTTACTGTATCCTTTTCAGTATTTCATTTGTGAAACAATCCTTTTCTTCTTTTATGAATGTTACAGGTGAAAATTTCATTTCTGAATATTTTCAAAATTGAGTTTATTATATGACATCATACACTTGACTTTTGAGTTTACGGAGTTCATATAATTATGTCAAATATAAATGTGAAGGAGACTCGGCCGGTTTTGTGAAGGGGAATTGTTCGTTCTGTGATGTAGAAACTTATCTGCTATTTATGTTTTGGGATGAAAACAGTCTCCTTAGGAAAGGGAAAATGAAGTGACGGAAATAGTCTAAGTGGAAGTTCAGAAGATAATGTTGAATCGTTGATGAGGGATCAAATCCAAGTTGTAGGATCCTTGAAGTGTCGTCCCATGAGATCAGGAGGTGTCTACGGCTACAGATTAATTTCTTTAAGGGACGAGAGACTACGGTTTTTCTTAAGTTCCTCCGAACGGTAGCAGGAGACCCCTAATTAGGGTGGCTGGAAAGAGGAGTCAAATACGTGGCCGCACGATGCTGCCTGTGTGCCGCAATTACCCGGTATTCATTGTCAACGTTGTCCAATAAAAAGGAAGTTGGTAAGCAAGTAATCTTCCAAATCATTAAAAAAAATGTTTATTTTCTGTGCCGTCTTGGGTAACATGAAAATATCTTAACAAGCAAACGAAGGAGCTCGGAATTATTGAGCTATAGCAAATAACGAATGTGACCGCATTGGTCTAAAGACTGAAGATGATCAATAACATGTAACAAATGCAAAAATAGCCCCCCGATGCAGAATTGGCAGAGCCAAAACTGATCGGGTGCTTAACCCTCCAAAATATATAAGAGACCACTCTCTCACTAAAAATATGGCTCTCTGGTATTTCTTCTCATCACTGGACATGCCTGCAAAAACGCGGACATGAGGGTTACCATAACGAGAAAAGCGCCAATTAACAAAGACAGACCACCCGTGCCACGCGTACGGAAGCTTACCACAGCGCGGAGGAAAAATATAGTAAAAAAACTACGCGAGCGCTTGATGGCCAACAACAGAAAACCCGGCCCTGCCGAAACCTCGCCAAGAGGAGAGCACCGAGCGCGCCGCCAAAATGGAGGCCCGTGAATGGCTTAGCCCTGATACACGAAATTCGCGCCTCTGCATGATTGGTCGAACGAGGGGAGAAAGAAGACTTCCGAGGGGAGAAATAGTGCCTTCACGGCAAGCTGTCGCCAAATTCACACGTGGGAAAACTTCCTCTCGGACAATGGAGTAGCATAGAACACACATATATATTTCTAACTTAAAACTGATTTTATGAGCCAATTTAGTGAGCAAACATACACGGCATGGGTGGACAAAAGCTAGTTGGATGTTCACATGACACACCCTGCAATTATCAGCCATAAAAAGTGCATTTTAGTGAAACTTAACAAGGGAATCCTGAGACTAACACCTGGCTAAGCAAATTATGGTTAGAGTTTTACGGTTTAAGAGAAATGGGGCAACGGCTAAAATCCTCAAGAACACACACGTCGAGGGAACGGTATAGAAATTACGCTATTTTATTTTAAGGGACAACTATTTAGAATTAGAGATTTTACATTAATTTAACGTGCGTTATGAGCCCAACCAAATTAATTATTTCTGGAACGAATTCCTCGTTACAATAAATAATCTCGAAAATCTTTTTTGAATTTAGTTAAAAGGAATATGGTAGATTTGTTTAAAATTCTTTAGCATTTAATAAATTGTTCTGTAAGTGCTTGTAATATGAAATCACCGTGTAAGTACCAAGGCATTGTCACAAAAGATACTGTGAAACAAATTCCCCGTTTCAGCACTTATAATAAATGAAGTTACCTCCCCAGCATTTTTGCTACAATAACGTAACCATATAAGAAATTCCAACCAACGAAGTTACCTATTTAATGAGGTTTTATACAAAACGTTGATTGGGAGAAAAGATTCTTGCAAAATAATATAAATATTATTAAAAAATCTGTATATTTTAGTGTTTTACGCAGAAGCATTCTAATCCATTCAAAGGAATCGCAATTTCAAAAATGTTGCAAATAAAAAGTATGTTAGCAGATATAAGATAGTTTTTAGCAATAAAAATCATTTCCTTCAAAAATGGTGAAACCTTTTTAAACGTAATCTTAAAAAATTTCATGACTGGTATTTCGGAATCCGTCTTTATAAACGTCTTTTTACTATTTCCTTTTGAGAAATTTATTTGCAAATCATTCCTTTTCACTTTCTACACATTTTAAAGATTTGTATGACATAAGAATATTTTATTTATCTTTGCGATATTATTCGAATAATGTGATATCCGATTAGGTTTTATTATATTCGATTAAGTTTTTTCTCGTCTATAAGTAATTTTATTAATAATCTCCAGATATTTTGAACTTGTGTATTTATATATTCCTGCGAAGAGAAGATGTTTCGCCAAACAGCTAGGTCTACGTTGAAACGGTTGCTTTGGCGCAAAAATTCAAAATATTTTTATTACTCTAATTAAAAAGCCAATCATTTAGGATTTTAAAACTGCTTCACTTTTATTCGCACGATCATTGGATGAGAACTTATGGCCAATTGAATAAACCGAAAGCATGTTAAAATACTGCAAGTTGCATCTTTATATATGCATTTTCTAGAAAATTCATTTTTCGGTTACTTTTGTAAACGAGAAAGGTAATGGTTTAAACAGTTTTCAATATATATAAATAAAATTTTGAAATAGTGTTTTACATATTACAAACTATGTTTTGAGCTAAAAGCTAAGCTATATGTGCAAATTTAATCATTCTACACGTATATCTACTTAAAAAAGATAATTTTTTTTTAATAATCTGTTTTTTCACTGTTTTGGTATATATTTGAGCGATTTTGGAAATATTGTAAAAATTTCACTTCGGAACACAGATAAGTGTCACAGTCGTATGTAGTACATTGAAATCTCGTATATCCGGACTAACTGGGACCGGACAATCGAATATCTGGATAATCGGGGTGTAATAAACAAAACAAAATCCTTAATCCTTGTTTTATAACAAAATTACAAAGTCTTGTTTACAAGGCAATAAAAATATAAAAATAATTACAAGATAAAAAGAACTTTTTATATACCATGCTTTTAAATTTTCTGTTGAATCATATAAACTTGACAATTCTATGTATTAATAAATACATTTAAAAAAAATTTTTGATGAATTATCCCATCAAGTTGAAAGAAAATGAAGTTAATTAGAAGTTAACTTGCGTTTATCTTTTCGTTCCAGTCCAGGCCGATAGAGGGCTACACCAGTCTACTAAACAAAATTAACTGAAAATAACTGAAAATTAATTTAATTCTGCTTAAATATGGCTAAAAGTATTAAAATAATGCATTGTCATCGTGTTCTGAGCTATTCGAAAAGTTTCACATGTCTAGCTAGTCGGGAAGTTAGTTAAAAATCGATTGCAAGATTTGGAGCGGACAAACACACAAACACACAAACAAACAAGAAATCGAGTTAATAAGAACATGTAAATAACTTTTCTGAGTCAATCCTTGTCTAAGCCACGTGACACTCTAGTAAAACTTCCTTAAACTCAACAAAAAGCCTTTTTTATTACCGTAATTTACTGTACAATCTATGCAGGAACTGTACATTGAATCACACTAAAAATCGAATATTTGGCTTACTTGTAGTTACGCCCTTGCTATCGTAGTTAACAATTGTTATCTAATGTGAACATTAAATTGAAAAAAAGTATACAAATCTGATCCGGATTATCCCGAGATCCGGATAAACGAGGTTTTACTGTATAAAGGAAATTAAAATATATTTATGTTAATTGAGTGTAGAGTGTCTGGCTCAAGAACTCAATTGTACTAAAAAGTTATAAAGAATTCTTTCTATTTTAAAACTTTTATGGAATTTTTACCAAAATTATATTCGTTTTCGTGATTTTTATATCGCATTTGAACTAAAAATACATGTATTTAATCAGTATTGCATATTTTTGAGAAAAAGATTTCTCTGAACGTAGGCAGATAACTTACATTGTATTCCTTTTTTACATTACACTGACATTTTCTTGTTTATGATGGAAGAGTTGTTAAACGAACTTAATGTGGGGCGAAATTATTTATATAGCATTTGAAATAAAAATACATCTATTTAATCAGTAGTCCATATTTTTGAGAAAAAATTTCTCCGAACGTAAGCAGATACCTAAAATTTTATTCTATTTTACATTACATCGATATTTTCTTGTTTAAGATGGAAGAGTTGTTAAACGAACTTAATGTAGGACAATAATAACGAAATTTAAAAGGAGAAAGACTGGATTTTGCCATTTATATATTGCTTTATTAAAAGAGAAGAAAGGGCAGAAATAGCACTGCTAATCTTGGCAGAAATACCATTTAACTACTCTTGAATCCGATGAGGCTTTATACGTATTAGTATCCCATACTTTTATATTCTTATTATTTCAATCATTATAAACCCAATAATGTTTGGCTACACTTTTGGAAATAACGTTTTATAGTTATTTGAGTTCTATTTCGGAGAGAGATTAAATTGTAGACATGTATGAACTCATGTGTTATTCTCAGTTTGTCCCCGGGGCCTCATAAGTTATCGATGTTCTCCTACTGTCGAACATGTATGTCCGAATTCAATTTGGGCACGTATTCCCTTGCCTAGTCTGTAGGAAAAGTGAAAATGATTATTAAAAGGTTCTAGATGTAGTTTTTTTACATTTTTCCCCTTTTGTTTAGGTCTTATGCGGAGGCACTTGGTCCGTAAGACATTCTCCTTTTGCTATTCAACCCGATTTACTGACTACTTTATTATGTGAACACCCTATAGGTGAACCAGCATTGCTCCCTATGAGGGAGACGACGCAGAAACGGTCAAGCCTTATTCGAGATTTGAACCCAAGCCGACTGCTTGGCCGCTCAGAACGCTGACCATTACACCACGTGGGCGGCAGGTCCTAGAAGTAAAGACTGGAAATACAACATGAACCAAATTCGACATGACCCAAAAGAAAGCGTATAAAACACAAGTTGTTGAATTCATGATATAATATCTAGTTTAGATCCGTAACCGTTTGAGACGAGATTTTTTAAGCAGTAGTTCGATTCTCAAAAGTATCTAAAGTGGAATATTAAGCTACCGAAAAATAATCTTAAAGAATTCTCACGCGTGGTTAGTATTGCACATAAGCCTGCAAAGTTTTTACTTAGGTAAACCGTTTTTTCTAAATGGCATAATAATCAATGGATCCTCCACCTTGAGATAATGCAAGAATAGATACTCTGAGATATTTTTATGCAATGTCCGCATTTAAGGGCAGATGTTTGCTTAATATGTCCATAGCACATTCAAAGAACCCTTTTCAGTCAGCTTTGATCAGGAAATTCAGAGCATTTAGAGCGTTAATCAAGATTCGTCCAGACTACATTTCTAAGATATCCTCAATAAGACCATTTACTCAACTAATTTTGAATATGTTTAGAGCTAATTGAATGAACGTAAATGAATATATATATATATATACTAGCTAAAAACCCGCACTTCGCTACGGGGTACATTCAAATTAAATACAACGGTCAATGTATGCAATTAATGCCAATATATATATATCCTTATAATAGTTGCCGTGTTCTGTAGTCGACTCTGTCCGTAACGCGTCCGGAGCGACCACCTCATATCCATCCATTTGGCATCCATTTTGTTTTATGAGTTAGGCTTAACAAGTTAAAAGTAAAGTTCAAAAAGATTATTTGCCAACTAAACCCAAATAATTGTAATTAAAACAGCGTAATATCGACACAAATCAACTTTATTTCGATCAATTTTATTTCAAAATTATCTCTTCATTAGAGAATTATCTCTTTTCCGCCACCTTTCGCGTTATCATAGTCTTTCTCAGAACTTGAAAATGTAAACACAAGTGAGTCATTCATTCACCGTGATTCGTTAATTTAAGAAAAATTGAATCAGAATTTTTTTCACAGTAAAACAGGTTTTCATTATTTTAACCATATATAATATATATATTTTAATATATACTATATATTTTTAATACATAATATATAATATATATTACAATACAGTATTACAATTTAATATTACAATAATGTCGAATTTAGTTGCAAACTTGACGCATGCGCAGTGATATGTTCCAAACTGTACGTCACAAAAGCTAGCCGGTTCAAAAGGCCAAATCTTCAGTATACAGATTTTTTGCATTTACAACACATGGAATTCTATATATTCCACATCTAATACGTGTTTAGTAACGATTCAATAACTTTGTATGATTTTTAATCAGAATTTCTTTAGTTTATATATATTATTTTTGCTTAATATATATTTATACATATATTTATATATTTATACATATATATATATATATATTTAACAATATATAATATATGTACATTAAATTGAAATACACATGCAAAAATTTTTTGCATGTGAATAATTTGCATGATATTTTAATCTGATTTTCTTTATATATTTTATTTTTGCTTAATATATTTATACATAGCCTATTTATACATATATATAGCATAAGATATAATATATGTACATTAAATTGAAATACACATGCAAAAATTTTTTGCATGTGAATAATTTGCATGATATTTTAATCTGATTTTCTTTATAATTTTATTTTTGCTTAATATATTTATACATAGCCTATTTATACATATATATAGCATAATATATAATATATGTACATTAAATTGAAATACACGTGCAAAAATTTTTTGCATGTGAATAATTTGTATGATATTTTAATCTGATTTTCTTTATATATTTTATTTTTGCTTAATATATTTATACATAGCCTATTTATATATATATATAGCATAAGATATAATATATGTACATTAAATTGAAATACACATGCAAAAATTTTTTGCACGTGAATAATTTGCATGATATTTTAATCTGATTTTCTTTATATATTTTATTTTTGCTTAATATATTTATACATAGCCTATTTATACATATATATAGCATAAGATATAATATATGTATATTAAATTGAAATACACGTGCAAAAATTTTTTGCACGTGAATAATTTGCATGATATTTTAATCTGATTTTCTTTATATATTTTATTTTTGCTTAATATATTTATACATAGCCTATTTATACATATATATAGCATAAGATATAATATATGTACATTAAATTGAAATACACGTGCAAAAATTTTTTGCACGTGAATAATTTGCATGATATTTTAATCTGATTTTGTTTATATATTTTATTTTTGCTTAATATATTTATACATAGCCTATTTATACATATATATAGCATAATATATAATATATGTACATTAAATTGAAATACACGTGCAAAAATTTTTTGCACGTGAATAATTTGCATGATATTTTAATCTGATTTTCTTTATATATTGTATTTTTGCTTAATATATTTATACTTAGCCTATTTATACATATATATAGCATAAGATATAATATATGTACATTAAATTGAAATACACATGCAAAAATTATTTGCACGTGAATAATTTGCATGATATTTTAATCTGATTTTATTTATATATTTTATTTTTGTTTAATATATTTATACATATATATAGCATAATACATGATTATATAAAATATTTATATCACATTGAAATAGATTGAATTAGCAGTATTGTTTCTAAATATCTGGCTGCATTAGTTAGACTGTACAAGTCTGATTTTAAAATCAGCTGCAAGCATGGTTTTTTTTTCCAAGAACGTTTTTTAATTATAAACTTCAATATTTTTTTAAAAAAACCTCACTGTAATAATTTTTAGTAAAGCATTCTATTGCAATGATAGTGTATCTTTTAAGGTGACTGCCTACGTTGAAAATTTCATTTTTTGACTATTTTGGTCAATTTTATTTTTTCCAGGAATCGTGCAATTCAATCTTTTCTCTTTTCAAAACCGTTTTGATTTTCATTCTACATCAATTAGAAGCAGAGTTATAGCTGTTTTAAAAAATGTCTGCTACAAAATTGAAGTGGCAAACAACTTGAACTGAGTTTTTCTCAGAATTATGTTTTTAGCACAAATCTTTACCGTTATCATGATATTTCACACAATAATACATATAATTTGATAAAATTTTCGGGAAATGTTTTAGATGCTATTGTTAATGAAATGACGCTCAATAATTGATGCATAATAATAAATAGTTAAATAGTTTTTGTTTGGGCAGCAGCATATGCCGAAATTTTCAAAAGTGGGGGGGGGGGGGTTACTATGAAAAAGTAGTTTTCAGCAATCAGTGCAGAGCTTGAACCTATTAAGTAATATATGTAATCAGAAAAAATGGGGGGGGGGTTAACCCCCATCAACCCCTCCCCTGCATACGCCACTGTGTTTGGGGCTGTTTTTATAAGGAGAGGAATGATGAATTGGGGGAAATTTTCATATTGCAACATTTTTGCATTTTAAAATTTCTCTTAGATTGTGGGTCATTTAAGATAACTGTCAGATGTGTCGCATTTTAGCTAATTTTCATTGAAAATTACTTCAAATTGACCAATTTATAAAAAAGTATGGTATTTACTGGCAAGTTTTTGTTTATTTTTTAATTTTCAAATGCTATTTTACCATAAAAAACAAAAAAATCTTTAAAAAATGATTTTTTAAAAAAATTGGCTCCAAATGTAGGCAGTCACCTTAAAACAATATTTCAGGTGATTATAAGGGGACATTTTATTATTTTGTTTTGTGCCACTTTCTCGAATTATATTACTTTATTTTTCAGATCTAATAAAAAAAAGTATTAAAAAATTTCACCTTCAAATTAGAAAACAATTTAAAATTAACAAATCAGACAGCAAACATTCAAGTAAATTTCAATGTTCTAAATTGCAACAATCAGGTTGCAAAACAGTATATTATTTTCTAATATTCACGTTTTTACATGTACTATCTACGGTATGTACTGTATAGTAGTGTGCTTTTCAGAGCGAATACCTAACATAACGGCAAAATTTTCTTGAATTTTTAAAAGTCTGTAATTTTCCGATACCTTTCACGTTTTCATAGCGTTTTAATTAAATTAATAACAAGTATTCATTTTATATATTCGGGACATGAAAATGTAAACATGAAGTTAGTCATTCATTCATCTTTTTTTTTTTATAAGATGAATGAATGACTAACTTCATGTTTACATTTTTACAGAATATTATTTTCTAATATTCTGTAAAAATTTCTTATATTTTAACAAGGTTATGAATCTTTTTTTTATTGGAACTGTTCAATTACTTACCATCAAGTTTTGACAGGTACTGTCTACGGTATGTACTGTATAGTAGTATGCTTTTCAGAGCGAATACCTAACATAACGGCAAAATTTTCTTGAATTTTTAAAAGTCTGTAATTTTCCGATACCTTTCACGTTTTCATAGCGTTTTAATTAAATTAATAACAAGTATTCATTTTATATATTCGGGACATGAAAATGTAAACATGAAGTTAGTCATTCATTCATCTTTTTTTTTTATAAGATGAATGAATGACTAACTTCATGTTTACATTTTTACAGAATATTATTTTCTAATATTCTGTAAAAATTTCTTATATTTTAACAAGGTTATGAATCTTTTTTTTATTGGAACTGTTCAATTACTTACCATCAAGTTTTGACAGGTACTGTCTACGGTATGTACTGTATAGTAGTATGCTTTTCAGAGCGAATACCTAACATAACGGCAAAATTTTCTTAAATTTTTAAAAGTCTGTAAATTTTCCAATACCTTTCACGTTTTCATAGCGTTTCAATTAAATTAATAACAAGTATTCATTTTATATATTCGGGACTTGAAAATGTAAACATGAAGTTAGTCATTCATTCATCACGTTTTTACATGTACTATCTACGGTATGTACTGTATAGTAGTGTGCTTTTCAGAGAGAATACCTAACATAACGGCAAAATTTTCTTAAATTTTTAAAAGTCTATAATTTTCCGATACCTTTCACGTTTTCATAGCGTTTCAATTAAATTAATAACAAGTATTCATTTTATATATTCGGGACATGAAAATGTAAACATGAAGTTAGTCATTCATTCATCTTTTTTTTTTATATATATATATATATTTATTTATATTTTAACCATACTAGCCACTGTGTGACCAGCATGGTCACTTTTAGTTTTAAATTTCCTTTTGCAAAACAACGCAACTGAAAGTGACATATGTAAGGAATGTTACAATTACCTGTCATCATAAATATATGTTGTTAAGGGGTATTCTCTATTAAGCTGATTCTAAAACATCGTGATCAAAAAATGTGAATTTCCATTACCTTAGAACAGAGTTAAAGATAAGACTGAGAAAGCCCACATCAATGATTTTAAAAATTACATCCCTCTTTGTATGTACTAATTTTCAAAATTAAGATATCTATACTTTATCATTACAACAAATAAGAAATTGCAGGGGGAAAATTTTAAATATAGTGTTGATTACATCACTCTCTGTATGAATTACTGTTAACAATTCAGATATCTACACTTAATCATATTAAATAATAAATTGCTGGGAAAATTTCTTCATTTATAAAATGGAGCAAAAATTCAGCAATTTTTCAAAATTAAGATATCTACACTTTACCATTACAAGAAATAAGAAATTGTTGGGGGGAAATTTTAAATACAGTGTTGATTACATCACTCTCTGTATGTATTACTGTTCACAATTCAGATATCTACACTTAATCATATTAAATAATAAATTCTTGGGAAAATTTCCTCACTTATAAAATGGAGCAAAAATTCAGCAAGTACTTAAAATATAGTGTGGATTTCAACTATGATATTCATAAAACTTCTTGATATACAGATTTGAGTATTTCAAAAGTAGGAGATACTAAAGCGACAGAATCAAAAGAATGGATTCTAGATAAACCTACATACAACTGTCCATGGTTAAACAATGGATTTGATAGGTCTAAACATGTATTGTCAAAAGATCAGCGGTTGTAACTTATGCGGCCACTACACACACGCGGTTTTAAATTGCGGACAGCCGCTGTTTACATCCGGTAGTTGCAGCCGTTGCCATTCGAAGTGTAGAAATATCGTAGATTTTTGTGCCGCATACCTACGCGTTTTATATATAGGGATTATTTTAACCAGATATTACAATAATATCAAATTTTGTATTTTCGGAAAGTTGCAAACTCGACGCATGGATAGTGATATGTTCAAAAGTGTCTTTACGGTAGCGTGCTTTTCAAAGCGAATACCTAATATAACCGCAAAATATTCTTACATTTTTTTGAAGTGTTTTATTGAATATTTCTAAATTACCAGCACACGTGGCTTTCATATGAATTTCTAATATTTTAATAAGGTTATGAACCCTTTTTTTTATTGGATTGTTTACTTAATAACCGTCAAGTTTTGACGGGTACCATCTAGTATATATATATATATATATATATATACTTATAATAAATACGACGATCAATATATACAATTGATGTAGAAAAAAAAATATATATTTATAAAAAAATCATAAGGGATATTTTTATAGACAAAATAATGTCCAATCGTCTGCCGTATTAGCAAGGAAAAAAAATTTTTGGGGGGGCTATTTAGTTGTTATGCACGCGACGATAAATTTATTTAAAGAACCAGAAAGAGAAATCACGTGATCAGCATTTAATAAATTAAATTCTAAAAATAAATCTTTAAAAATTCACCAAAAATCACAAAATAGAGGTAAAGATTCGAAAAAGATTTCATTTTAAAGGAATTTTCATGATCTTTCTCGTGATATAAATTTTATAACCCTCAAATTATTATTTTAAATGCAAACTTAAAAAAAGTCACTAAACAGCTTAAAAATTTAATTAAAAAAAATTTAAGAAGAATTTTTCAAAAATCTCTCTTAGTGCACCCCTACACTATAAGAAGAATCGCCATGCAAAATTTCAGCCCTTTAGGTCCAGCGGTTAGGTCTGTGCGTTGTATGTCAGTCAGTGAGTCAGTTACGGAACTGTTTTATATATATATATATATATATATATATGTGTGTGTGTGTGTATGTATATATATATATATATATATATATATATATATATATATATATATATATATATACAAAATCCATTATCATCTATAGTTAATACAGTGGAACCTCAGTATGTCGAAATTCTCCATAATTCGAAGTTTTCCGTTCCCCTTGAGGTTTGAAATATCGGGGTTCCACTGTATGAATTTCCCTGGAATTGTTATTCCTAACACTCCCCAATTAAATAAATTTTTAACCAACGCATTTGCTTCTTATGTTACAACTAGCTGAAAACCCGCACTTCGCTACGGAGTGCATTCAAATTAAATACAACGGTCAATCTATGCAATTAATGCCAAAAATATGTAAAAATATATTTATAATAAATACAACGATCAATGTATGCAATTGATGTAAAAAAACGAAAAAATATATTTATAAAAAATCGTAACGGATATTTTTATAGACAAAATAATGTAGAAGAAAATATTCAAATTAAATCTAATTGGACATACTAGAGAATATAGTACAGTTAATATAGTACAGTTTGAGGAACATATCTTTTACCGTATTTTAATATTTTTTGGATAATGTAAAATAGTCTGCCGCATTAGCAAGAGAAAAAATTTATTTTCTCTATTTAGTAGTTTTGCACGTGACGATAAATTTATTTAAAGTAACAGAAAAAGAAATCACGTTATCAACATTTAATAAATTAAATTCTAAAAATTAATCTTTGAAAATTCACCAAAAATCAGAAAATGGAGGTAAAGATTCGAAAAACATTTCATTTTAAAGGAATTTCTATGATCTTTCTCGTGATGTAAATTTTATAACCCTCAAATTACTATTTTAAATGCAAACTTTAAAAAATTACTAAAACAGCTTAAAAATTTAATTTAAAAATCGAAGAAGAATTTTTAAAAAATCTCTGTTAGTGCACCCCTACACTATAAGAAGAATATGCAAAATTTCAGCCCTTTAGGTCCACCGGTTTGGTCTGGGCGTTGTATGTCAGTCAGTGAGTCGGTAAGTTACGGAACTGTTATACAGATATATATATATATATATATATATATATATATATATATATATATACACAGTGCGTCAAATAAGTTTTAAGACTGGGTCTGTAAAAAGAAATGGAAACAAGAAATTAATACCTGTTTTGGTTTTTTATTCAAAATAGGACCCTCCGGCTTCAATGCACTTTTTACAGTGATTTATTGATGAATCGAAAGCCTGTTGTAAATCACTTTGTGGAATGGCCTGCAAAGAACGCGTCGAAGCTTCTTGTATGGTCAAAATATCCTCAAAATAACACCTTTTTAACTTCATTTTAAGCTTTGGGAATAAGGAGTAGTCACAGGTCTCTAAATCAGGTGAATACGGTGGATTGTTCAACACACAGACATTATTTTTTGACAAAAATCGACGAACAATAAGGGAGGTGTAACTGGGTGCATTGTTGTGTAACAAACACCAACTGCTTTCAGTCCTATAGTCTGGACGAATGCGACGAATTCTGGCCATCAAACGCTTTAAAACAGCTAAGTAGTGTTGACCTGTAATTGTTTGTGCAGTTGGAATAAACTCTTTGTGGATAATACCTTTACTATCGAAGAATGTAATGAGCATTGTTTTGATTTTGGATGGAACTTTTCTTGTTTTTTTTTTGGCTTGCGTTGAATTTGGTGACTTCCATTCCGCACATTTTCGCTTTGTTTCAGGATCATATTGGAAACAATAGGTTTCATTATCTGTAACAATGGACTTCAAGAAGTTTGGATCGTTTTCAGCAACTGAAATAATATCTCTGCAATGTGCACTTCTCATTGCTTTTTGTTCAGGGGTTAAAGTGTGTGGAACAAATTTAGCACACACTTTTGTTTTGCCCAAATTTTCATGCAGGATGGTTCGAATTGTATCTTTGTTGATGTTTAAAGAGTCTTCAAGCATTCTAAGTGATGCACAGCGATCGTTTGTTACGGAATTTCGTACTTTCTCAATAGCTTCAGGAGTCCTAGATGAAATTGGTCTTCCACTACGCTGATCATCTTCTACCGTATCTCTTCCGTCCAAAAAATGTTTGTGCCACACAAAAACATTTGATATACTTAAACAACAGTCACCGTAAACTTGTTTCATGAGTTGGTATGTTTCCGGAGCACTTTTAATAACTTTTGCGTTAAATTTAATTACAGTTCTTTACTCCATCTTAAAAAATCAACATGAAAAAAATTCACTTCTGCAATAAACGCTCGCCTTCTTTCAACTACTTAACGAAATGCGTACAACTTGTTAGCAGTGTGCCAGCAGACGATGAACGTTATGACGCATGCGGATTTACACTCGCAGCGCGTTTAGAACCTGCGCTCTGGGATGAGTCTTAAAACTTATTTGACGCACTGTGTATATATATATACAGATGTATATATATATATATATATATATATATATATATATATATATATATATATATATATATATATATATATATATATATATATATATTTATTTATTTATTTTTATACGTGTACATGTGTCTGTCCGTCCGTGTGGGTACATTTCTTTAATGAATTACTCCCTTTTGTCATCTCGGGTAGTAAAGAAAATTTATTCAATCCAATCTAAATATATCTGCTTATACATAATGAGAATTTTAGCCAAATCTACTATTTTCCTATTTACTTAAAAAATGAATAAAATTCTCGACTTAGACACTTTTGTACATTTGAATAAATGTTCTTCGAAATAACTTTTTACTGCCGTTTTCTTTTCCGAGGAAATCTCATTAGAAACATTGTTCCTCGAGGAGTGAATTGCGCAAACGTGTCGAAAAGTATTTTTGGCGACGTATCCTGAAATATCTGGTTTAGTCATTAAAGTTTTTTTTTTTTTTTTGGGGGGGGGAGTTTCACGCTCCCCTATTTTATTATTCAGCAGCGTAATAAAGGTAATGCATTAAGACCTCAGAGCTTATCGTTAAACCCGAAAGAAAGTTATCTGAAAACATAATAAAGTTTATAATCCATGTTATGCCATATGAATTTAATTAAATGAAAGTAAATAATTCATTTAAGTGTTACTTTAATTAGAAAATTTATTACCTTTTATTTAAATAAATATTTGATTCTATTGCACTTTAATCAAGAAGTTTTGAAATTTCAAAATTGAAACCTCGTATTCCTTTTTTTGCTTTTTTAGAGATATAATCTTTTTATATCTGCAAGAGTAAGTTCATACTTCTATCAATTAATCAATGGAACTAGTGGATCATTTGATCATGAATTTTTTAAAATCATGATACACGATCACTGGTTTGGTTTGGAGCGGTACGGTCATTTTTTGCTACACTAGGACTAATTTTAACGGGACCTACAGTTTAAAGCCGATTCCGAACGGCTACAAACATTCATACCGACTGTGGGACTCGAACCCACAGACTCCGGAACCAAATTACAGCTACTCTGAGTGATGCGAAGCCTTGCTTTCAACAGTTGACCACGAAACTTTTCCCTCATCATTTTATTTTGAACGCTGCAACTCTGCATATGATCTACATTATCTTACATTATCATCCTGCTGGAAGCGGAATCACCCACTTATATAACTCTCGTATCGTTTCTTTGAATGTCTGGAAATAAACCAAGGATTATGACCTTTTGCGATATTAGGATGTCGTTTCGAAATATGAAATTACACTAAGGCAATTAATTACATACTATTCCATTTTCGGATCATAAATACAAGTCTTTATTTGAATACGGTTAAGGCTGCTGTGTACTAACCGTATTGGATTTGCACACCTCAGTGTTAACCTATGGATAAAATGTGTCCTAGGATTACCGACTTGTATTTAAAGATTTATTTTTCAAAAAATTGTACTCCACAATAGAGAAAAAAATGTTATTCCTTTGGAAACAAATCGTTTAAAAGAAAATGCAAATAATATTAGAAAAGTTAAAATATTCGGGGAAAAAAAAATCTGGTATACTGTGTTTTAAAAACTCTAAATGTCTTTTGGTGGACGTAATTTCTGAAATGAATCCTGTTGCAAGTTGCAGAAAAGTTCAGGCTATCTGAAAAATACCATTTGTATTGGACTATCAGTTTTTATGTAGCTGTACATAGTAGACATATGAAGGCCTTATTTGAACAGTGTTCCAACTCCATTCTTGTTTATTTTGAGATACAGAGCCTTAAAGCCTTAAAGTCTAATGAGTACTGAGAAATGACTGCTGAATTCTGGTTTTTAATGCCCTCTGTTGGCAGCAGGAATAAGCTGGAGATGTAGCAGTTTAAAAACAAGATAGAAATGACTTGTATGAACATGAAAGTGGGGCTAACTTTATTCTTTTAAAAAGGGGAGTTGTACCACTGTTCAAATAAGGCCTTTATACCGGGTGGTCATAAAGAAACTTTGCCGATATATGGTCCTCTAGCGGCTGTTCCGTTCAACCGATCGAGATGAGATCTCAGATATAGTTATTCAGAGGTATGAGGTCAGGATTCTATGAACGGCAACCAAGTGGCGCTCACGGTTACGGTTATAGGTACAGGAACTTGAAATTTTCTAATGGCAATTCCCATTTTTTCCATCGCAAAATGATCAGCGCATGCGAAAACCCTAATGAGCGTTGGAACGGTACGTATATTACAAAAAAACGGACGCGTTATGCGCACGCACAAAAAGAGCTCTGCGAGCGGCCTACAAAAACGATAGATGGACCACTAGCGACCATTCCGTTCAACGTATCGAGAGGAGATTTCAGATATAGTTATTCAGATGTATGAGCTCAGGATTCTGAGAACGGCAACTCAGTGACGCTCACGGTTACGGTTATAAGACTAGAAACTCGGAATTTACAAAGGGCAACGCCCACTTTTTCCCGTCGCAAAATGCTCGGAGCATACGAAAACCCTAAAAAGCGCTGGAACGGTATGTGTATGACAAAAAGCGGACGCGTTATGCAAGCACAAAATAAAGCTATGAGAATGGCTAACAAAAACAGATCAGAGAGCTTTTTATCGGTTTTCTACGCTGAATATCTGGCAAACGACGTTCTGTGATTGGTTTCTAGCCTCTGTCATATGCAAATTTCCTCCGTGCGCCCCAATCGTGTCTTTGTTGGCCGTTCGCAGAAGTGTTTTTTGTGCGTGCATAACGCTTACATAACGCGTGCATAACGTTTTTTGTGATACACGTACCGTTCCAACGCTTTTTAGGGTTTTCGCATGCACTGAGTAGTTTGCGATGGGAAAATGGGCATTGCCATTCGAAAATGTCTAGTTTCTGTACCTATAACCGTAACCGTGAGCGTCACTTGGTTGCCGTTCACAGAATCACGAGCTCATACCTCTGAAGAACCATATTTGAAATCTCATCTCGATAGGTTGAAAAGAACGACCGCTAGAGGTTCATATATCGGCAAATTATCTTTATGACCACCCGATATTTTCCCCACATTTTAACATTGAGGTGAGTGAATCCAAAAGAGTTAGTACACAGCAGCCTAAATGGTACAAAGGGTGACAAGCGTCAATAATTGCAAACCTGATTGCATTTACTTACTTTAGCAGTTCTATATTGTTGTCGATAATGCTTCCTGGCCGGAAGTGTTCCAGACCAGGTCCGTATAGGCTTTGCGGGCTGAGATTTGCGGCTACGGTTCACAAGAGCATCACAAGTGTCTGAGTCCATCTTAGCTAGGTGACACCGTAATTTTGACTGAGCGACCCCAGGGTCCACATCTGGGGTATCTTGTCCTCTCCCATCATCTTACCAATAGCCAATGGACTTAGAAAGAAATGACTTCATAGAGGGACTTTCCGGTCTACAGATTTAACGTTCCTATATCCGGCCTAGACACGAAGGTATTTAATGGAGCTCGTTGGAATTCGAACCGAGCATCCTCGGTTCTTAAAGCTCTTAAAGACACGCTAACACTCAACAACCTTAGCAGTACAGTAAGTCCAACTATCGGATTGTTACCATTGAAGACAGATTCAGTCTGCTTGCTTGCGGCACAGTTCATGTGTAGTTTGTTGCAAGAACATAATTTATTTCGAGAGAGTAAAGTTGAACTGTCTATCGGGCTGTTACTAAGTATTATCTAGTTCAGAGGAGAAAAAAAAACTTCGAAAGTTCGTCTGTAAGCGCGAAAGTTCTGGAGAAAGATACTATATTGTATTGTATTAAACAATAAGGAAACACATACTGATGATTTTTATACACCATATCTGGGTACACCACAAGTAAATCATCACAAAATTCAACATATAAAAAAGTTGAAAATGGAGCTGTGAGAAATTGAAAGTTGAAAACATGCAAGAGTTACATTATCTCTCTATTCTAATAAAAAGTAACTCCCGCTGCTTGTGACGGTATCTAATTTGAAACCACTGGGGGTATGGGGTCGAGAGCGATACCAATGGATGCAGAAAATGGGGGGACCAATGTAAGACATGTTTCATCTTCGTCGGACTTTAAGTTTTTTTTTATTATTTTATGTTTTGTGGGAAAATATTGACTTTTTCATCTTCAGATTAAGATAACTTGCCAAAATAAGATCGTAGAATTTTGATCGTTTTACAGTCTAAGACTACAGACATTTCACTTTCAAACTAGACCTCATTTGTTTAAAAATATTTTAAACAGACTAATATTTTCATCAAAAAATGAAACACAGTTTTTCAAGAAATATCGTCCCATATGTAGATGTAATATCGATGCTCCTCGAGTTTTTATCTTACAAAGAAAATATTTACATCATCTAGAAGCTGAAAGCTTTCTTATTCATATAAACCTCATTTCAAGTCTCTATCTTAAAATTTCGATTTTTAATTGAATTTTAAAGCGGATAATTCAACAGTGATGAAAAGCTCTTCATAAGGATGACAACAGTAAATGGATGGAAGCTGTTACATTGCCCGAGAATCACCCCTATGTATTTCGCTATTAGCCCTAACATGGGAGCGAGCCCAGGGGCGAAGCCCCTAGTGCTACACAAAAAAGTCCTCGGTTTCTTTCCAGTTTTGACCATTGTATAATTTGATTTGACTTAACTTTGACTCTATCGATATCTGACAAGTTACTGAACTGCGTAAACACAAGAGATATCGTCAATATTCTCTCTCTTTCACAAATTTTACTCGGTGAAACTCGAAGGCCATTGTAAAGCAATTATTACTGACGACAGGCCACCAATCTTAGAAGCGCAATTACATGAAAATCAGTCTCTGCAAAAGTGTTGCTATAAACGTATAACTTTTCCGTAAACTCTTGCTACAATTTCTGTTAAAGCAAAAGTTATGTGATAGTTAGCTAAAAGGTTGCATTCTCCATATTGGGCACAATATATTTTTTTTATTCCTACGAAGAAAGATAAAACTAGCAAATGGGTTTTATTTTACTTTCTTAAAAGTCTGTTAACATGTACACATCACAGATTTTTTTTAAACACGTTACATAATATGATTCGAATGAAAAAACGTATTAATAGAAAGTTTCTTTACTTTCGTAGCAGCATTTTAAAACACCTTCATTTTTTTCGATCATTCTTTTATTCCAGCAGAAAAAAAATCTGCTCGGTTTTTTTCTTAGTAAACATATGTTTCTGTGGAATATATATTGAAGAAAGATTTACATTGAGTGAGAATCCAAGCGATAAGGGGGGAATTTTTTTAAAAATTCTTTTACCAACTAACTATTGTACTTACTACAGATAACTTTTTGCTTAGCAAACCCAAAGAATAACTTTCGAAAACTAAAGTATATTTTAAGAAATATTAAAAATTTAATGGTTTCTGCCTTTCTTCCCGGCAAAGTTTTTGCATTGAGTTAAGGACATTTCTTCATAAGTGTTCATCATGGGAAAAAAATCAATGAATACTTTATAAAACAATCTCTATGACGTGAATTAAGGTTTCTTAGAAAGTTTTTCCTCCTGATTTCGAGGTTGAATCTGGTGTTACTATAAAGTACGCGATACGTTTACTTTTCAGTGTAAATCTTGCGAATTTTAATACATTTGTAAAGCAGTTACCGTATTTTTTGGATCATAAGACGTACCGGACTATAAAAGGCACCTCAAATTTATGGGAAGATTTTTAGAAAAGAATATTTTGTATTTGTTGTGTATCACTTTTTAAATTAAATATACACAGCATCAAATACGTGTATGATATTTTTCTCCACCTATTGTTTGAGTTTCATGAGTGTCATTAGATTGATTTTCGCGTGCATTAATTATGGTGGCATTCATGAAAGTTGAAAAATTAATTAAGTAATAATAATAAGTCATGCTTTATGTGTACGGTAAGTAATATAGAGTATTTCAATTTTTTGGGGTATTTGTTTGACTGACAGTTTTCAATTTATTTTAATTCCATTTCATTTTGATTGACTGACTCAAGGTAGAGTTTTTTCCTCTAAGGATTTAAGTTTGGCTTCATTTTTTTATTTTTTTATTCCTTTTCGTTAAACGGGCCATTTTCGTTAAAAGTGTGCAAAATTTTACTTTTCTATGACTGAAGCTGAAATAATCTCTTAACGCCATTTTCAGAGTTGTCTGGGTTTCTGTGAAGAACATCTGGGTTTTAATTCATTTCGCGATAATTTAAAATTTATATAAAAAGGGGAAAATGAAGCGCATAAAAAACTTAAAAATTATAATGGAGTAAATAAATAAAAAGATTAAACCAAACTTAATTATTTAGGGAAAAAAAATCACCTTGACTCAGTCAATCAAAATGAAATGGAATTGAAATAGAATGAAAACTGTCAGTAAATCGAAAACAAAAATGGAAATACTCTATATTCCATTTAACGTAAACAAAAAAAACATGATAATTAATTGCTCAACTTTCTTGAATGCCACCATAATTAATCCACGCAAAAATCAATCTAATGACACTCATCAAACTGAAACAATAGGTGGAGAAAAATATTATAAACGTATTTGATGCTCTCTATGTTTAATTAAAAAAGTGATACACAACATATTTTGTTATATATTTAAAGATACACTATCTGGCCAAAAGTATCCTGACCCCCCTACTGAAGTTGATCTGGCAGGTGACGTAATTTGATGCGTTACCGAAAGCTATAAAAGTGTTGGTAGTGGTTTGTCAGGTCATATTTATGCGTCTGTGAGACAATGAGTAAGTTAAAGGAGCTTAATGACTTTGATCGTGGCATTATAGTGGGATGCCACCTTTGTGGGAAACCAGTTCGTGAAATTTCGGACATTCTACAGAAGCCAAAATCCACTGTGAGTGATGCAATTGTGAAGTGGAAACGTCCAGGCAGTGAAACTGCAGAAAAACGAAATGGCAAAAAATTAGTGAACGCAGTGGTAAAACTCTAAAAAGGGTAGTGAAACAAAATCGCAAGTCCTCGTTGATTGAAATCACTCAGGAGTTCCAAAGTTCATCAGGCGTTAGTGCTAGCAGCACCACACCCCAGGACGCGAAGCGTCGATTGCAATGGCGCAAAGCTCACCGTCATTGGACTGTGGACATGTGGAAAAATGTTCTTTGGAGTGATGAATCTGGCTTTACAATCTGGCAGTCCGATGAACGCGTCTGGATTTAAAAACATGGTATATAAAAATTTCTTTTTATCTTGTAATTATTTTATTGCAGTTATTGATTGACGTTGGCCCTTTCCATAGTGGGTAAGATGTCTGCACTTTATAAGCCAGCAGTAAAAAGTTAGATAAATTCCGAAATCAGAATTCGTATGCCTTTCTTATTAACTATATAATGTGGAGGCATTTCATTATTTCTGCTAAAAATTTATCTCGTGTTACAAAAGACCGACGTACTCATCAAGCGTCAATAATAAAAAGCATAATAAGGAAAGCATAATAAGGACAAAAAGCGAGAGTTCCTTGTTGTTTAGCTGTGTTCGAAAAAAATCTGCATTGCATGAAATACACAGAATACATCTTTTTATAGTCATTTCTATTGATGTTTATTATTACTTAAGAAATTACCTTTCCTAAATTTCCATTAATTAACCTGTTGTTGTGAACCAGAAAAATATTGTTTTTTTTCTATTTAAATACCATCCTTTTATATTTACGTGTTAAAAGGCTGTAGAAATTTACGCAATTGAAGAGAATTTTGATCACTTCGTAAAGACCATTTGATAACAGTTTGGGTCGAAACTATAACATCTGGCATTGGAAACAGGAATCCTGGCTGCAAAAAAAATCCTTACTGTTTTTTCTGAAAAAAAGAATAGATTGAATTGAAACCTTACTTCGAAGCCATTTCATTTAAAGATTTTTTTTTCAATTCCTGTGAAACCATGACTTAAACTGTTGAACCTGGATAGTCGCTGCTCGTTAACACATATGATTTCATGACAGTGAACACATGTTGTGAAATTGTGTTTTTTTTCTTTTTGTGAAGGGGGAGGGAATGAAAGCCATGAAAATATTGAAAAGTAGTTACAAAAACTACACAAACTATGAAAAAAACTAAAAGATTCAAACCGTTTTAAGTAATTTAATTATTCATAATAAAGTTTGATCATTAAAAACCATTAAATATGCGACTAGCTGATTAAACTTTTCTTTATTCTTAAATTTACTGAACGCACAGTAAGGGATAAAACTACACACTATATATATATATATATATATATATATATATATATATATATATATATATATATATATATATATATATATATATATATATCGAAGTAGCAGGATGAAAAAAACATAGTGAACGCAGCCGTAGAACTCTGAAAAGGGTAGTGAAACAAAATCGCAAGTCCTCGTCGATTGAAATCATCCAGGGGTTTCAAAGTTCGTCAGGCGTTAGTGCTAGCAGAAGGACTGCATTTCGAGTTAAAAAAAACCTGGGATTCCGTGGTCGTTCAGCCGCTCACAAGTCGAACATCACTCCCCAGAATGCGAAAAGTCGATTCCAATGGAGCAAAGCTCACGTCATTGCACTGTGGACATGTGGAAAAATGTTACAATAACAATACATAATAAAACAATACATTGTTATAATAAAACAATACATTGCCATTCATGCTAATAAATCAACAGCTGTAAACAACTGTTGCCTTTAGCAGCCTTAACTTCCGAAATCTTTGTACACTATCTAGCCAAAAGTATCCGGAAAACCCTTAAAGAAGTGGATCTGGCGGGTGACGTAATTTGATGCGTAACCGAAAGATATAAAAGTGTTGGTAGTGGTTTTTCAGGTCATATTTATGCGTTTGTGAGACAATGAGTAAGTCAAAGGAACTTAGTGACTTTGATCGTGGCATTATAGTGGGATGCCACCTTTGTGGGAAATCAGTTCGTGAAATTTCGGACATTCTACAGAAGCCAAAATCCACTGTGAGTGATGTAATTGTGAAGTAGAAACTTCGAGGAAGTGAAACTGCAGAAAAACGAAATTGCAAATAATTAGTGAACGCAGCCGTAGAACTCTAAAAAGGGTAGTATAACAAAATCGCAAGTCCTCGTTGATTGAAATCACTCAGGAGTTCCAAAGTTCATCCGGCGTTAGTGCTAGCAGCGGGATTATTCGTCGAGAGTTAAAAAACCTGGGATCCCATGGTCGTTCAACCGCTCACGGGTCAAACATCACATCCCGGAATGCGAAACGCCGATTGCAATGGTGGAAAGCTCACCATCATTGAACTGTGGACATGTGGGAAAATGTTCTTTGGAGTGATGAATCTCGCAGTCCGATGGACCCGTCTGGGTTTGGCGGATGCCTGGCGAGCGCTTCTTACGTGACAACATTTTGCCGACTGTTAAGTTTGGTGGTGACAGCATCCTTGTTTGGGGGTGTTTCTCATGTTTTGGTCTGGGTTCATTAGTTCCTGTGGTTGGAAACAGGAACTCTGAGATGTATGTGGACCTTCTGGACAATGCTGCTCTCCCAACTCTATGGCAATGTTTCGGGGAAGTCCCATTTCTCTTCTAGCAGGATAACTGCTCCATTCACACATCGAGACTTGCGCAGGCATGGTTTGACGAAATGGGTGTTCAAAAACTGGACTGGCCTTGTCAGAGCCCCGATCTAAATCCCATTGAACATCTTTGAGAAGAATTAGAACGCAAATTACGTAGCCAGCCAAATTGACCATCCTGACTTCCAGCACTCACTTCAGCTGTGATGGATGCCTGGAAGTTAATTTCTATGGACATCTATCAAAAACTGGTGGAAAGTCGCCCCAGATGTATGCAGGCTGTCATCAATGCAAAAGGAGGCCCAACATCATATTAATATATGCCTCAGGGCTCTTCGAGTCCATACACTGGGCATCCGGATACTTTTGGCCAGATAGTGTATTTTCAGTTTCTTACTTAATAAAGATAAAAAAATAATATAATAAGTATAACAAATAAAATACATAATATATATAATAAAATATTCATTTTATTTTAATGTTATTTCGGATCATAAGACGCACCACAATTTTAAATCGAATTTTTATGTACAAAGCTGCATCTTATGGTCGATAAATATGACTACAACGTAAAACAATTTTAACATGGATTCCCATGTTTAACATTATATATAAGGATATTTTCGTTTAACATTATATATAAGGATAATTTTCGTATTTACGGAATCAATGCGAAAATTATTTTTTTATACTACTTTTCGGCTGAAACTTGGTGATAAAACTTAATCTTTTTAAGCGAGATTAGGTGATAATAGTAATAATTTATTAACATAATTGCTTAACTAAAACCATCAACGGGCTTTCACTGTGAAATATCACTCTCCTTCGGATTCGCTCCAAACTGCATCCGGACAATTTGTCTGTACCAGAGTCTAACCTAAAAATATAACTGTAAAAGTCAACCATCAAGTTTTGTGGAACAATTTAGTAGACTAAAGAACGTCTCTAAGCGCCAAAAGTCAAAGATATTTCGGCTACTTACAGTAGTCAACCAAGAGACTCCTGTTGATGTTACACAGATTTTAACTGCAGACGAAATGCTGTTAAATTAATTTTGCAAAGGCTATATAAAGACAATACAAAGGTACACAAACTCTCTATAGTCCCGATAACAGAGTAGATGCTGAGAAATTTTAGTATGTGCAACATAGTAATTAATGAAGACTTAAGGGGACTCACTACCCTTAAATCTTTAAAACATTCGATTTTTTGAAAAGAAAATATGTTAAAGCCTGATCATTTCTGAACAAAATAAATCAAACCGCATGAAAATATTCCACTTAGTTCCAGATATATTGATATTCTAAATATTTAATTACTGATCAAGTTTATGGAAAGAAAAAATTTAAACTCATTTTTCTCAAAATGTAATTTTCATCATTCCGCAACTGATATCTCAAAAACTATGAAACATAATTCCATGAAATTTTTTTCACTGCATAATCATCTTATTTTATTGCGTCTGAACTACAATTATTGCAATCACTGATCATTTTGTTATTTTTTCAGAGGTAAATTAATGCAAAAATTTAAGGAAATTTTAAGTATATTTTGAGCAGTTTTAAAAAATTGAAAAAATATTTTAATGACGAATGTTTTATGTTCAATTGTATTTTAAATTATTTAGTTTAAATATAAAACAGGAATTATACATTTAAGTGTAAAATTAATTTCATAGTTCTGCGCGCAAGCCAGTATACAATAAAAATGCCTAAAAAACAAGGTATATCTAAAGCATTTAAAAAAAATTATTTAAAATTATTTAAAGAGTTGAAAATTTGTTTATAATAATAAATATTTCAGTTTATCATATACATAAAATTTGGAAAAATTGGGAATAAATTGAAATAGTTACAAAGAGTCAAAAAGTATGAAAATATGCTTTATTTTCTCGACTTAAGAGTCGTGAGTCCACTTAAGGAACATATTGTGTGTACTACTACAATGTTAGTTTTTAACTAAGAATTTGAATCCTTACCTATCCAAGTAAGTAAAATTGTAATTTTTTTTAATAAATTCGAAATTTTATATACTGAATTTTTTTTGTTGCGAAATTTCGATATTTTTTATGCGAAATTTACGTATCCCTAATTATATATTTCTGCCATACAGTTTAAGAAAAAAACAATGATCTTCCCTTCCAATTTGGTACCGAATTGTAAATATGATTATGAATCAAATTTGTCCGCAGAGTTGCAAAAAAACTTACTGAACTTAAGGACTCTTAAAAATCCTAGTATTGCATGTTTCATCTTATTTTCGTCTTATATTAAAATCTATCTAAAAAAAGTATGAAAGTCTCAAAAAATGTTCCATTTTTGGGTGTATTTACAGCAAATCATTTAGATACTTGTCTAGTAAATATTTGAAAAATATTCAACTGATCTATTAATAACCATTAAAAGCTTATATTAAGCGCCAGAAAAAGATTAGATGGCACGTTCACGGGATTTTACAACAATATTTCTAAAAGATTTTATAGAAACATTCAAAGATTTCAAGATTTACAGTAAATTCTTGAGCGTTTTATAAACTTTCATAAATCACTCAGAGATTTCAAGGATTTAAAGAGATTGTATAAATTCTGATAATGTGAAGGTTATACGGTATATTTCAAACATATCCTAACTTTAAAATATATTTCTATTCATGGGACTTTATTTATTTTATGATCTTAAAGGATATAAGAACAAGATATATTCCTCCTAAGAGGCAGAATATCCCTTTTTCTAAAGAAAAACAAAAAAGTATTCCTCACACGTTAATTACTCCGAAACAATCTCTTCATTATTTTATTGCGCATAAATTCTGGTAATTTAATTATTCGGATAACCTAGCATAAAAATACCATTTACATATTAATGCTTAATTCTTCCTTAATAATCCTAATTTTTTTTGTAGTGTTAGACAGCGTTTTTAATCTACGTAATGCGAAATCTAATTTAATTTGCACATTTATTATATACTCAGAAGTAATTAAAATTTGAAATAAATCATTAATTTTCGACAGCTAGTTCAAACAAAAATAGTTTCCAAGAGATTATATGGTTCTTTTACTTATTTACCCTGTGAATCCTCTAACGGTCCAGGCATACTATAAAGTAATAGGCATAAATATAATTAATTCCTTTATTTTCTACGTAGAGGTAGACTAACATAGACCGACTTGGGGCTTCAAATAATAACACAATCAGTACCGCAACTTGCGGTACTAAGAAACTGAACTTTAAAAGTCGTAAGGAACCCTTTCAGGCAGAATATACGTTCACTAACAATACCCGTAACCATCGGGCTCTGCAATAACTATCGAACTCGTGCAGCCACCTAGGCTAAATACTAATACGTGCTCTATCAGTTAAATACCGCTATCACCTTCAATCTAACTTTTCTCGACTCTTTCGTATCTCTACTAATAGCGTAACGCACTACCGTACAAATCTCCACTCCCTTCTTAGGCTCTTGCCAACTCAGCGTGTGTCACTTAAATAGACCACACACCTACTCCGAACTCACTTCAACTGGCCTGCACTGCGCAGCTACCAGAAATTTACATCTGAGCAACACGCGAACCCTACAAGATGATAATTAGAAATACGGCTACTTCAACTTATAAACACAGTGTAGCACTGAATAATCGAAAACCTATGAAATATGCTAAGGTATCTGAAATTCGGGGATATTAGTCTTGTATACAATTATTTTATTTTATTCAGCACTCCATTTCGATATTTTATCGAATACATTTCATCCTAGAAAAATCTTCGAATGTTTCGTCTATATCAGTGCATTTCATGGAACAATAATCATTTTTTTTAAAGACGTCATCTTCGGTACAAGAATTGAGGTGGTGGGATTTAAACTGTCCTTATATAAAAATTATATATAAAAAACAATTTGTTAGCACTGGATTCAAAATACCGTGACCCTCCTGCATGTAGGAGTAGCAGAATTACGTAGAAAAAAATCTCTATTTACTCCTTAAAATACTTGAAGTTAAAATATGTGATTATCGGCAAAAGTGTTTTCCAATTTATTTTCTTCACTCCGGCCATGTCAACGATACGTGAGATTATTCCTTGTATAACTCCATCGCCTCTGGCATTACCCCCCTCGCTTGACTGCGCTGATCCGGAATCCGTGATCCGGGGGGAGGATACTTTATATATATATATATATATATATACATATATATATATATATATATATATATATACATATATATATATATATATATATATATATATATATACATATATATATATATATATATATATATATATATATATATATATATATAAATATATATATATATATATATATATATATATATATATATATATAAATATATATATATATATATATATATATATATATATATATATATATATATATAAATATATAAATATATATATATATATATATATATATATATATATATATATATATATATATATATATATATATATATATATATAAATATATATATAAATATATAATATATATATATATATATATATATATATATATATAATATATATATATATATATATATATATGTATATATATAAATATATATATATAAATATATATATATATATATATATATATATATATATATATATATATATATATATAAATAAATAAATAAATATATATATATATATATATATATATATATATATATATATATATATATAAATATAAATATATATATATATATATATATATATATATATATATATATATATATATATATATATATATATATATATATATATATATAATATAAATATAATATATATATATATATATATATATATATATATATATATATATATATATATATATATATTGGCATTAGTTGCATACATTGACCATTGTATTTAATTTGAATGTACTCTGTAGCGAAGTGCGGGTTTTCAGCTAGTTATGAATATAAAAAACACTTGAACGTTTAAAAAAATATATTAACACAGGTGAAATGGTTATAACTTTCACAGATAATCGTTTGAGCCATTTTTAAGTTTGCAAAAATAACCAATAAAACAACTAATAAAGCAATGCCTTGCCAACGTTTTAAAGACGAAAAATAATGCATTTATTCGTTCGATAGCAAAATTATTCCTTTCAGACCTTTTTAAGTTTGCCAAAGCTACCAATAAAACAACTAATAGAGCAATGAAATTGGCAATGTCTTACAGAGGACGAAAAATAAGGAATGTAAGCAATAAAACTGTAATGATTCTCGAACAAAGTTTTTTCTTATAGTTTTTAAACATTATAAAGTGAAAATTCAAAGCACGGTTAGTTTTTGACATCTTTTTACTCGGGGTTGCTCGGTCCAAATTGGGGAGACACCAGGGTGTGGTGTCGATTCACCGTTTCGGTTCCCCCATTGAAAGCAACCAGAACTTTCGATGCAAATATACTCGTACAGCATGGTCTACTTGGAATTAAAAATTTTATTTCAATAAATTGTCCTCCGTAGTAGACAAAAAACTTTCTTGAGGGGTTATATATTCAACCTTGTAATAAGAAATGTAAACAATATTTCCGACTTTGAATTATTCGGAGTATTAATATTAAAAATAAAAGTGGTACACTGTGTTTTAAACTCATATGATGCAATTTGATGGACAAAATTCCTAAAACGAATGTGATATCCGAGTAAATAATTTTTTTTATTACACTGAAAAAACGAAATGCTGGTACGTTATCTTCCTACGGTCGGAGCCATTTTTTTTCCAAAAATATACAGTACTGTTTTAGTACATGTATTTTTAGTTAAAATGTGATATAAAGTGATGGAAAGAAATATAATTTTGCTAAAAATGTCTTAATCATTTTAAAATATAGGGAATTTTTTTATCTCTACCCTACACTCCTCCAGACCATAACCTCAATTAAACTAACTATATTTTAATTTCCATTATATCATATACTAATATGACTCTTATCTGTGTTCTGATGTATTTTTTTTTTTTTTAATGTTCCCAAAAATCTCTGAAATATACCAAAAAAGTGGGAAAAAAATACTGATTTTTCTTTTTAAAAAATATCTTTTTATAAATAGAAGTACCTGTAAAAGTATTAAATTAACACATGTAGATTAGCTTTTAGTTCCAAAGCATAGTTAGTAATATGTTAAAAAAACTATTGAAAATTTCATTGAAATACATTGAAACCTTTTTAAATTATGACGTTTCTCGTTTACAAAAGTAACTGAACAATTAGTTTTCTAGCAAAGGCATTTAAAGATGCTACTTCCGGTTTCTTAACCCTCAAACAGTACAGTGGTTAGAGACGACATAGATGGTACGGTCTGGTAGGGTCCAATCCGATCTCTTTTTTGATGAGGTTTATGGTAGAAACAAATACACAATAAGCATTTTTGTTAAATAATAACATTTATTGATAATATTTTTTAATGAAATAAAAAGCTTTTTGTAGAAAAAACGACCAACTAATTGTAATTTTGCTAAACAAAGTATCTCTCTGGCATTTAAATAGAATGTTGTATATATTAGGTGTAATATGCAATTTAGTCTTGTATCTAGTTTTAGAAGTTGGTGAAACCAACTTTCCGAGCTCAAAATTGTAATAAATAATATATGCTGACATTTTTTTGCCTTCAAAATTGAAAGGAAAAATTAAAAAACCTAAAAATCTATTTTAGATGACCAGTGATCATGAATAACGCTTTTAAGGCGAGAATGGACCATGAAAATTTTTTTTTATTTATCAACCAATTGTTATGAAATTTTGAATACTTATACAGTGTTGTTCACAGATTAAAATTCTAAATTAAAAAAACAATTAGAATGTAATTAATTAAGATATTAATTAATATCAGTTTGTTAATCACTCTATTTAAAAATGCTCCATGCGCATCAATTGTTGTCTCAGATATATAATTTTCTCTATTAAGCTAGCTTTATATAGTTAAAATAAAAGTTACTAGCAAGATTTGATTTACAGTCACATTTATGAAAACTAGAGGAGAAATCGATAAAAATAGGTCATTTTATGCAAAATTTTATCCAAAAAAAATTTTTTTTTGTAAAAATTTTAAGTTGTTGTAAAATAGTATAATGAATTTATTAGTAAGTTTTATTCTAACATATATTGATAATCATTTTATGAAATTTTATGAAAATTCAAGAAAAATTATGACGCATGGAACATTTTGAACGTACCTAAACGACATGAAAACTTGTTTTGAGAAAATAACATTTAAAGTTTTAATTTGACTAACATTTCCATTGTTTACGTTTGAAAAAATACTTATAACTCGGTTAATAATGATCGGATCAACATACTTTTTTTAAATTTAAATCTGATGAGTTGCAGAATCATTTTTTGAAAAAAAAGAAAAATCGTTTTGGGGACATATTTTTGTCAATCTGAAGGTCCATTGTCGCCTTAAAGAAGCACACTCGTATTTACTTAAACTGCAAACGTTCCAACATCTGTTGCAAGACTGGCTGGTAGGGTTCCTTGTCAACTTGATCTCTTGCAATGAGAGGGGAGAGTACGGGAGGGGGATGACACACCCTAGGGTTGGATCCGACCCCCGCCGTACTGTTTGAGGGTTAACATCTCTTTCGGTTTATTAAATAGGCCATAAGTTCTCATCCAACGATCGTACGCATAAAAGTAAAGCAGTTTTAGAATCCTAAAACACTGGCCTTTGAAATAGAGTAATAAAAGAATTTGGAAATTCTGCAGCAAAATAGCCATTTCAAAATAGGCTGCTATGTACTAAGAAAAAAATCGTATTTCCCTTTTCCTCTTCATGCAGATTCTTATGGTGTGGGAGTCCAGTTGACAGTTCAAGAATTCCACCCCCCTTACGATTGATATTTTGAGGGATTGTAATGGTTCTCTCTCTATAGGGAGGTTAAGCGCTGCCCCCAAATTGTTTATTTAAAATATATTTTTGTCACCTACTTACAGGTACATAAATGCTGATAATCAAATAAATTTGGTATTGTCAGATCACCTGAACTTTTCTGCAAAACGCTACCGGATTCATTTTATAAATTTCGTCCACCGAAGGAATTTATGAGCGTTTAAAACACACTATACCAGATTTTTTCCCGAATAATTTAAATTTTAAAATATTAATTGCATTTTAAAAAAAAACGAAAAAGGTACACAAATATAAAATTTCTTTCTCTATGATGGAGTACAATTTTAAAAAAAAAAATCTTTGATTCCAAGTCGGCAATCCGTAGACAAATTTTCTCCATAGGTTAACATTGAGGTGAGCTAATCCAATGGGATTAGTACATAGCAGCCTTAAAGGCTAAAAAAGCTACCTCTTTCAGGGTGTAATGTCTCTAGGTAGCAGGTTTATCTGCTTTGGGTATCCAGATTTTATATCTTAAGAGGACTCACTACCCTTAAATCTTTAAAACATTCAATTTTTAAAAAATATATATATGTTAAAGCCTGATTATTTCTGAACAAAATAAAGCAAACCACATGAAAATATTCCGCTTAGTTCTGGGGATATTGATATTCTAAATATTTAATTACTGATCAAGTTTATGGTAAGAAAAATTTTAAACTCATTTTTCTCAAAATGTAATTTTGCATCATTCCGCAACTGATATCTAAAAAACTATGAAAAATAATTCCATGAAATTTTTATCACTGCATAAACATGTAATTTTATTTAGTCCGAACTAGATTTATTGCAATCACTGCACATTTTGTTATTTTTTTTTAGGGGTAAATTAATACAAAAATATAAGGAAATTTTAAGTATATTTTTAGCAGTTTTAAAAAAATTGAAAAAATATTTTAATGTTAAATGTTTTAAGCTCAATTTTATTTTGAATTATTTATTTTAAATATGAAGCAGCAATTATACATTTAAGTGTAAAATTAATTTCATAGTTAATTTACGAGGTTTCTCGTTTACAAAAGTAATTGAAGAATTAGTTTTCTAGCAAAGGTATTTAAAGATGCTACCCTCAAACAGTACAGTGGTTAGAGACGACATAGATGGTACGATCTGGTAGGATCCAATCCGATCTATTTTTTGATGAGGTTTTTGGTAGAAACAAGTACACAATAAGCATTTTTATTAAATTATAACATTTATTGATAATATTTTTTATGAAATACAAAACCTTTTTGGAGAAAAAATTACCAACTAATTGTAATTTTGCAAAACAAAGTATCTTTCTCTGGCATTTACATAGAATGTTGTATATATTCGGTCTAATATGTAATTAAGTCTTGTATCTATTTTTAGAAGTTAGTGAAACCAACTTTCTGAGCACAAAAATGTAATAAATATTATATGCTGACATTTTTTGCCTCCAAAATAAAAGAAAAAATTAATAAGTCTAAATTGTTTTTTTAGATGGCTAGTGATAATGAATAACGCTGTTAAAGAAACACACCCGTATTTGCTTAAACTGCAAACGCTCCAACAGCGTTGGAGAGGTATCTCTGGCTGGTAGGGTTCCTTGTCAACTTGATCTCTTGCAATGAGAGGGGAGAGTACGGGAGGGGGATGACACAACCTTGGGTTGGATCCGACCCCCGCCGTATCGTTTGAGAGTTTACATCGCTTTCGGTTTATTAAATCAGCCATAAGTTCTCATTCAACGATCGTAAGCATAAAAGTAAAACAGTTTTAGAATCCTAAAATACTGGCTTTTAAAATAGAGTAATAAAAGAATTTGGAAATTCTGCAGCAAAACAGCCATTTCAAAATAGGCATATACCTTAAATGCTAAAAAAGCTACATCTTTCAGGGTGTAATGTCTCGAGGTAGCAGGTTTATCTGCTTTGGGTATCCAACTTTTGTATCTTAAGGAGACTCACTCCGCTTAAATCTTTAAAACATTCTATTTTTTGAAAAAAATATATGTTATAACGTATATTTTTAAATTCCCAGGCATTATAAAGCCTGATCATTTCTGAACAAAATAAAGCAAACCGCATGAAAATATTCCGCTTAGTTCGAGATATATTGATATTCAAAATATTTAATTACAGATCAAATTTATGGTAAGAAAAATTTTAAACTCATTTTTCTCAGAATGTAATTTTGCATCATTCCGCAACTGATATCTCAAAAACTATGAAACATAATTACATAAAATTTTTATCCATGCATAATCATGTTATTTTATTGCATCTTAACTAGAGTTATTGCAATCACAGCACATTTTGTTATTTTTTCATGTGTAAATTAATGCAAAAATTTAAGGAAATTTTAAGTATATTTTGAGCAATTTTAAAAAAAAATTAAAAAAAATATTTTTATGATGAATGTTTTATGTTCAATTGCATTTTTAATTATTTATTTTAAATATAAAACAGGAATTATACATTTAAGTGTAAATTTAATTTCATAGTTCTGCACTCAAGCTAGTATACAATAAAAATACTTAAAAAACAAGGTATATATATCTAAAGCATTTAAAAAAAATATATTTAAAATTATTTTGAGAGTTGTAAATTTGTTTATTAAAATAAATATATCAGTTTATCAAATACATAAAATTTGGAAAAATTGGGAGTAAATTGAAATAGTTACCAAGAGTAAAAAAGTATGCAAATATGCCTTATTTCATCGACTTAAGGGTCGTGAGTCCCCATAAACTTTCTTTCTTACCCTTCTAGTTATGCTTTCGTCTTAGATATATGCCAAAAATAGCTTTTCATTTTTACAGTTCATGGAATGCAAATAAAAAATTAATTATCCTAGTCTGCAATCACTGGAAAAGTTTTCTCCATAGGTAAATATTGAGCTGGGGGAACCCAGAATGGTCGCTGTCTAGCAGTGTTAGACCAAGATGATTTAAATGGTCTACTGCTTTGATTTAATTTCCTTGTAAACCCACTTAAAGGAGTGTTGTCAATAGAAATTTCCCCTATATTTTATTTAAATATATTTAATGTTTAATGAATGCAAAATATATTAAATATAATAATAAAATCTCTTCATTTAATATGTAAGAAATATATATTATATTTGATGTAACAATAAAATATTAAATATATTTAGTACTTTATATAAATATACTTCATATATAATTTTTTTAAATCAATTTAATTGTCATTAGCTGCATATAACGATGCAAGTTTATCTTACACATTTCCTTATTTTAAAAGAAAACCTTTACATAGTTCTTAATATATTTTGTGATCGTACAAACGATGTAAAAACAATATATATTGTTCCTAAGAAGCAGACTATGGCTTTTAATAGAGTAAAAATTAGCATGTATGCATCGCGCCGTAATTACAACAAAAGAATCTCTTCATTGTTTTATTGCGCATAAATTCTTGAAATTAATGGTTGCGAATAACTTACCATAAAAAATACCATTTTCATCTTGATGCTTAATTCTTCCTTAATAACCTTAATTTTATTTTGTAATGTGAGGCGGTGTTTTTAATTTACGTTACGGAAAATGCAATTTCATATAATGTGCGTCGGGTGCTATTAAAACAATATACTACGCTGTACAGTGTATATTTTGAGTTTCAAGAAATAATAATTAGCACATGTTCCTTACAATAAATCTGCCTTTGTTTACATCTTGTAGCAAAAATATGTTTCATCTTATTTTATAGTTTTAGGTAACGAAACAACAAACCGATTTTAGAGTAATAATACAAGTTCCCTTTAATCTTTAGCTTACGGGGACCATTTTTTCCGATTCCCTCTTTAGAACGGGAAATTTCATACCCTCATTGTAAGAAAGGTCATTACGGGGGTTATATATATATATATATACAGAGTTCCCACGTATATCCGTTACATACCCCTTAACTTCTAAATGGTGACAGCTTAGGCCAAAAAGTTGGTGTCTAGGTACAGAAAAAGGCAATGCTCTACGCGATGAGACAACTTACAACGCCATCTATCGACAAATTTTGGAATTAGCATTCTTATCTCAAAAACGGTACGAGAAACGGAAAAAAAGTCAATTACATAACTGTTCAGCATCATCGATATATATATATATATATATATATATATATATATATATATATATATATATATATATAAAACAGTTCCGTAACTGACTCATTCATTCACTGACTGACTGACTGACATACAACGCACAGACCAAACCGCTGGACCTAAAGGGCTGAAATTTTGCATGGTGATTCTTCTAATAGTGTAGGGGGTGCACTAAGAAAGATTTTTCAAAAATTCTTCTTAGATTTTTTAAAATTAAATTTTTAAGCTGTTTTCTAAACTTTTTTTACGTTTGCATTCAAAATAATACATTGAGGGTTATAAAGTTTATATCACGAGAAAGAAAATAAAAATGCCTTCAGAATGAAATTTTTTTCGAATTTTTACCTCTATTTCCTGATTTTTTGTGAATTTTTAAAGATTAATTTTTAGAATTTAATTTATTAAATGCTGATCACGCGATTTCTTTTTCTGGTACTTTCAATAAATTTATCGTCACGTGCGTAACAACTAAATAGACAAAAAAAATATTTTTTTCTCTTTCTAATGCAGCAGACGATTGGATATTATCCCAAAAAAATGCATATCCCTTACGATTTATTTATAAATATATATATATAGATAGATAGATATTTTACATCAATTGTATACATTGATCATCGCATTTATTATAAATATATATATTTATTTTTTGGCATAAATTGCATACGTTGACCGTTGTATTTAATTTGAATGTACTCCGTAGCGAAGCGCGGGTTTTCAGCTAGTATATATATATATATATATATATATATATATATATATATATATATATATATATATATATATATATATATATATATATATATATATATATATATATATATATATTCTTGGGCCTATATTCATAAGGATACATATATTTTTAAATACATTTCTCAAATTCGAAGCGGGACGACGAATCCATATTTTCTAAGTAGGTTGAATGTCTTCGACGTGCAAAGTACAAAACTTCTTGTTTTTATTTATTTAAAATGAGCAGCTCCAGTGATGAGGAGGACATTCTTATGTCATATTGGTACCGTAAGATTAAAAGTAGAAGGTTTCGGAGGAGGGTACAAGTACATCCGTACTTGGAACGGAATTTTCCCCATCGGCTGTTTGTTGCGCCACATTAATTACAAGAAAGTTATGCAAAATTTTTAGCATTCTATAGAATGTCAAAGGTATGTAAAAAAAAATTCAGTTCGGTATACTTTAATGTTATAAAAATACATTTTTTTTGTTAATTATAAAATTATTTGTAATTTCGTTTTCAATCGGAGTTATAAATGCATATAATATTTAAGATACAAAAGTTTATGCTAAGCTCTTGTGTTTGTGTGGGTGAGACGGTGGGACTCAGGTAGCAATCACCACGACAAATTCCAAGCTTTGACACTTTTTCATCAAAACTAAAAGCATAATTTTTATGTTTAGTGATTTAAAAAATTAAATATATTGAATTTCACTCCGTGTTTTGTATTCGATTATTATTATTTTTTATGTATTTAATCAAAAATAGATTTCTTGAAATTGTAATAACATTTTTTAATGAATAATTGTAATAAGTTTTTGTAATTAATAAAGATATACTATAAAGTAATAATTTTTTTTAACTAAACTATGTAACATTAATAAAGTTTGTAATTAAATACATTACCTGTCAAGTTGACTTGTCGTGCAACTTCATTCCCCGCTTTTTCTTTACAATCTTTTCTAGAATATTCACGGAGTGTATGGTCATAAAGCTCCGAGTATTTTTCATCTTCTCCTACAAATTTATTGTTGGACACTTCCATTGATAATCGAAAATTCCGCGTGTCACGCTCGATTTTTCCCGTTCCGAACAGTTCGAGTGTTCAACAGTTCAAGACATTCAACCTACTGAGAAAAATATGGATTCGTCATCGAGAGGAAATCACTTCGAGTTCGATTCGACCCGTATGCGGGTTAGACTTCGCTTAGTTCATACAAGACGCACATCTCCCTTCGAATTCGAGTCGAGTACGAGACGACCCGTGTGCGGATGGCCTTAGAAATACGAATTCTTCCACTTATAAACACATTGTAGCACTGAATAATCAAAAACCTATCAAGTAAACTCAGGTACCTAAAAATCATAGGTATTATTCTTGTATACAATTATTTTATTTATTTCAGCAGATAAATGTAGTATCAAGGGATAACATTGCACTTAATTTCAATGTTTTATCAAACATATTTGATTTTAGAATAATCTTCGAACGTTGTACAGCAACGCTGTGCTTCGTCTATATCAGTGCACTTGATGCCACGATAATTGTTTTTTTAATGACGTCATCTTTAGTAGAAGAATTGAGGTGGTGAGTTTTTAAACTGACGTTATCTAAAGATTCTGACATGCAAATTCCCAAAGAGAATGATTTATTTTAGATTGTAGAAATAATCCAATTCTATAAAATGAGTTGAAATTGCTTTCATAAAATAGGCATTTGAAAATTTATTGATTTCGACTAAAATTAAATATTAATTCTTTGTTCATTAATTTATTTTGGCTCTCACAATATATATATATATATATATATATATATATATATATATATATATATATATACAGGTGGTTATCAAAATAATGGAAACACCTATCAATATTAGTGGTGTTTATGAACGTGCTTCGTATTCCTTAAAAAACAAGTCTGGCCACCGGTATTTTTTTAATATAATATAGTGTATGTATTATTCTACCATCAGGTAGTAGTAATGAAGCTAAGGACAACGTGGTTTTTTTGGGGGAAAAGCTTAAAATGACAAACCTTGTGAAAAAGGCGAATTGTTGGATCGCGTTTAAATTAGATATCTCGTACGGCAACCCCCAGGCTAATCGGAGTTTTTTGAACTATGGTATCGAAAGTCATGATAGCACACAGAGTGCACGGAAAAACATCCTTTTCCAAACAGAATAGCGGACGAAAGGGGGAGCTGAGTGAAAGAGACGGACGAGGTATTGAAGCGGATTGTGACACGAAGAAAGAAATTAACTGCAACCAAAATGACCAAAGAGCTCAATTGGCATCTGCATGTTCAGACATCAACCATTAGAGGTAGAAGGGAACTTCACAAACAAAAAATTTACGGAAGATTAGTTATTCCAAAGCCACTTGTAATAGATGCCAATACAAAATATCGTCCACAATGGTGCCACGTGTGCAAATCCTGGTCGAGAAATATGTCGAAAAGCGGCATTTGGTTCGAAGAATAATTATTCACTTTGTTCTTCGCAGCAGGACGTGCGTATGTCTAGAGAACACCTACACAAGCGTAAGATTCTGGCTGACTCATCTCAACTGTCAATCATGGAGGTAGATCTATCAGAGTTTGGGATGGCCTCTCATGGTTTTTCTTCAGGCCAGTTATAAATATAAAAGGGAGATTGAATGAGAAGGACTATGGCGAAATTTTAGCTCACTAGTCCCTCCTATGGTGGAAAGATTGTTTCTTACAGGAGATGGCGTTCTCCGGTATGATAATCCCCGTATACATACAGCTAAATCTATCAAGTATTGGTTTGCAGAGCATGAAAATGAAGCCAAATATATTATCTTGCCGTGTACAATCCCCTCGACTATAAATCATCCAACCACCGTGATCTGTGTAACCGGATAGATAAAGGTATCGATATCCACCCCAGCATCTCTACAGGAACTTTCATGATTTTTCCCTGAAGAATGGTATAATACATTCTTAACCGCTATTTATGACTTGTATAATCCAATTTCAAGGTGAATCAGGTGGTATGACATGACAAAGGTGATCCTGCCCCGTATTAATAAAGGTTTTCATGATGTTTGTTGGTGTTTCCATTATTTTAATAACCACCTGTATATATATATATATATATATATATATATATATATATATATATATATATATATATATATATATATATATATATATATATATATATATATATATATATATATATATATATATGTGAGAATGAGTTTGGCAACACAACTGAACTATTACTACAACTTCCACTCCTACTACTTCGGCGCGAAGGACTTGGCGCGCAAACACAGTGATGGACTAGTGACATTACGAAGCGGATGTGTCGCTCCGCAGGCTTGCCGTTTTGAGTCAAATAGCTATGTTGATGCTTTGTTTTTTTTTAATTTCATACTAAGTGTTAGTCCTGTCTTGTAAACATCGTCTAGTTTAATTAAATGTTCAAAATGATTAAGTCTAATGATTCACTTCTAAAGGAAGGAGTACTAACTCCTTCCTACATGGGTGCTCGGCCCTCGGACTCGAAAAATACCCCTAGCTTGGACTGAAAAACTATTTTCTTTTGATGATTACCGGATTACTGTTCTCTGTGATTTCTGTTTTGGATACCGCCAGCGAAAACGAAAGTGATGTGCCACGGACTCTGATAATATTCTGATGGGATGACGAGAACCGAAAACCAGAACTGTGAGTATATTCTGATCATATTATAATTATTTGATGCATACTTTGAAGCTTGTTCAAGAAAATTTTGAAGATTAATGGAATTCTCATCTTATTGATGATAATTATAAGAAAACTGAAAATATTTCAACGTTCTTTTGATGCAAGAATTTAATTGATGCTAAATTCATTTTTGATGGTCTTTGACGTTGAATTTATCACTTCTGTTTTCTTGAAGAGAATTCTATTTCGATGAAATTATTTGATGATTTGATGAAAATTTCGACATTTAACTTGAAGAATCTTGTTTCCTTGAACAAACCACAACATAACATATATTTTGAATGATTGCAATTTGAATACAGTTTGAAGAATATTATATTATTTCCTTGATGCATATTTTGAGAATCAATATTTTATTATTGAATTGATATTTGAGGAAATTTCGATTTGAAATTTTATTTTTGAATTTGAGTACCTACGTATTATAAGTATTGATTTTGGTTTTGAATATTTGTATATTTGTGTACTATAATTGTTTGAACCTAGTATATAGTTATGGCTACTCTCAACGATTACCCCAATATTGCAAAATCATTAAAAATTGGTAGTACGAATCAAATAAAGGTTCTACATCGTTTAATTTTTGGTACAGACGGCGACAGACAAAATCGTACCAGATTACGTAAATTTACAGGTTTTAAACAGCCATTCGTGTTGGAAGCAACGAAACAGAAAGTACTTAAAGAGTTTTCACTTAAAGACTTGATTTCTATTTGTAATCTACTTCATTTAGAATTTTCAACTGACCCAGACAAATGTGCCAATACCATTCTTATGAGTCTTAGTGATTTATCGTTATTAAAAGCAGAATTTTCTGATCTTTCGGAATGCGAAGTGAATGATGACTCACTTCCGGGTGCACGTTCATCCCAAACTAACAGCGTTATAGAGGAAAATAGATCTCCCTTTTCCCCCACCATTGACGCAAAAGAATCTTCGAATAAGCAAAATACACACATTTCCGTTGGTGAATCAGATCAAAATTCATTGCCTTCAGTTGAAACTGCGAATCTCTCTTTCCAGTTGTTTTGTCTGAAAGACGTTGTTGATTTAATAAAACCTTTCTCGTCTCGTGATAATTACAGTGTTGAGAATTTTATATCTGACGTTGAAGAACTTTTTTGTTTATATCAGATAAACAATCCAATTCACCAAATTACTTTTGTTAGAAAATGTTTAACTGGTCCCGCTCAAACTTTAATTAGGTCTATTCGTGGAATTACAAATTGGGAACAATTGAAGCACCATTTATTAGACGAATTTTCGGACAAAATTAACGGTATTCAGTTACATAAATTAATGGAATCTCGACGTATGAAACCGTTTGAAACCCTACAAGAATATTTCTTAGCTATGAGAGATTTGGCACACAAAGGTTCTCTCGATGACTCCTCTCTGTTTGAGTATGTCATAAACGGAATTCCTGATTCAACAAACAATAAAGTTATTCTTTACGGTTGTAAATCCGTCCCTGAATTTAAGGAAAAGTTGAAAATTTATGAACAAATCTTTAACAGATCACAAAATTTCAGACAAAATAATCAGAAAAAAATTGATGCTTTCTACCTCAATGTGAAAGTCGATAATACACGTAGCCCAAATACACAGCCAGTATGTTTTTCCTGTGGCTTGAGAGGTCACAAAAGCAACCAATGTTTGAATAAGTCACATGGTAAACAATGCTACGGATGTAAAAGTTTTGGTCATGTTCCTGCTAATTGCCCTAAAAGTTATCGAAATTCTAAACCAAAACCTGATTCTCAAAAACCTATTTCTGATAAAACTGTAAATGCACTTTCTCCTGAAACTTCATCGAAAAATCCCATGCATGTTGACATTCAACTTGCAGGAATTCAATTGACAGCACTCTGTGACACTGGGTCACAGGCAACCCTCATCAATGAGAAAACCTATCGAAGAATTGGTTCGCCACCATTGCAGCCCACCAACATTCCCTTTTCAGGAATTGGCAAAAACCAAGTTCACAGCATCGGAATCTTTCAGGATTCCATCGAAATTCAAACCATTACTTTACCTGCTAAAATACATGTTCTAGAGGATGACTTGATTCCTTTTGATGTGATTATCGGAATCGACTTTTTACAGCAAACCCAATTTACATTTGATAAAGACGGTATTCGTATATGCAAAACTCCTGAAAATAACACCTTCGTTAATATTGCTAATGTTTCTGATGATCAAGCTTTTCCATTTGATCTTTCACACATTTTGAATTCTGAAATTCGTGAGGAAGTTCAAAATATCGTTACTTCCTACAAATCACATAAAGTTCAAGACACTGAAATTAAGATGACTATTTTATTACAAGATGAAATCCCTGTAGCTCAACGTTCTCGACGACTCCCTTTCGCGGAACAGAAAATTGTAGAAAGCCAAATTCAAGATTGGTTAAATGATGGAATTATTAAAGAAAGTTGCTCCGATTATGCCGCACCGATTGTTCTATGTAAGAAAAAAAGTGGAGATTATAGACTTTGTGTTGATTACCGCAAATTGAATAGAAAAATGATAAAAGATAAATTTCCCTTACCGCTCATCGAAGAAGCTTTAGACAAACTTGGAAAATCTCGGGTGTTCACTTCACTTGATCTCAAAAATGGTTTCTTTCATGTACCTATGGAACCTAACAGCACTAAATATACTTCTTTTGTGACTCATGAAGGACAATACGAATTTTTACGTGTCCCATTTGGCTTATGTAACAGTCCCAGTGTTTTCCAACGATATGTTTACACAGTTTTTAGATATCTCATTCGCGACAATGTTCTTATTGTTTACATGGACGATCTTCTCATACCATCTAATGATGAAGTTGAAGGTCTACAAAAATTACGCCTAGTTCTCCAAACAGCTGCAGACTATGGCCTTGAATTGAACTTTAAAAAGTGTCAATTTTTACAGCGAAAGATAGAATTTCTTGGTTACATTATCGAAAATGGAGTAGTTAAACCCTCACCTACCAAGACACAAGCTGTTCAAAATTTCCCACAACCTCAAACCCCTAAACAAGTTCAAAGTTTTCTTGGATTAACAAGTTATTTCAGAAAGTTCATTCCAAATTATGCGCTGATTGCTAGACCATTAAGTGACCTCCTTCGGGATAATGTAGAATTTAATTTTGACTCTGAACAAATAGCAGCTTTTCAACAACTTAAAAACATTCTTTCACAAAACCCAGTTCTTCATGTTTTTCAACAGGGATACCCATTAGAACTCCACACTGATGCCAGCTCCTTAGGTTTTGGCGCTGTGCTCTTGCAACAATCCGATGATGGACAGTTTCATCCTATTCATTATTTTAGCCGTAAAACTACAGTTCAACAAGAAAAATATCATAGTTATGAACTGGAAGTTCTTGCCGTTATTGAAGCGCTAAAAAAATTTCGAAACTACTTGTTGGGAACAAAATTTAAAATTATCACCGATTGTGATGCTTTCCAAAAAACGATGCACAAAAAAGACCTACCAGCTAAAATTGCTCGATGGGCATTGATGTTAGAAGACTTTGATTATGAAGTTTGTCATCGACCCGGTAGACAGATGAAACATGTTGATGCTTTAAGTCGTAACCCCATTCTTGTAATTACCTCAAATGATATCACTCAAAAGGTGAAAAATGCCCAAGACCAGGAGGAATTTATATCTCAAATTAAATCTATGCTTGAATCTACACCTTCTGATGAATTTTTTGTTAAAAACGGAATTCTTTATAAACTTCATCAGGATGCCGAACTTTTAGTAGTACCACAAATGATGCAGAAAGAAATAGTGCTAAACGCCCATTCACAAGGTCATTTTGCTTCACAAAAAACCGAATTAATTGTTTCTCGTGAATTTTTCATTCCTCAACTTAAGAAATTAGTTCAAGAAATTATTTCGAACTGTATTCCTTGCATTTTGTCCTCGCGAAAATCTGGAAAACAAGAAGGATACCTTCACCCCATTCCAAAAGGTGATGCACCCCTTGAATGTTACCATTGCGACTTTTTAGGACCTTTACCATCGACAAAAAAATGTTATAAGTATCTTTTTACAGTAGTTGATGCCTTTTCCAAATTTGTATGGATCTATCCCGTGAAGTCCACCTCTACGAAAGATGCCTTAGACAAATTATCCTTGCAACAAACTACATTTGGCAACCCTTCAAAAATCATTACTGACAAAGGTAGCGCATTCACATCTTCAGAATTTCAAAGTTACTGCCAGGAACAGTCAATTGAACACATTTCAATAGCAACAGGTGTGCCACGTGGCAACGGTCAGGTTGAGCGTGTTCATGGCACAATTATTCCCGTTTTAACTAAGTTAGCTCTAGATGAACCTGACAAATGGTTTAAATATGTCCCAAGATTGCAACGTATCTTAAATAGTACCACCACACGCAGTACAAAATTCACACCCTTTCAACTTTTAATTGGTGTTAAAATGAAACAACAAGAGGATCTACAGATTAAAAATCTTCTTGACGAGGAACACCACCAAAGAATTCTTGATGACAAAGAAGCGTTACGTATCGAAGCTAAACGAAATATCCTCCGTTTACAGGAAGAAAACATACGACAATATAACAAACGGCGTAAACCGGCTTCTAAATACAAGATCGGTGACAAAGTGGCAATACAACGAACTCAATTTGGAACCGGATTAAAGCTCCGACCAAAGTTCTTCGGACCATATGAGATCACGAACATCAACCCCAACGATCGTTACGAAGTTCGAAAGTTAGGACATCACGATGGTCCAACCATAACATCAACTGCAGCGGACAAAATGAAACAGTGGTGCAGAAACTGAACACCAATACCACTGTGTTGAACACTGCTTGATTTTTTGAAATATTTTTCCTTTTTCTGCTTTTTTTTTTTATCTTTTCAGAATTATTGTTTACAACCCAGCCGCGGACGTCTGGAAAGTCAGAACGGTCGTGTGAGAATGAGTTTGGCAACACAACTGAACTATTACTACAACTTCCACTCCTACTACTTCGGCGCGAAGGACTTGGCGCTTGACTATGTCTAGAGAACACCTACACAAGCGTAAGATTCTGGCTGACTCATCTCAACTGTCAATCATGGAGGTAGATCTATCAGAGTTTGGGATGGCCTCTCATGGTTTTTCTTCAGGCCAGTTATAAATATAAAAGGGAGATTGAATGAGAAGGACTATGGCGAAATTTTAGCTCACTAGTCCCTCCTATGGTGGAAAGATTGTTTCTTACAGGAGATGGCGTTCTCCGGTATGATAATCCCCGTATACATACAGCTAAATCTATCAAGTATTGGTTTGCAGAGCATGAAAATGAAGCCAAATATATTATCTTGCCGTGTACAATCCCCTCGACTATAAATCATCCAACCACCGTGATCTGTGTAACCGGATAGATAAAGGTATCGATATCCACCCCAGCATCTCTACAGGAACTTTCCTGATTTTTCCCTGAAGAATGGTATAATACATTCTTAACCGCTATTTATGACTTGTATAATCCAATTTCAAGGTGAATCAGGTGGTATGACATGACAAAGGTGATCCTGCCCCGTATTAATAAAGGTTTTCATGATGTTTGTTGGTGTTTCCATTATTTTAATAACCACCTGTATATATATATATATATATATATATAAATTATATATATATATATATACACTCATGGACAAAAAAATTAGCGCACCAAGAAATAATTGCGGGATCGTAACGAAACTTGCAATGTAGGTACATGTCGGGGAGATATGCAAATGATTAGAAATGCAGCTGGATTGCGCATTACGTATAGCCGGTAGAGGGCGTTTTACATCGTACTCTGTGGAGTATAAAACAGGTAGCCAAAGCTTGTTTGAGTGTGCTGAATCATTTACAAAGGAAGAGCTGAGATAGACATGCCATTACGCCGTGTTCGAAGACAATATAAGCAGTTGTCGCAGTTTGAGAGGGGGAAAATCGTCGGGATGATGGAAGCTGGGTGGTCAGCTAGGCGAGTAGCTCGTCAATTAGTCCGCTCTGATTGTGTTGTGAGGAGGTGTTGGAACCAGTGGACCCGAGAGATGTCATGTACACGAAGACCAGGCTCAGGACGCCCTCGACAGACCAATCGTCGAGAAGAGCGCCACATCGTAAGAAATGCACGCGTACAGCCAACTGCTTCATCGGCCGCCATCCAGGCACAGGTAGCACCTTCACTAGGGGCCTCTGTGTCTTCTCGAACCATACGAAGGCGCCTGGCTGAAGGACAGTTGGTATCGCGGCGCCCATTACGTGTGCTGCCCATGACGCCCACCCATCGACGCCTCCGTTTGGAGTTTTGCCGCGCACGAGGAAACTGGACTGCAGCGAAATGGAACCAGGTCGTCTTTAGCGACGAATCCAGATTCAATCTCGACAGTGATGACAATCGTGTTCGTGTGTGGAGAGCCGGTGGTGAACGCTTCAATCCTGCCTTTGCTGTACAGCGACACATCGCTCCCACAGCTGGTGTGATGGTATGGGGTGCCATTGCCTACAATACACGGTCATCCCTAGTATCGTTCCGTGGCACCATGACAGCCCAGCGGTATGTTCATGAAATCCTTCAACCACATGTGTTGCCACTCATGCAACGGCTCCCAGGAGCCATTTTTCAACAAGACAATGCTCTGCCTCATACGGCAAGGGTGTCACAAGTCTGTCTCCGCACTGTTACTACCCTTCCTTGGCCTGCCCGATCCCCAGATTTGTCTCCAATCGAGCATATCTGGGATCATTTGGGACGACGAGTTGGGCATCCCACGAGTTTGAACGAACTAGAGGCAAGGTTACAGCAAATATGGAACGAAATGTCTCAAGACATCATACAGAACTTGTATGACTCAATGCCCGATCGTATCGCATCGTGCATTCGCGCTAGAGGGGGTCCAACGGAGTATTAACTCCTCCGTTCTTTTGCCTTTTTCTCTGAAATAAATTATCCTTTTTCTTTGATTTTCTTATCATTTACTTATATCAAAGTAGTCATTACGTATGTAAAATTTCGTTTCATTTTGACGACTCCTTCTTGGTGCGCTAATTTTTTTGTCCATGAGTGTATATGTACATATATATGTGTGTATAATAATTAGTTAACATTTGATTCTAATTAACGTGTTCTTTCTGCTTGCAGATGTAGCTGAATTATGTAGAAAGACTCTGTTTACTCGATAAGGAATTTAAACTTAAAATATGTTGTTATCTGCAAAAGTGTTTTGCAGTTTACGTGTACTGTTTTTAAAATCAATAAGCAAAACAAAATCCTTAACTAAGCAGACTTACCGTTTATTACGACAAGAAACTTCTGTTTTGTAACAAAATTGCATAGTGTTGTTTACAAGACATTAAAAAAATATAAAAATAACTTTTCACATCGTTTCTTAACAAAGAATTGGTAAGTCTAGTAAATCTCTCTTAAACTCAACAAAAAGCATTTTATTACCATAGTTTATTGTACAATCTAGGCAGGAACTGTGCATTGAATTATACTGTATAACGGGAGTTTTTATACCCATCGCTTCAATTCCTAACTTTCGAGACACACTCATCAACATCTGACTCGTTTCCCAGTCTTCCCAAAATACTAGCCTAGAAATACCTTTGTTGAGTGTTTATTGCCAATTTAGGGGAAAAAATCGATTAGAACTTTCTTCTTCGTCCCCTTCACGAATTCTTCTGTCTAATAAAATACGTTGAAATAATACATAGAAATCCCTAAATCAAAGACAAAAAAGTTTTTTAAGTGAACGGTATCAAAATAAAATTAACTTCTTTGAGATACATTATTTATTATTCGAATTTGAAATAATGAGTAGGCTTTAACTGTAACTTACAATTTCCTTTCCTGAGTGTCACTTGGAAGCTTCCTGGAGTCTATTAAATTCTGCGAAATTGACACTTTAAGACGAGTTTAAAAGATTGCGGAACATTTCACAAATAATCAAATCAAAATAGGGACCTCCTTTGGCGACAATGGACAACAAAATGTCTGATACCTAAACTCGGATTTTTAAAAGTCTTACTTTTAAAGTGATTTTGAAACGAAGTATATATATATATTAAACACTCTAAGCAATTTACACGGACTTTTTCTCCGTCAACCTATAGCTTTAAGAGTATAAATCGATGGTTTATTCCATCATATAGTTTGATGTTCAAAGCGTCTCAGACGAAAGATTATTTATCGGCTTATCTACTTAAACAGTACAAAAATGTTCCTCTTTCTTTTCGTATCCTATTCACAGCTCTATTAACGTGATACAGGTATTTGCAGAGAAAGGAAAAATGTTCTTGATTTAAAAAAAATAAGTGATGGCATCTTAAAGGCTGAGAAAATATAATTTATAGTAGTCTAGGCGAAAATAGACATTTTTGTAGCAGTACGATGTTACATACCTGTTCAACATATTTGCTTTTTTGACTTTTTCGAGTTTGCCAAAATTTCTGGTAAAACGAGTAACATAGAAAAGCCTTGGAGACATTTAACATATAAAGAAAAAAATAATAATTTTTTCTAATAACACACAATCAAAAATCCTTTTGAAGGGTGATGTGTACTGATTCTCTATCATCTTTATTTTTGCTTAGTAATATTTCGTCCTGCAACAATATTGTAGTGAATTTTCAAATCACTCTTTGCGAGCTTAAAGCTAGAGGAATTAGTGTTTGTTTTCCACATGTCCGAGGTCATTCTGGCATCTTAGGGAATGAAAGAGCCGATTGGCTTGCAAAGCAAGCTACAAAGCTAAACACCATTGATCCTGTGAGAATCCCTAAATCTCACATTCGCAATGAGAATCACAAAAAGACCATTCTCTTATGGAATGAGCTGTACCAGAATTCATCAACTGCCTCTTTAACTAAACTATTTTTCCCCACAATTTCGCAAAGACTAAATAACAAGCATTTCTTCCTTGATTTTCAGGTAACAAAATTTCTCACTGGCCACGGCAATTTCAATTGCTATCTCAGAGAAATTTGGATTATCGGACGCTGATCTGTGCTCCTGCAGCGTGGGCGGGGTTCAAAATGTCGAACATTTGCTTTTTGTCTGCTCCAAGCTTACTGAAGGGAGAAGGGATTTTATTGTGGAATTGGATTCCTGTAACATTAGGTTTCCTCCTCCGCTTCATGATTTGGTCGACCACAAATTGGCTTTTTTTCTCATTCTGTAAATTTATTGCCTTTGCTGCTTCAGTTTTTAATTAGTCTTGTTTGTAATTAGTTTGTTTTTTATGTTGTTTTTTCATTGTTTTTATTTGTTGTTTCTACTTACTTCTGTAAGCCTTGCGATGCACTTTGTGGTGCACAAGGACTGCCTTATTTATTAATAAAAGAAAAGGGTGCTGTGTACTAACCGTATTGGATTCGCTCACCTCAATGTTAAGGCTGGTATGTACTAACCCCATTGGATTCGCTCACCTCAATGTTAACCTATGGAGAAAATTTGTCCACGGATTGCCGACTTGGATTCAAAGATTTTTTTTTAAAAATTGTACTCCGTCATAGAGAAAGAAATTTTACATTTGTGTACATTTTTTGTTTTAAAAAAAATGCAATTAATAGTTTAAAATTTAAATTACTCGGGGAAAAATCTGGTATACTGTGCTTTAAACGCTCATAAATGACTTCGGTAGACGAAATTTATAAAATGAATCCTGTAGCGCTTTGTAGAAAAGTTCAGGCTATCTGACAATACCAATTTTATTTGATTATCAGCATTTATGTACCCGTAAATAGTTGACAAAAATACATTTTAAATAATAAATTTGGGGGCAGCGCTTAACCCCCCTATATAGAGAGTTAGCCATTACAATCCCTCAAAATGTCAATTCTGAGTGGTGTGAAATTCTCGAACTGTCAACTGGACTCCTCCCACCACAAGAGTCTGGAAGAAGAGGAAAAGGGAAATACGATTTTTTTCTTAGTACATAGTAGCCTTAAGCTATGGAGAAAATGTGTCTACTGCTGACAGCTTACATAAAAAGCTGATTATACAATAAAAATGGTATTTTGAGATATCCTGAAAATGTATGCACCTTGCAACAGAATTCATTTTATAAATTTTCCCCCAACTAAGGAATTTATGAGCGTTTAAAACATGCTATGCCAGATTTTTTTCCAGATTATATTTTGCCAGATATATATTTACTTTTTGCTTGAACCAAGGTGTAGAATTTCTTTCGCTATTATGGAGTACTATTAAAAAAAAGCTTTGAATCCGAGTCGGCAATCTTTGGACAACATTGACCAAAGACCAACGATAGACCAACATTGAGTCCATAGACCAGAGGTGGGGAACCTTTTTACCATTAGAGGCCACATGTAAATTAGGTAGTAATAAAGGAGGCCGAATAAGTTGATGAACCTATAAATGCGACTTTTATGAAATTATTATAGTTAGATATAGTTTTAACAATTTGGTGCATTATATAGAAAAATAATAAAAAAAAATTAAGTCCTTATTTATTTATTATTTGACATAAAAAGTTACAATATAAAATACTTTTGTATTCACATAAGGATAAAAACTTGTTATAACATTAATCATTAATTATTATTTTTTTTGCAGAAAAAATAATACGTTTTAACGTACATGGATTAAGTCACAACAATAATAGTAAGAAAATAGTTTTTGTGTAGAGATCATATAACATGTCTGGTAGTATTGCTAAGAAACTCTGAGCATTAAATTACATATAAAGTGTAGTTAAAGTATTATACAATCAAGGTAAACGAAGCTCATTTGGATAAATATACAATTGTAGCGACTTTAGACAACAATTTCAAAATGTCAACTTTATTTTGGCCGACACTGTACATGTATTCATGCCGTACTTTATTTAATTCTATTGATTTGGAAATTGGTGTAATCTATATAATTAAATATTAATTAATTCAAGTGCTAGCTTTTATGAAGGCCGCAAGAGAAGATCACGGAAGCCGCGCGTTCCCCACCTCTGCCATAGACCATTGGATCCATAGACCAACATTGAGTTGAGAGAATCCAAAAGAGTTTGTACACAGCAGCCTTAAAGTAACGAATAGTTTCTTCTGGGTCTGTGAGAGTAATTAGGCAAAATTTGAAACTAAATGCGGTTCAAAAATGTATTTAGACCATGCAGAAATATAGATAGAGCAGGTAAGACTATTTTACAAATGTTTACCCACTGTAATCTAAAATGAGGTTATTATTAACAAAAATTTAAGGTTCTAATAACAGTTAACTACAAACTGCAATTTCCGAAAGACTTTTTGTTTCTTTTTATGCAAATTTCTTTGCTTGAAATTATTTGATGTCATTCCATCATGGTTATCTTGCAGACTATCAAATACTTTAAGGAGTAAAATACTCCAGCCATTTTCAAGCGTTTTTGATGACTTTGGATTGAAATGGTAGGCACTCCTTTTAATGTTTTAAAAGTATGTAGTAATCAGGCACAATAGGAACGTTTACAGTGGATTAAAGCGCTAATATATGATTAATTCTATCTATTATTTCCTCGAAATTGTCTTGGTGACGTTTAAATCGGGAAGGAAAAAAAATTCAGGTACTCTCTTCTAAGGAAACTACCGCGGGTCATTAACGCAAGATTATTTATAGTTGCTTACCTCTTTTATATATATATATATATATATATATATATATATATATATATATATATATATATATATATATATATATATATATATATATATATATATATATATATATATATATATATATATATATATATATATATATATATATATATATATATATATATATATATATATATATATATATATATATCAAAATTTTGACGCATTTTGGTATTTTTCTGTTTAGCTGTTTACTACTTGCCCAACGATACAGACTAGGTTTGGTTCCTTGCCAGAATTAAAACTCGTGATGACGGTCGATTTTAGTGTCTGAAATTTTGCTTTCCGGAAGACTGTTATGGAGGAATGTAATCCTGCATTAACATAATGAATTTTATCTGTGACACACAATCAAAAAAGCGTTTTAAGGTAAATGATAGTTTCTGCTGAGTCTCTGAGTGTAATTAGACTAAGGTTTATACGAAATTATATGGACCAGAGGTAGCCAAGTGTTAGGGCGTCGGTTTTCGGGCCTGAGGGTACTCGGATCGATTCCCGACAAGCACTATTAAATACTTACGTTAGATATGGGAACGTTAAATCCATAGACCGAAAAGTCCCTCTATGACGTCAGATAGGGTGGGAGAGGGTACGATCCTCCAGAGGTCGCCACTGTGGGTTCATGGTCAAAATTAAGGCGGCATCCGGCTAAATTTGACGCCGAACCTTGTGGGGCCGTTATAAACCGGTGTCGCACCCCTCAAGCCAGCTAGCCTATATGGACCTTGTCTGGAGTACTCCCTGCCAGGGTGCATTAGAATCAATAATAACAAAAAAAATTCTATTACAAATTGTATTAAGAACAGGCATGAATATATAGAGAAAGTAAGATTATTTAACAAAGGTTTTCCCATTGTAATCCAATAGTAGGGTAATATTAACCAAAGTATAAGGTTCTAATAACGGTTAACTACAAATTGCGGTGTCCGATGGTCGATAAATTTCTTTTTGTGTCAAGTTTGTTCATTTGCAAAAGTTCGTACCGGTTGGAATGTTATCAAGGTTACGTTGAGGACGATCAATTATGTTGAAAGTGAACTCTATCAAAATAAAATTAACTTATATGCCATGCTTTATGTATTATTGAAATATAGGATAATGAGTAGACTTTAACTGTAACTTTAACTTTCCTTTCCTGAGTTCCACTTGAAATCTTCCTGAAATCTACTAGTTTCTGCAAAAGAGACACTTTAAGGCAAAATTAAATTAATGCAGGGCATTTCTCAAAAAATCAAATCAAAATGGAGACCTCGTCTAGCGACAACGGGCTGAGAAATTCAAAGAGATAAAATTATTCAGCCATCATCAAACATTTATGATAGCTTCTGAAAAAAAGGAACACATTCCTTTAAATTTTTGCACTAAACAGGAACAAAACGGGACGTTTTCTGTGGTAGGAATTGATAAAATATGATTAAATCTAACTACAGTTCCAGAAAGTAACCCTAAATCACAGAATACTAAATTATTCAAACCTGCAAGGGATTGAGAAGCATTTTTCACGATTATTGCCAGTATGGTACGTACTGGAGGCATAAACCAGAATTTTATCATGATGTATCTTCATACACAGTGGACTGGAGGAACGTTAGAACAACCCCAGAGGACGAGTATAGTAGATAAAGAAAGAGAAAAATGAATCAATACCAAACGGTAAAAAGAATTAAAGAACGTATATGTGAGATTGATGAGAACGAAAGGTATGGGAATGGAGCAATAAGAAACACCTAAAGGGAGAAAAAAGGCTCGAACATCTAAAACACTCGTCTATTTCGGATAAAGAAGACTTTTGTATCTTCCTTCTCTATCGAATTCATGCATAGAGGAAGTTTTGATTTAATTAAAACAAAATAAGGAGAATTGTTGATATTTAATTTGTAAAAACATAGTTCATAGGAAAATATTATATATATATATATATATATATATATATATATATATACATATATATATACATATATATATATACATATATATATATATACATACATATATATACATATATATATATATATATACATATATATATATACATACATATATATATATATATATATATACATACATATATATATATATATATATATATATATATATATATATATATATATATATATATATATATATATATATATATATAAATAAATTGTAAAAAAAGGAAGAAATCATGATAAAGAAGTGCGGTTTGCAAGAAAGGGTTCACAAGGGAGTCGGATTTTTTTTGCAGACAAAAAAAAAGCTTAAAAAGTTAAATATATATATATTTAACTTTTTATACTTTCAGGGTATGAAAATCCACGTTGACGGCACAAGATTCTTTATGAACTGTAGAAATTGTCCAGAAACCCAACTTTCTTCAGAACATATCTTTGACTGTCCTGCAATTGTGGCTGCCCCTTTCCAAACTAGTTTTGTCACTTCAAGAATTCCTCTACAGTCCACGGGTGCCTGATGTGGCAGCTGCTGTTAGCCAAGCTTTTGGTTCTATCCAAGACTTATTCCTTCTGCACTGTTCGTAGATACGACAACAACTCACCTCTTTCCTTTGTCGAATCATATCGACGTTATGTAGTCACCATGTAAAGTTGTTTCTTTGCCAAGTTATTCACTTACGCACTAATTTTTAATTGCACAATTCGGAAAATTCATCGTGGGAAAGAAAAGGGGTTTCTGAGTGTCAGCTATTAGTAATTTCTTCTCCCCGTTGGCGATTATTCTAGAACGTTTACGTTTCTGTCCCAGCATTCGTTGCAGGGGTCCCACATTCGCTAAATGAGATATTGCAAATAATTTTAAAAAGTAAATTATCCACACGTCAATAACACATTTTTTGCCTGCCCACATGGTTCAGTGATTAGCGTTCTGAGCTGCCATGAAGTGGGCTTGGATTCAAATACCGGATTCAAAAGACTTGGTCCTTTATGTGTCGTCTCCCTCATAGTAGCAATGCTGGCTCACCTCTATGTTGCTTCCATTGAAAATAGCCAGTAAAATCGCGGTGAATAACAAAAGGCGAATATCTCACGACAAAGTGCCTTCGCATTAGACAAAAAAAAACCAACACACGTATTCGATAATTATGATAGAAAGATGGGATATTCAATGAATTTATAAATTGCACTAGATGGTGAACTGCAGGTCATTGTTTGGTATACTCCGATATATTCAATTCACTATCTTATGCTTTTTAAAAGTTAATACTCAACATCCCTTTGTGTAGCTTATTAAGAAAACAGATTATATCACAGTAAGGAGGTCCATATTTTCATACTCCAGCCACTTCAATTTTCAATGTATAACGAGCTTGGGAAACCTAGGGTAATTAAAACTAGTCTTTGAAGGGACAACATCAAAGAGATTAGAAGCAATTTAAACTGTAAAGTCTTAAAATTTCTTCTCGGAGTTTCTCTGTTATAAAATTACTGCTCTGAGGCAAGAAATTACAACGTTTTGTAAATTTAACTAGCTGAAAACCCGCACTTCGCTACGGAGTACATTCAAATTAAATACAACGGTCAATGTATGCAATTAATGCCAAAAAAATAAATAAATAAAATAAATATGTATATTTATTATAAATACGACAATCAATGTATAAAATTGATGTAAATATATATATATATTTATAAAAAAATCGTAAGGGATATTTTTATAGACAAAGTAATGTAGAAGAAAATATTCAAATTAAATGTAATAGGACATACTAAAGAATATACGAGTAGTACAGTTAATATAGTACAGTTTGAGGAACATAATATCTTTTACTGTATTTTAATATTTTTTTGGATAATGTCCAATCGTCTGCCACATTAGCAAGAAAGAAAAATATTATTTGTCTATTTAGTTGTTATGCTCGTGACGATAAATTTATTTAAAGTACCAGAAAAAGAAATCACGTGATCAGCATTTAATAAATTAAATTCTAAAAATTAATCTTTAAAAATTCACCGAAAATCATAAAATGAAGGTAAAGATTCGAAAAAGATTTCATTTTGAAGGAATTGTTATGATCTTTCTCGTGATATAAATTTTGTAACCCTCAAATTATTATTTAAAATGCAAACTTAAAAAAAGTTACTAAAACAGCTGAAAAATTTAATGTTAAAAAATCTGAGAATAATTTTTCAAAAATATTTCTTAGTGCACCCCTATACTATAAGAAAAATCGCCATACAAAATTTCAGCCCTTTAGGTCCAGCGGTTTGGACTGTGCGTTGTATGTCAGTCAGTCAATCAGTCAGTCAGTGAGTCAGTCAGTTACGGAACTGTTTTATATATATAGATAAAGGACTATATTGTTATACACGATCAGAGGAAATTCAAGATTGCGCCTCAGTCGTTAATATTATATCGTTAAATGAAGGGTTTGCGGCAAAAAGGAGGCAAATTCAATTTTTCAAGTTTTCGGATAAACGGCGAAAAAAAATTTAATTTCAAATTCTAAGTTGTGGGAAAATATTATTTTTGAAAAATTTCCTTAATCGTTCTTACATGTTACTACACTGTTTTCACTCAAAAGTATGGTAGATTACTTGGCACATGCGTGATAGTTGGAGCTTCCTCTTTCTTGCCACCAAACGGATGTTCTATCTATTTCTAGGAAAAATATTTCGTAATAAAATGCAATCTTCTATCATAATATTCTATTTAAAGAAAACGTCAATTGAAATGCAGAATATATATTTTGGCTTTACAAACAGAAAATTCCATTTTTCAATCGTTACATTCCCCCCTCCCCGTACCGTTTGCCTCATCTGCTTTGTTGTCTGGTTGTAGTTCACCGTAAAACCCTATATCAGTTTGTGCGACTTGTTTTCGAGCTAGGTCCATTGCATCTTTATACTTTGCAGTTAAACAGTATACAGTATTATGTTTATTAGAACCAAAATACTCCATCATTAACCCATTAGTGCCTAGCGTCCTTTTAAAAGGACGCTTACATAATAAGCTCTAAATCACTAATTTTTTTATTTTTTTCGATCCAAATAGCAGAATATCATGATAAAGTGTTGTATTTCTTATTATCCATCAGTTGGTAGCACTACATTAATGTTCTATTTCTGCTTTGAGGGTCTAAAGTCAGAGTTAGTCGTTCTTTAGGTTTTCAAAAGAACGTCACACAAAAAGTAAGTTTATTTTATTGTTTTTCAATGTTACGAAAATATTTTATGCTGTTATCACAGTTAATACTCTTTTCTTAAATATTTATTTTTCAAAATTGTTAAAATTATATATTAACACTGTTATATTTTCTTTTGCGTAGCGTTCTATATATAGGACGCTAGGCACGAATGGGTACATGTTTTTCTCTACCTGTTCCGCTATACGAATGCGTCTTTTTTTCTCAATTTATGATGTTTTATTACCATAGAGAAAAGGAAATGCTATTTATTTTCAGAAAAATGATGTTATAAATTATTTTTATAAATAAATATTATTGAGTATTCGTTATTTATGAAAATAATTTAAAAATAAATGTTCTCTTGATTAAGGAATGATTAAAAAAATTTCTTATTTAAGAGAAATATTAGCCTCTTGATAATGAAATGAACGTATTTACAAATTAGCCTCTTAAATACAAAAATTTTAATCAAATGATGTGTTCTGTATTTAGTGATTTTAAAAAATAATGAAAAATGACGAAGTACATAAGTAATTGTCTGGATTTTTTAAAAATATGTGTATTTTAAATGACTATAATTTAATAAATTTTAAGAATTTTGTCTTTTAATCCAAATTATATTTGATCTAAATATACTGAAATGAGCAATCGATAAGTTTTAAAGCTCTTATTTATATTTTTGTTTTCATTTTAATTTTGACTGTGGAGAGGCATTAGCTTTAATGGCAGAGTTATCTGATAATGATACATTCCACGAAGCGGATATTTATTTGGACCCACCATCTAATGAAGTTACCGATGACTGGCACTATACGGGTTAATAGAACTAAAAAATGTCCACTTGGAGATGTTAAATCTGTTAAAAAGAAGAGATGGGGAAGTTTTGATTTTCAGAACAGCAAAAATTTTAAAATGGTTCGGTGGAATGACAATAGTGTCGTTACTTTGGCGTCTAACCATTATGGTATTGAACCTGTAGCTCAGGCCAAACGCTGGTCGAATATTGATAAAAGATTTATAGAGATTGACCAACCGTATATTGTGTCTCAATATAATAAATTGATGGGAGGTACCGATCAAATGGATCAAAATCTGGCACAATACCAGTGTTCCATACGGTCTAAAAATGGTGGTGGCCTCAGTTTTTGTTTAGCTTAGAAGCATCAATCCAAAATGCGTGGCTATTGTACAGATTATGTCCTTCTAATGACTTTAACAGAATGGATCTCCTCCACTTTAGAAGAGAAATCTGTCAGACATATTTTTCGAAGTACAGTAAGAGACCAAATAACAGTCTGGCTGCAGGGAAACCAAAAAGAACTTTCAAAAAGAGTGTCTGGTGATGTCCGGTATGGCGGAAAAGATCATTTAATCGTTGTGAATCCAAAGCAGATAAGATGCGCCTACTGTGGCAAAAAATCCACAAGAAAATGCAATATATAAAGAAAATGCTTGTATATAAGCAAGAAATGCTTGTATATAAATTGTGTAAAAAAAATATTACGAATAGCTTTTTTCATTATTTTGTATTTTAATAAGCGCCTTTTATATGTAAATTTAAATATAAAAGTGTGTAAAATTTATCATAAGACATAATTTATTAAATTTGTGCCTTTTAAGCTATTATTTTTGACATTTTCAGCTTTTTAAATTGTTTTGATTTCTTTTAAATGATTAAAATACAATTTAAAAACCTCGTGTTTATTTTATTATGCATTTTTTTCCCAGAGTTCCATTGGTTTCATGCATTTATTTATCTAAAAACGACATTAAAAGGAATAGTTTTAGAAAATCTAAGGGTTGAAGTGTTTGTGTAAAACCTGTACCCTCCCGTGCCTAGCGTCCTTTTTATAGGACGGTAACATTATTTTGAATAAAAATTAAAATTTTAATGCAGGAATTTTTTTTATTATTTTTTCAGTTCATTTTGCACCTGTACAAACATAATTAGGTAAAGAAAATTAAAGAATTCGATGTTGGGCATTAATGGGTTAATAATTGTTGTATAAATTGGTAAGCATACCACGTCAGTCGTTTGATTAAAAAAATAATGTAACTAACGAGTCAGGCAGATCCATCTTTTGAGTATCACGAGAACTAACGATTTGAGCTACTTCTTTCTAACATGAAACTTAATAGTGTTTTTTTTAACCCCAAGATAGTACGTGTGACACCAAACTCCCCAAGTATGGAACTACCTCCTTTTTTTTTTTGCAAACCCTTCAAAAATCCAATTACATTCAAAATAATTTATTTTATTTCCCCCTTTGTAATTTTTTATAAAAAGCCTTTAAGAAACCTACCTTCACTTTTTCAAGACTATTAACCTATAAAATGCGATATCTACTTGCAGTAACATAAGATAAGTAAGTATATTTTGCTTTTTCAATATTTCACTTTGTTTATGTACTTCATATCTTATAATAATTACAAGATAAAAAGAACTTTTTATATACCATGTTTTTAAATTTTCTGTTGAATCATATAAACTTGACAATTCTATGCATTAATAAATAGTTTTTAAAAAAAATTTTGATGAACTATCCCATCAACTTGAAAGAAAATGAAGTTAATTGGAAGTTAACTTGCGTTTAACTTTTCGTTCCCGTTCCGACCGATAGATTTCTACACCAGTATACAAAACAAAATTCACTGAAAATAACTGGAAGTTCATTCAATTCTGCTTAAAGATGGCTAAAAGTATCAAAAAATGCATTGTCATCGTATTCTGAGCTATTCTAAAAGTTTCAAATGTCTAGCTAGTCGGGAAGTTAGTTAAAAATCGATTGCAAGATTTGTACTAGACAAACACACAAACACACACACAAACAAACAAGAAAGCGAGTTAATAAAATCATGGAAAAAAATGGATTTATACTGCAGCTGCATTTCATATCAGGGGGAAAAGTGGACATATGGAATGATAAATAGTATTTTGCTGTTTATTCTCGCTCAAACTCAAAACTGTAAAAATATCCCCTTGGTGAGTGTACGTTAGAAAAGCGAGATTAAAATTAAAGGCTAAATTTTCTTCTCAGAGTTGCTGTGTTATGAAATTATTGCTCTGTAACAAGGAATTGCAACCCTTTATACATTTAATAGGGGAGGAAATATAATGCTATACATGATCATAGTAAATTTAAGATTTCAGATCAATCGTTAATATTTTATGATTAAAATGCTACTTCGCAGATAAAAAATAATTTTTCCTACTTTTGATATTATTTATTATATTATATTTTTTCTATCATTTTTGCGAATCGCTAACTTATATCATTACGTAATATTTTCATCTTTAAGCCTGCTGTGAGCTAACCCAATTGGATTCGCTCACCTCAATGTTGACCTATGGAGAAAATGTGTCCAAGGATCGCCGACTTGGATTGAAAGATTTTTTGTTTTTAAATTGCACTCCGCAATAGAGAAAGGAATTTTAGTCCTTGAGGTAGTTTTCGTTTTTAAAAAAATGCAAACAATGTTTTCAAATTTAAATTTTTCGAGGGAAAATCTGGTTAGTGTGTTTTTAAGGGGACAAGGGGCGTTCAACATTGAATTTTTTAACTGTCAATTTTTAACTCTCTATACAAAATGAGAATAATTTGTATGCTTTTTTACTACATTCAAGACCCTAAGAATTCAAAATAAAGATTTTTTTGGTAGATTAATGTCTGTTTTTCAAAAATGTTTTCAAAAATGCTAGGATATTTCAAAATGCTCCATGTGCATTCCAAGTCATTTAAAAACTTTACATTTTTTAATATAAGTTTACCGTATATATATAAATATAACTGTGCACTGATATTTTTGTATGAATCTAAACCTATAATCTGCTGGTTATTTTTCTATGTTTGTTTTGAGTTTGTGTTATTCCACGGTCTATATAAATTTGAAAAAGTTTTGTGACTTCAAAGAATTTTACACAGTTTTGTGACAAAAACTTCAATTGACAATCCTGAGAAATTTGGAAGAAATTAGAAGAAAATGAACGCGCGTGGAGTATTTTGAAAAATTATGGCATATTTGAATAATTTTCTGAAAAACAGGTCTCATTCTTCCTCAAAATACTTATTTGTGATATTTAAATGTCTTCAATGTAGTAGAAAAGAATATTAAGTATTCTCACTTTGTATATAGAGTAAAATATTGAAAAAATTTTAATAACGAGGTTGAAGATCCCTCGCCCTTTTTACGCTCCTAAATTCCTTTGGTGGACACAATTTATAAAATGAATCCCGTTTCAAGGTAAAGAGAAAAGTTCATGCGATCTGCAAATACTATTTTTATTTGATTGTAAGCATTTAAGTAGCTATCAATAGTAGATACGTTTTCTTCATAGGTTCATAGAACTGAGGGAATCCTTTAGAGTTAGTACACATGAGGCTTAACAATTCTGCCTATGTCAGTCTCCCTGTCGTGCTATCACTTCACGAATGTTTTCTAGCTTTTCGTCCTGGGTTTAAAACTTAGCGATTCCTGTGTTATTGTATCATTATTTTTAATTTGTTTCCTCCTTAAATTCTTTTACTTTTCTTTCTAATTCGCTCCACTTTATTAATTTTTCAGCCGTATTTTCATTTTTATATTGAACTAGCTGAAAACCCAGGCTTCGCTACGGAGTACATTCAAATTAAATACAACGGTCAATATATGCAATTAATGCAAAAATAAATAAATATATATATGTATAATAAATACGACGATCAGTGTATACAATTGATGTAAAAAAAATAAAAAAATATATTTATAAAAAAAATCGTGAGGGATATTTTTATAGACAAAATAATGTAGAAGAAAATATTCAAATTAAATCTAATGGAACATACTGCAGAACATAGTACAGTTAATATAGTACAGTTTGAGGAACATATCTTTTAATGTATTTTAATATTTTTTGGGATAATGTCCAATCGTCTGCCGCATTAGCAAGGGAAAAATATTTTTTGTTTATTTAGTTGTTATGCACTTGACGATAAATTTATTTAAAGTACCAGAAAAAGAAATCACGTGATCAGCATTTAATAAATTAAATTCTGAAAATGAATCTTTAAATATTCACCTAAAATCATAAAAAGGAGGTAGAGATTCGAAAAAGATTTCATTTTAAATGATGGAATTATAGGAAGTTTCATGATCTATCTTGTGATATAAATTTTATAGCCCTCAACTTATTATTTTAAATGCAAACTTTAAAAAAGTTACTAAAACAGATTAAAAATTTAATTTAAACAAATCTAAGAAGAATTTTTCAAAACTCTTTATTAGTGCACCCCTATACTATAAGAAGAATCGCCATGCAAATTTCAGTCCTTTAGATCCAGCGGTTTGGTCTGTGCTTTGTATGTCAGTCAGTCAATCAGTCAGTCAGTTACGGAACTGTTTTATATATATAGATTTTACTGATAAGGGCGTAATTTAACACTTTTTGATTTGCCGAACATTATTTGATGACAACTATCATTTAATGACTGTAGATCAGTGGTTCCCGACCGATGGTCAGTGGACCACAGGTGGTCCGCGAGAGCCTCGGGAGTGGTCCGGTACCACATATAAAAAAGTTGCCAAATAAATGGGGATTTTGAAAGCAATGTTCAATGAACTAGATGGGCCGAATAAATCCGACGACTATCAGGTGTTGAATTAAAATTTCTTAAAAGTTAACATAATTATTTAATTATTACAATATGATACGTTAGAATGTGAGTACGTTAATCCTGTATCCCTTTTGCTTGAGGGACGTTCTGTACCCCCCATACCCCCTGGAAGGTCTCCCCCCCCTCAAGTCGGTGTGCTTATGGGATTTTCTCACATGGTTCAATTTCTAGCTAAGTGGTCCACAGACTTCTGCGGGTTGGGAAACATTGCTGTAGATAAAGTCCTTGATCATGTAGCTACAACAACTTTAAAGTCCTCGATTCCTTTATTTATGGTATCTGCCTACGCTCGGAGTACTTTTTTTCAGAAATATATAGTACTGATTTTATACATGTATTTTTAGTTCAAATGTGATATAAAATCCTGAAAACAAATTCATTTTGGGTAAAAATACCATAATGTAATCAACTGGTTGAAACAGGGCATAATTACGTAAAAACTCTCATATGTGTAGTCCCACAAACTGTGTACCATCACTGACTGGTTACCAAAAACTTCCATGATGTCCTAACAGCGTAAATCGGCCTTGCAAACAGCAGCCGGTATGGTAAGCAGCAATCCCTAAAACTCTCTCTGACTCCGTGGACGGAAACAACTACTAGAGTTCGTGCCGACACCCTCTGAACTCTGCTTGCTAAGAAAGGATGTTTGGCAGTGGATCCAATGTTTCCTAGCTGGTAGCAGGATATTTTCGTGTGTGCCTCTATACTCGTTAAAATTGTGTAATTCTGTAAGTAATTATTATGTTTTCATTAAATTAGTTGAAATATTACCTAGGGTTTCCTTTTTTTTATTGTCGGGATCAAGTTTACTTTCTCCCTGAAGGCAACAGGTCTCGGTTGTTATGCGACTGTTCCGGCGAATGGCCACAAACATATTATAATATAGGGAATTCTTTATAATTTTTTAGTACAATTTAGTGCTTTCGCCAGAGACCCTACACTCAATTGAAATAAATATTTTTTTAATTTCCTCTATACTGTATACTACTGTGACACTTACCTCTGTTCTGAAGTAACAGCTTTACAATATTTCCAAAAATCAAAGAAATATATGAAAAAAATTTCAGGTAGTCTCTTCTAACGAAAATACCGCGGGTTATTAACGTAGGATTACTTATCGTTGCTTACCTCTTTTGTATGTTTATATGCATGCATGTGTTATATATATATATATATATATATATATATATATATATATATATATATATATATATATATATATATATATATATATATATATATATATATATATATATATATATATATATATATATATATATATATATATATATATATATATATATATATATATATATATATATATATATACAGTAACCACTGCTTATAGTGATCAGTGGTTATAAGAATCAACCGTTTATAAGAATGAATATCGCAAAAACAAAATCAAATGTTTTATTTCCATGTTAAAATTTTCGCTTTAAAGAATCAATCCACCGGTTTTAAGAATCAGTTTACACTCTTCGCTTTCCTTTCATTTTTCCAAAAAAGCCACTTAAGCCCTCAAAAGGCACGAAGTTCTTTCTTTTTTTTAAAGAAGATTGATAAGATGGGATGGAATATAGTCGTAAAATCCATCCCTTTCTTTATTAGACATAACATAATAGTTTCCCCTTAAACGCTTTAGCACAACACTGTCCTATTAGCTTGACCCAGGGGCATCTTTACCCGTCCGGGTCCGATTTCACTTTTCTCCACTGACAAACAAAAATAGGGACTCATTTTTCCCACATCCTGGACCCTGAAACACATAAATCTTCGGCGAAGTGTCCACTATTATTTAGGTAAACGTAACATTAGTAGTATTCAGCACGTTATCAAACCGTAAAACGTAAGCTAGAAGGTGAATCTTCGTCTGAGACTATTAGTATTGAAAGAGGTATAAACAGCCTCCTGAAAACTTCATTACGTCAAACTACCATATTAAACTTTTTCTTGCTCCATTCCTGTAGTCGAAATGTTAAAACTGTTAAGCAGGTATGTGGTAACAAATATTGGATTTTTTTCTTCTCTTACTATAATCATGTGTATCTACTGATAGGTCTAGAAATTAAGTTGTATTTTTAAAATTATAAAAAAATCATTTTAATAAAAGATAATTAACGTAAATTAAAGAGTATTTTATGGTAAATTATCTAATATATGTATATATAAGTGTGTGTGTGTCTGTCCAAAAACCTAAATTTCGGCTATAAGAATCAACCGCTTATAATAATCAAAAACAGTAATAACAAACGTGATTCTTATAAGCGGAAATCACTGTATATATATATATGCATACATGTATGTATGTATATATATATATACATACATACATACATACATACATACGTATGTATGTATGTATGTATGTGTGTGTGTGTGTGTTTGTTTGTTTGTTTGTTAGTTAAAATTTTGATACATTTTGGTACTTTTCTATTTAACTTTTAACTGCTTGCCTAAGCCATACAGACTGGGTTCACGCGCTGCCAAAAATATAACTCGCGATGCAGGACATCTGAAATTTTGCTTCCCGGAGGACCGTTAAGACCCAGCCCGCACGATCGTGCGGGTTAGACATTCATTTATGTTTTTGCTTCTGGAAAAGTCGTATGTAGGAAAACCCCGAATCGAATGATCGTGCTGGTTAGCAGAAAGTATAAAGTATCATTTTCTATCAACAGATGGCACTTGTAGTCCATATTTTACTTTCAGCAGTTAATTCGAGATTTGTTTACAAGTACAGAGGATACAGTTCTCCATTTTATCTGTCGTAAAAAGGTAATTATCATTATATTTCTAATTGCTTAGATACAAATTTTTATTTTATTGTGTAAATAAGTGTAAAGTAATAAAAAATATTAATTATGCAATATTTATAATGCTCGGAGGACTCAAGATTTCGTTACCCGCACGATCGTGCTACTTGGGCGTTACGTGAGTCACTGCTGCTGTAAGGGTAAGTGTTAGCAAAGTGCGTTTTTTTTTTCTGTTTCATTATTTTTGAAGATAGCCAGAATAAAAACGATATAGTTTGGCATTATATAAATAATGCCATATTATTTTCTTGGGTGTTATCATAGACGAATATCTTTTTCTTTATTTTTTTTCTTTTCAATTAATTTTCTTTTTCATACAAAAAAATAATATTCTGGGTTTCCCGCTGGGCGTTGGCAAGGTGTGGTTTGAGTATTTTGAGCTTTTTTTTTTAAATAATAGAATTTTCGAATACATTTTATTATTTTTCATGGAATACTATGCTAACTTTTAACAAACAAACAAAAAAAACTTTTTCAGATGTCAAAAAGGAAAAGATATCTCACACAAGAAGAAATTTTTCAATTGATGAATAAACTAGATTCTGAATTGAGTGATTTCTCGGATGATGACGATGCTGCGGACAAAAGATATAAATCACATGTTCTGGAAGGAGAATCAAGTTCAGATGAGCATGATGAAGAAAAAGATGGAAATATTTTTGAGGGAGAGACAATTTTGGATCACCCTTCGTCACCAAAGTCCCCTAAACCCATTACCCAGAGTTCTACCTCCAAACCAGCTATGACAAATGCTAAAAGAAAGAAAAAAGAAATTAAACAATACAAGTGGCATGTTAAGAAGTTCAAGGCCTCGCAAGTGCAGATATGAAAACTGTGAAAGTACTTCGAAAACACGTTGCGAGAAATGCAACATCTATTTATGCCTGTCAAAAACAAAAACCTGTTTCAAAGATTTTCACTGTAGATAATCAGTCAATAAACTTATACACCAAAAATTATCTTATTTTTATCAATTTTAGTTGAATAAGGTATGTTTCTTCTATCAGAAAATGTATAACTCGTAAAATTTTACAAGTGATGGTTTCGCAGGAAAAGCCCAACCCGCACGATCGTGCTGGTGCGATTTTCACAGAAAAAGCCCAACCCGCACGATCGTGTGGGTACCCTCCACGCTCCAGGGAACCAGCAAAAATTTTTTAATTATTTTTTTCAGTGTCATTGGGGTCAATATAGAGTTAATAGCCAAAAAAATTTAATATATAAAGGTGAAAATATTTCGGGTCTTAAAGGGTTAAAGGGATATGGAGGAATGTAATCCTACGTTAAAAATATTTATTTAAAATAATAATTATATTTCTATAAGTACAAATTTTAGTTCAAACAAAGTTAGTAATATGCAAAAACCCTATTGTATACTTTCTTTGAAATATATTAAGAACTTTTTAAATTATTAGCTTTCTCGTTTAGAAAAGTAACTAAAAAATGGGTTTTCTAGAAAATTCATTTAAAGATGCTAATTCCGACCTTTTTGTATCGCTTTCGGTTTGTTAAATTGGCCATAAGTTCTCAGACGCGGATCATAAGAATAACAGTAAAGCAGTTTTAGAATTCTAAAAGATTGACTTTTGAAATACATCAATTAAAAAATAAATTCAAATTTTTCTCGAAATTAGTCATTACAACGTAGGCGGATATCTTAATAATCTATTTGCAATCAAGGTTTTCTGTTTTATTTCCCCTGTTGGGTTTTCCTATAAAAAAGTTTAAGGAAACTTCTATCACCTTTTCAAGAATTTTTTCACCTTTTCACCTTTTCAACCTATAAAACGCCACATGTACTAGGAGTGACACAACAAAAGATAAGGATATATTCCTTATTGAATATAACACTTTTATGAAGTTTGTTGTATGTATTACAACATAGTGGTAACATATCTTATGAAAATGGATATATACTGCCGGCATTTCACATAGAAAAGTGGACATACCATATGATAAATAGTATTTTCCTATTTATCTTCGTTCGAACTCAGAACTGCAAAAATATCCCCTTGAGATTGTACGGATGAAAAGCGAGATATTTTAAATTCTAATAAAATGATATGTCTGGGAAAGATGATTTATGACGCTGTTTCTTTTTTGTGTGTGTGAAACCTAGAGCTATAGTTCAAGATACTCAGCAAAGATGTGTTGAATATATAAATTTGAAATTTGCGATAACTGTTTCATGCTTAAAAGGATATTCATAGGAACGTGATTATTATATAGCTTTTATTTATAATATTTCACTCTTGTTAAGTCTTGTTTTTTATCAGTATTGTGATGAATTTTGGAAGACGCTCCTTTTAAAAATGATTTAAATATTATTTCTTTATGAAAGTACCTGTTTACCCTTGTATAGAGTTAGTAGTGAATTGGAAGTTATTTATTTATGAGAACGCTTCTCTAGTCTGGTCATGTATTACTTTTGGAGGAGTACTTTATACAAAAGTGAATTCTAATTTATTTATTAAGGAGAACGCTTGTCTAGTCTTCTAATTAATTTTGGGAGAAGTACTTTTTGAATGTGAAGTAGATATTATTTAATAATGAGAACGCTAGATTAGTCTTGTAATGCATTTGGGGAAGAGTAGTTTTTAAAGTAAATTAGAAATAATTTATTGAGGAGAGCTCTTGTTTAGACTTGTAATGTATTTTGGAAGAAGTACTTTTTTAAAACAGAATTAGAAATTATTTATTTATGAAGTGCTTGTTTAGTCTCGCAATGTATTTTGCAGGAAGCACTTTTTAAAAAGAGAATTAGAAATTATTTTTTTATGAGAGTGCTACTTTAGTCATGTGATGTATTTTGGAAGAAGTACTTTATAAAAAGAGAATTAGAAATTATTTGTTTATAAGACTGCTTGCTTAGTCTTGTAATGCATTTTGAAGAAGTACTTTTTAAAAAGAGAATCAGAAATTATTTATTTATGAGAGTTCTTGTTTTGTCTTGTAATGTATTTTGGAATAAGTACTTTTTAAAAGAGCATTAGAAATTATTTATTTATGAGTGTGCTTGTTTAGTCTTGTAATGTGTTTAGGAAGAAGTACTTTCTAAAAGAGAATTAGAAACTATTTATTTATGAAAGTGCTTGCTTAGTCTTGTAATGTATTTTGGAGGAAGTACTTTTTAAAAAGAGAATTAGAAATTATTTTTGCATGATAGTACTTGTTTAGTCTTGTAATGTATTTTGGAAGAATCTTTTATAAAAGAAATTAAAAATTATTTCTTACGAGAGCATTTGTTTAATCTTCTACTGTATTTTGTATGGGTAGGAATTCATTAGAATGTTAAAGAAATTGGCTATTTAAAATTAAATACACATTATGGATTTATGCATAAAAGTAAAACATATATTGGACCGAGTTTATGAAAAATATTTTTATCCAAAAAGATTTTTGTAGCAGAAAATGATGAAATATTCACTTCTCAATTGTACAGATTAAAAGAGATATTTTAATACCAATCTCTATGAATCTAGGTTGGTGACGAAAATGTTTGGACGTACTCTACACCAGTGGTACTCTAAAGATATTCCAGACGGGTGGGGCAAACAGACAAGCAAAACTGAACATAGAGTATAATTCAGATGTTTGTAGAATAAAATGCACACGTATTCCATTTTCACTCAAGAACTTGCTTCATCCGCGGCGTCTGAACCAGCCGCCCCTTAAAAGCTATCGATAGATTGTTGTTTGAGAAGAAATTGTCAGAAGTTTTCTGTATTCACTGCGTAGTCCATGAGTCACTAAAGATTGCAATAAATGCATTTAAATACCCATTAAAAGCTATCGATAGATTGTTGTTTGAGAAGAAATTGTCAGAAGTTTTCTGTATTCACTGCGTAGTCCATGAGTCACTAAAGATTGCAATAAATGCATTGAAATACCCATTAAAAGCTATCGATAGATTGTTGTTTGAGAAGAAATTGTCAGAAGTTTTCTGTATTCACTGCGTAGTCCATGAGTCACTAAAGATTGCAATAAATGCATTGAAATACCCATTAAAAGCTATCGATAGATTGTTGTTTGAGAAGAAATTGTCAGAAGTTTTCTGTATTCACTGCGTAGTCCATGAGTCACTAAAGATTGCAATAAATGCATTAAAATACTTTAAATCAAAGGCACTTAAAGAACGCCTGTTTTGGCAGATTTTCAGACGTTCTTTAAGACCATTTAATTTAAAGTGATTTATTGCTTTTATTACAATCTGACTTTCCGCTTATTATTGCATACGGAAGACCATCGACTATCAAAAGGGAACTAACTGCCTTAGTTCCCTTGTTGTTTTGTGGGAATTAGTATTTTTAAGCGGCAACGAAATGCAATAAAAGATGATCTTCACGAAATGCAATTTATTTTACCTGAATCATGTCTTCGAAAAGCTTAATTAATTTAAGGGGACAGTGGACTTTCAAAATAGTGAAATTTGTCCAAAAATTCGATTTTTTTTTATTTTATTGAATTGTGAAACTACGGACGAGTAGGAACGTGTTGCAAAAAGAATTTTTAATTTATGTAATTGCTTTCCAAGTCACAGACATTTGTATTTAATTTAGATATTATGTGGTTACTAATAGCAATAACTTTAAATGTGTTTTTCTCAAAATAAAAATTTTCATGTCACACGAATATTCAAACTGCTCCAGGCGCATTTTTAATCATCGTATTGCTTTGAAATTTAAGTTTTATATACTTAACTGTATATCAAATAAATCTTATTGAAAATAATTATGCTTCATAGCTTAGAATTTCTAAATTTTGTACTTGAAAAGATGATTTATAGGTATTTTGCGTAATAAAATGGGGGATTTCACTATTATTATTATTTCTCTTTATATGTTTAATGAATGCTTAAAATAAGCAATAAGTTTTATTGTTATTTCTATAAGGTATCCTGTAAATAAAAATTACTATGTTATATGCAAAAGAAATGAGCATGGAACAATTTTAATTAGACCAATTTTTGGTATCATTAATAATTCATAATTCATAAATTATTAATATTTCATCATTAAATTTTAACCACTTTTACATATCTATGGTACTAATCACCTATTCAAATTTCAAGCAAATCCATTCAAAAGAAAAAAAATTAGGTTTGAAGGTCCACTGTCCCCTTAACAAACAACTGCAGGAAGGAATAGTGACCTCTTTTAAAGCAAGACTATTTCTGTACTTTTTAGACTAATCTAGCTGCATGCCACCAGTATTGGCCGTCGAGAATCCCTACCAAGTTTTCCTTTTTGGCAGCAGTTAGTGATTGAACTGAAAAATACGAAATAATTATGTACGGGGATAATTTGAAGCAGGTATGAAATTTCGTTTCCGTGAAATCCTGGACGAGGCTATTCCGACCTGGGTAGCTGATCCTTTTACTGTGAATGCAGCTGATAGTTATTTGAAGACAGGTCTCATAGGAAGAACGATAGAGGATCCAAAGTCACTTTAAGGGGACAAACGAACCTTCAAACTCAATTTATTTTACTCTCAATTTTTAGGTCTACATACAGGTGATAATAATTAATATTCTTTTTTACTATATTGAAAGCCCTTAGAATTCAAAATAAGGATTTTCTGCAGAATAATGCCTTTTAAAAAGGAATTCAAAAAGTCTAACTTTTTTGAAAATGCTCCATGCACATTCCATATCATTTAAAAAGCTTAATATTTTTAATATAAGTTTACCATATATTTATAAACATAATTGTGCATTGATTTTTTTCTCTTATATGAATATAAAGTCTTAAATATATATTTTTTATTCTTCCTGTTATTTTTTATGATTTTGCACTTTCTTACTTTATTTCATGGTCTAAAACTTTGAAAAAAATATATCATGTTTCAAAGAACTATGCACAGCTTTGGGCCAAACACTTCCATTAACGATTCTGAGAAATTTGAAAGAAATCAGAAATAATTACAAGATAAAAAGAACTTTTTATATACCATGTTTTTAAATGTTTTGTTCAATCTTATAAATTTGACAATTCCATATAGTAATAAATACTTTTTTAAATATTTTTTGATGAATTATCCCATCAACTTGAAAGAAAATGAAGTTAATAGGAAGTTAACTTGAGTTTAACTTTTCGTTCCCGTCCCGGCCGATTGATGGCTTCACCAGTCTACAAAACAAAATTAACTGAAAATGAATTCAATCCTGCTTAAAGATGGCTAAAAGTATTAAAATAATGCATTGTCATCGTGTTCTGGGCTATTCTAAAAGTTTCAAATGTCTAGCTAGTCGGGAAATTAGTTAAAAATCGATTGCAAGATTTGTACTGGACAAACACACACACAAACAAGAAAGCGAGTTAATAAAAACATGGTAAAAAATGATAGCTCATCGGAGAATTTTGAAAAATGCTAACATATTTGAATTTTTTTTTTTGCTGAAGAAAGCATGTCCTTTTCTTCCACAAAATACTTATTAGTGAATTATAAGTGAATTCAATGCAGTTGAAAAGAATATTAATTATACTCATGTGATATATTGAGTAAATTATTGAAAATTTACAAAACGAGGTTCAAAGTCCCTTGCTTCCTTAAGGTGACTAGGGACGTTCAACCTCGTATTTTCAATTTTTCAATATTTTACTCTCATAAACAAAATGAGAGTAATTAATATTTTTCCTACTACGTTGAAGACAATTTGAATTGACAAATAAGTATTTTGTGGAATAATAAGACTTGTTTATCAAAACATTCTTCAAAAATGCTAGAATTTTTCAAAAGGCTCCATGCGCATTACTTTTCTTTTGACTTCTTCCAAATTTCTCAGAATTGTTAATTGAGGTGTTATCTACGAACCTGTGCATGATTATTTGAAACAATAAATAATTTTCAAATTTATAGACCTTGAAATAAAGTGAAAACATGTGAAATCATAAAGAAAACAAAAGGCAGATTTAAAATTAAGTATTTATGGCTTTAAAGTCATACAAAAAAAATCATTGCACAATTATGTTTATATATGTACGGTAAACTTATATTAAAAAAATTAAGGTTTTTAAATAATTTGGAATGTACCTGGAACATTTTGAAAAATGCTAGAAAATTTTGAAATTTTTTTTGAAAACCAGTCAATATTCTACCAAAGAATCCTCATCTTGATTTCTAAGGGTCTTCAGTGTAGTAAAACTTCAGTGTACAAATTATCCTCTTTTTGGATATAAAGTTAAAAATTTTAAATTTAAAAATTCGAGTTTGAAGAACCCTTGTCCCCTTAAGTCGTGAAAAACACCCGCTTTGAATAAGTTTATAAAAAAATTTCACAGATTTGCAATGAAGCAAAATTGTTTTTCATGACATTAGCCACTTCTTATTTGGTAGAACCATGTTTCATACGGCTGAGTTATTTAGTCAGCTAAACGGAAAATCGCCTTAACATAAGGTTGAGAAGAGGTTTTTACTAATTCCTCACAGCAATTGGACCGGATATAATTTTTCTTTCACATCTCTTTTGATCATCACACACAGTGGTCGCTTTGATCGAAAATTAGTTTGAGTATAAATTTTTTGTATGATTTTATGTTGTAAAAACGTTCTTATTATGAACAAACACTTACAGCTACCTTTCTCTCCAAAGGATAGGGGGCCCACTGGAAATGACAAGGACAGTAGAGGGAGCCACTGTAGGAGAAATATTTGAATCTCAGCTCCAGATATGTTGTTCTTATTACGAAACTAAAATAAAATGTAATGAAGCAGAATCGCGAAGGAGCATCATAATAATGGTAGATCTAATGAAGTTCCAGGAAACTGACGAGTCGCAATTACCAAGCATTCGGTTGTATATGATTGGAATTTCCTTTTTTATTGTAAATAAACAGCATAGCTCCCGTTAAGTCATTTCAACTTTTTGCAGAAAGCAGGTAATATATCTGATGAAACATAGCATAGAAACAAATGCTTCGTCACTCTGCAATCGGTCGAATAAAATTGGTTTCTATTCCTTTTGAAACTACTCCATTATAGTCACTTAATACAATTTTTGGTGTCGCATTCATAGAAGTAACTCAAATTTTTATTTATCGCTTAAATTCGGAATTTAAGAATTCATGGATTATTACACAATGATAACTTACCATCGGATTTTATCATGTCAGACGATGATTTATTGGAAATATACACTCTGTATGAAATAAATCGACGAAGAAAGAAATTGTTCGGTTACGACAAAAAATGGCGGATGGAAAAATACATGAACAGAACAAAAGAAGACGATTTAAATTTCAGAACAATTGAATGGTTTAATTCAGAGTTTGGCCTTTACAAAGTGGGGAAATCAATACGGGGTTAATCCACCTCTGGCCTGGATGCAAGCTCTCGTCCAGCCAGAACTTGATCTTCCAGCATGATATCCTGTGGGATTTCTTGACAAATTGTGGCAATATTCCAGGTTTGTTGCAATCGCCTTCCCATCGCGTCCCAAATGTGCTCAAGGGGGGGGGGAGAGATCAGGTGATCTAGGTGGTCAAGGAAATGTTTGACAAGTTTCAAGACAATTCATAGTAAGGGGAAAGAGATCAAGTGATCTAGGTGGTCAAGGAACTGTTTGGCAAGTTTCAAGACAATTCATAGTAAGGGGGAAGAGATCAGGTGATCTAGGTTGTCAAGGAACTTTTTGGAAAGTTTCAAGACAATTCATAGTAAGAGGGAAGAGATCAGGTGATCTAGGTTGTCAAGGAACTTTTTGGAAAGTTTCAAGACAATTCATAGTAAGAGGGAAGAGATCAGGTGATGTAGGTGGTCAAGGAACTGTTTGGCAAGTTTGAAGACGGTTAATAGTAAGAGGGAAAAGATGAGGTGATCTAGGTGGTCAAGGAACTGTTCAGCAAATTTGAAGACAATTTTCATAGTAACACGTGCCGTATGCGACCGGACATTATGTTGTATATGTTGATAATATCTTCTGCATGAGATAGTTAATACTAAAGCGACTTAGGGTTTCACTCACATTTATTTTCAACATTTAGCAAATGTTCAACGTTAGCATATTTGAAGATTATTATCAAATATGTCAATCGAGGAAGAATTTTTCATTAAAATAGGTTATAAACTTACCACGATAAGTTGTTATTGCCAGTATTTAAAGAATTTTTTGTCATTGGTAATACACAAAAGTGCCACTGAATTAGGGATAGCAAAGCCTATGCAAATTGTGTAGCGCTGTGCATCATGTATGCGCAAGTGAGGGCGCTGTGCTAACTGCATATATAGCGCGTACTGTGGTTTTTCTCAATTAGTTGTTGGAATTGCCAGTATGGGTAAACTGCCTGATTTAGACGCCTTCGATCGCGGACAAATCGTAGGTGCGCGATGCACGGGCCATTCAATTTCCGAAATCGTCAGACAGCTAGGATTTTCAAGGTCGACAGTACCAAGAATACATGGATGGTGGAAAAAAAACTAGCGATCGGGCAAACTGCAAAGGACAATTAGCCTTGACAGTGCGTAGTGAGAGACGGCTCAGGCGTATTGTACGTAGCCAGCGAAGCCAAACATTAGCTTAAATTACCACCCAGTTTAATGACGGTGCCAGTGGTACAGTCAGTAAACGGGCTGTGCAACGCTCGCTTCACCATATGGGTTTCGGGAGCAGTCGACCTACGAGAGTACCATTGCTCTATACTCACCATCGGGCTGCACGTCTTGCCTGGGCAAGAGAGCACAGAGATTGGAGTGTAGAGGACTGGAAACGAGTAGCATGGAGTGATGAGTCTCGATTACGACTACTTAACGCCGACGGGAGACGGAGAATATGGCGTCAGGCTCATGAAGCCATGGATCCTGCATGCCTGGCTGGAACTGTACAAGGGCATGGTGGCTCAATCATGGTCTGGGGTGTTTTTCCGTGGCACAGTTTGGGATCTTTGGTGCGTGTACCAACCTCCCTCAATGCAATTCGGTACGTAGAGTTGCTGGGTGATCACCTCCATCCGTTTATGCTGTTCTGTTATCCGCACGGTAATGGAGTTTTCCAGCAAGACAACTGTACCTCTCACAAGTCCCGGTTGGCTACTGGCTGGTTGGATGAGCAGTCCTCTGACTTCTCTGTTATAAATTGGCCATCTAGAAGCCCGGACTTAAATCCTATTGAGCATCTTTGGGATGTTTTGGAACAAGGCGTGAAAGGCCATCACACAGCACCAAAGAACCTTACTGAATTATGGACAGCTTTAGCCAATATTTGGCAAGCCATTCCCGTGGAACGTTTCCAGAAACTTGTTGAATCTATGCCTCGTCGTGTGGCAGCCGTTATCAAGGCCAGAGGAGGCCCAACTCGTTACTAGGTAGCTATCCCTAAATCAGTGGCACTTCAGTGTAGTAGACAATTTAATGAAAATTATCCACCGTTACCTATGACATCTTACGGTCAAATGAAACATTTGTCATGTGATTGACCAATATAATACATGACTTCTCCATTCTCAGATGAATTCAATCTGGACCTAAAATCATTTTCCGAATGCATTTAATCGTCACTATTTACAGATTGGCAGCTTAATATCAAATATGTCATTTGCAGGACAACTGATATGGAAAATGGGATTTGACCCTTATCGAATTGCTTTAGTCTTCACTGGCAATTAAATCAAACATTCAAGAAATTATGAATGATTATCTAGTGATATTTTGCTATCAAATATTAAATTTGACTTCTAATTGCTTATCCTTACGTGTGTTTGTACAGAAATTTTATGATACACGTAAAATCTGTTGTGTTTACATTAAATTTCCTTAAGAACATTACGCAATATTTTTTAAATCAAAAACATAGATTTGTGTCAATTTTTCATCATTGTTTGTATATATTTCTTTGCAGATGTAGAAAAAGCATCTTAAATTTATGTGAATGGATAAATATTCAAGCTTCTTTTACGGATTTATTTATCTTATTTATGCTTTGTAATCCAAAAAGTCCAAGTCACAACTTTTCTATTGGAAAAAGAATTTAACAAATTTTTTTATAAATTAGAAACCCACAATAAAGTTCATTGACTAACAATCTCCAATTAATATCGTAGAAATATATATAGAAAAAGGCAAATACTTTGCCTTAATATATCGTATTGTTTTAATAACAGTAGACGGAAATGAAGCAAAAATAATTCACGAAATCTATTTCAAGACTTTGTTTAGACAAACAGTATACTTCAAACTTGTTTGAAATTCAAATGTTAGTTACATACAGTACTTTATCATCTGTTCCCACGTACTTTATGATTTACTAGACTTATATCAAACACACTGACACACTGACATAATATAAACAATGACACTTTCGAGAACAAATGATGTATGGCTAGCATATATTTTCGGGAACATTGTTTTCATAGTTGCAATACGCTGAAGCATCGTAATCCCCAAAAAACCCATTACTCAAAAATTCAAAATAGAGGAATACAAAACAAGGAAACTTCAACATAGAATGTCTACATGGCAGTCGAAAGCAAGTCCCGTTAGGGAAATGATTATTTTCTGTCTCCTATTATTTCCGATTCGATGTGTTACATAGAGTAATGGGATATTAAAAAATGCTCATCAATGGATTGGATATTTTCATGTATATTCTCATTTTTTTCCGGTGATAGATGATGTGGCCTCTTTTAACGTCTTATCATTTGACAGTAAATAGAGAAAAATTCAAAAATCCTTCATAATCACTTAACAAAAATTGAAAATCAAGTTACTTTACTGATGAGCACTGTTTCCCACGCTGTTACAAAACTAACAATCGGTCTGTAGTTTTTGGTCTTCTTCGTGGCTATGGCAATGATGATGGATAAACGACATAAGAGAGGTAGACCATTTGTTCAGTATTCTATATTTTTCGGCTTTTAATTTCACAAATATACGCCTCACAATGTAATAAATAGATTTATTTTATACACTCATGGACAAAAAAATTAGCGCACCAAAAAGGAGTCGTCAAAATGAAACGAAATTTTACATACGTAATGACTACTTTGATATAAGTAAATCATAAGAAAATCAAAGAAAAAGGATAATTTATTTCAGAGAAAAAGGCAAAAGAACGGAGGAGTTAATACTCCGTTGGACCCCCTCTAGCGCGAATGCACGATGCGATACGATCGGGCATTGAGTTATACAAGTTCTGTATGATGTCTTGATACATTTCGTTCCATATTTGCTGTAACCTTGCCTCTAGTTTGTTCAAACTCGTGGGATGCCCAACTCGTCGTCCCAAATGATCCCAGATATGCTCGATTGGAGACAAATCTGGGGATCGGGCAGGCCAAGGAAGGGTAGTAACAGTGCGGAGACAGTCTTGTGACACCCTTGCCGTATGAGGCCGAGCATTGTCTTGTTGAAAAATAGCTCCTGGGAGCCGTTGCATGAGTGTCAAAACATGTGGTTGCAGGATTTCATGAACATACCCCAGATATGCTCGATTGGAGACAAATCTGGGGATCGGGCAGGCCAAGGAAGGGTAGTAACAGTGCAGAGACAGTCTTGTGACACCCTTGCCGTATGAGGCCGAGCATTGTCTTGTTGAAAAATAGCTCCTGGGTGCCGTTGCATGAGTGGCAAAACATGTGGTTGCAGGATTTCATGAACATACCGCTGGGCTGTCATGGTGCCACGGAACAATACTAGGGGTGACCGTGTATTGTAGGCAATGGCACCCCATACCATCACACCAGCTGTGGGAGCGATGTGTCGCTGTACAGCAAAGGCAGGATTGAAGCGTTCACCACGGGCTCTCCACACACGAACACGATTGTCATCACTGCCAAGATTGAATCTGGATTCGTCGCTAAACACGACCTGGTTCCATTCCGCTGCAGTCCAGTTTCCTTGTGCGCAGCAAAACTCCAAACGGAGGCGTCGATGGGTGGGCGTCAAGGGCAGCACACGTAATGGGCGCCGCGATACCAACTGTCCTTCAGCCAGGCGCCTTCGTATGGTTCGAGAAGACACAGAGGCCCCTAGTGAAGTTGCTACCTGTGCCTGGATGGCGGCCGATGAATCAGTTGGCTGTATGCGTGCATTATTTACGATGTGGCGGTCTTCTCGACGACTGGTCTGTCGAGGGCGTTCTGAGCCTGGTCTTCGTGTACATGACATCTCTCGGGTCCACTGGTCCCAACACCTCCTCAAAGCACAATCAGAGTGGCCTAATTGACGAGCTACTCGCCTAGCGAACCACCCAGCTTCCATCATCCCGACGATTCTCCCCCTCTCAAACTGCGACAACTGCTTATATTGTCTTCGAACACTGCGTAATGGCATGTCTATCTCAGCTCTTCCTTTGTAAATGATTCAGCACACTCAAACCAGCTTTGGTTACCTGTTTTATACTCCACAGAGTACGATGTTCAACGTCCTCTACCGGCTATACGTAATGCGCAATCACGCTGCATTTCTAATCATTTGCATATCTCCCCGACATGTACCTTCATTACAAGTTTCGTTACGATCCCTCAATTATTTCTTGGTGCGCTAATTTTTTGTCCATGAGTGTATATTAGAAAAATAAATACAGGTTGTCCGTAATTAAACTTCCCTACTTCAAAGTTGTCTACAGTCGAAACTATTGATCAGAAAGTTGTGAAATTTTGTGTAGGACATATTGGAGGGATGGGAATTTGTTTGATCGTATAAAAAAATTAGTTCAAAATTTCACCGCCAGAGGACGTTTTTTGATGAATTACACATTTGGATAACATTTACTATAGTTAAAAAAATTTATTACAACAAGACATGTTCAACATGATGGCAACCATTTTCAGCTATGATATGAAATCGTAAGATAGCATGTTCTACAGTTGACCGCAGTGTGTCCTGGGAAATGCTTAGAACATGTCGTCAAATGCTGTCTTTCAGATCAGGTATAGTTCTTGGTTTATAAAGACTGACTAGATGTTTCACATGCCCCCAGATCCAAAAGTCGCATGGGTTGAGGTCTGGGGAGCTCGATCTGGTAATCGAAACGATGACATTCTGATTAGCAACAGCAAGCACTCTGAAAACAAAATCTCCATGAAAGTTTCTAGGTTTTATAACAGATTCTGCTCTACGTCGACAAAAATTAATTTTCTTATTTGTTTCTTCTTCGTTCCTTCAAATCTTTTGTACGAAAATTAGTTATCGAACAAGTTTCCGATCGAATTTGCAATCACTTTAAAGATTGTAAAATTTAGTGACTATGAGTTATTGTGTTAGGCTGACCTATGGATAAAAAGATGGGGAAATCTTAAGTAAAGTAAATGAATAATTCCTCAAAAAACGCCCTCTGGTGGTGAAATTTTGAACTAATTTTTTTATTCGCTCAAACAAATTCCAATCCCTTCAATATGTCCTACACAAAATTTCATAACTTTCTGAACAATAGTTTCGACTGTAGGTAACTTTAAAGTAGAGAAGCTTCAAAACAATTCGTGGAAACAATTTTCAAGAGCAATATTGCTTTAAACTGAGTTTCTATATAAAATCCATAGCATAAAACTATGATCGGGATACTAGGTTGAAAATCAGGTGCCTGTTTTTCTTTTTATGTTTTTTTTGTTTATTAAAACGCATTCAGCGTTTGCTCAAAATTCTGTGCTGTTTATTTTGTAGGATTGAACGCTCCGAAAACAAGAAAAAAGAAATTTGAGAGCAAATTTCGGAAATTATCTTACGAAAAGGCAATGAAGGTTATCCAGCTGGAATTGTACAAAGTGCATTTAAGAAACTTTCGCTTTCAGTGTGATTACTGACTAAAAAATTATGGGGATTTTCATATTAGGATTAAAAACAGTATTTACGGTGTGGTTAAATAAATGTTGCTTAAATAAATATTTGACTTGAATTACGATTAACACAAAATACACAGTGGTGTTTTCAGAAATTTCTTATAATTGCCAGCAGCGTTTATTTATTTGTAAAATTCGTTTTATTTCCCCCAAAATTCTGTGTTTAAGGCTGCTGTGTACTAACCCCATTGGATTCCCCCACATCAATGTTCACCTTTGGAGAATATTTGTCCAAAGATTGCCGACTTGAATTTGAAGATTTTTTTTTTACGACATTGCACTCCGTAATAGAGAAAGAAATTATACACTTCGGGACATTTTCGTTTTTTTAATGCAAATTAAAAATCTGGTATAGTGTGTTTTAAACGCTCATCAATTCGTCTGGTGGACGCAATTTATAAGATGGATCATGTTGCAAGGTGCAGAAGAACTCATGCTATCTGAAAATGCCATTTTTATTGGATTATCATAATTTTTGTAACTGTAAATAGTAGACATATTTTCTCCATAGGTTAACATTGAGTTGACCGAATCTAATTGGGTTAGCACACAGCAGCTTTAATTACGATGCTGAAAAACAATACTAAACGGAGTTAAAATGAAAAGAAAATTTCATAAAATCTCCTCATGACGAGCAAATTGAGACGACTGACAATTTCATAAATGAGTGAAACTATACATATATACACTGAAGTGCCACTGAATTAGGGATACCTACCTAGTAACGAGTTGGGCCTCCTCTGGCCTTGATAACGGCTGCCATACGACGAGCCATAGATTCAACAAGTTTCTGGAAACGTTCCACGGGAATGGCTTCCCAAATATTGGCTAAAGCTGTCCATAATTCAGTAAGGTTCTTTGGTGCTGTGTGGTGGCCTTTCACACCTTGTTCCAAAACATCCCAAAGATGCTCAATAGGATTTAAGTCCGGGCTTCTAGGTGGCCAATTCATGACAGAGAAGTCAGAGGAATGCTCATCCAACCAGCCGGTAGCCAACCGGGACTTGTGAGAGGTACAGTTGTCTTGCTGGAAAACTCCATTACCGTGCGGATAACAAAACAGCATAAACGGATGGAGGTGATCACCCAGCAACTCTATGTACCGAATTGCATTGAGGGAGGTTGGTACACGCACCAAAGATCCCAAACTGTGCCACGAAAAAACACCCCAGACCATGATGGAGCCACCATGCCCTTGTACAGTTCCAGCCAGGCATGCAGGATCCATGGCTTCATGAGCCTGACGCCATAGTCTCAACCTCCCTTCGGCGTTAAGTAGTCGGAATCGAGACTCATCACTCCATGCTACTCGTTTCCAGTCCTCTACACTCCAGTCTCTGTGCTCTCTTGCCCAGGCAAGACGTGCAGCCCGATGGCGAGTATAGAGCAATGGTACTCTAGTAGGTCGACGGCTCCCGAAACCCATACGGTGAAGCGAGCGTTGCACAGTCCGTTTACTGACTGTACGACTGGCACCGTCATTAAACTGGGTGGTAATTTGAGCTAATGTTTGGCTTCGCTGGTTACGTACAATACGCCTGAGCCGTCTCTCACCACGCACTGTCAAGGCTAATTGTCCTTTGCAGTTTGCCCGATCGCTAGTTTTTTTTCCACCATCCATGTATTCTTGGTATACTCTTGACACTGTCGACCTTGAAAATCCTAGCTGTCTGACGATTTCGGAAATTGAATGGCCCATGCGTCGTACACCTACGATTTGTCCGCGATCGAAGGCGTCTAAATCAGGCAGTGTACCCATACTGGCAATTCCAACAACTAATTTAGAACAACCACAGTATGCGCTATATATGCAGTTACCACAGCGCCCTCACTTGCGCATACATGATGCGCAGCGCTACACAATTTGCATAGGCTTTGCTATCCCTAATTCAGTGGCACTTCAGTGTATATATATATATATATATATATATATATATATATATATATATATATATATATATATATATATAAACTCAAAATTTTGAATTAAATAAAAGCAAAAAATAGTTTGGTTGAATAAATTTACCTGAGTATTTCCAAAAATGCTTATTATATGGCACAAAATATTTTCAAATAGAATGTGCAACCTGAGTCATTTATTAGACTCTTAAATTACTAATAATTTATTTTATTAGACTCTTAAATTACTTTAACAATCTAAGAACACTATACTTGAGCATCTTCAGATAAGAAAGTATGACATTAGATATTCATTTTATTAGACTCGATTTCACAGGGATCTTAGTACTAAATTATATTTTTATATATTGAAGAGTGTAAAATAAAATTGGTTAGATAACTGTAGGAAAGTTTCACTATCATAAATAATTTCGCTATAATAGATACAAAAATAATAAAACAAATATCATTTCTTAATTGACACTTAAAAATACTAGAACATTGGATACAAATTTACAAGAAATAATAGAACCTATAAAAGCAATACATGGCAGCTGGAATATACAGATGTTTACAACGGGATCTAAAAATAACACATGCATTTATTCTAACAAAACCATCTACATTTAAAGCCTTATGTGTTATTCATGAGGCAACATTATTGATCATTGTGGAAAATTCAAACCCATGATAGGTTTAGTTCAAACGCACATGCGAGTACTTGGTAACATTTTATTGAATTGAGCGCAAATTCCTGTAAAGAAATTTGAAAGTTAAAGCTTTCAATATTGAGAGTAAAGCAAAAAGAAACGAAACCCATTTTTCTTTAAATGAAATCCTTTGCTTTAATGTATGCTAAGTTTTCTTTGGCCCGCTTCTACGCTACTCAAAAACTTTACTGTCAGTTATAAATGATAAAAAAAAAAATATTCTGATAGCATTGCTTCGAACATTTCTTTTCAAAAATTCACTTTCGAAGCAGGCTTGAGAGTATAGGTTTTATTTCTCTATTTCTATATAAATTCAAAGTGTAAGTCTTAAACATATATATGATTCTATTTTTAGAGCTTGAAATATGCAGGGAAACCGAACCGGATAACTGTTATGAATTGCATTTTAAATATTGAAGACAGTTTCGAATTGTGATCCTGGAATTTGTTTCGTGCTTCAGAAGAACATTTTTGACTCGATTTCCCTTCTTATATTCTGACAGTGAGTGAATTATGGTACTATACTACGCTCTATTTAGACGAATTTCTCAGAAATAGATGCTCGACATGCATGGACTTCCTATATTCAACAAAAATATGCGATCTTTATCCGTTCTTTGTTCTTTCCTGCATGGTCAGTTACTGCTGCTGATTTTAGCGGCGAATGGGGAAACTAAAATTATTATCTGTAAACAGTTTTAAGTATCATCTGTTAAATAAAATATGAAAAACTAATAAAATATGCTTTGAAGGAAAATCCAATAGTTTGATAAAATGATGGCAACTTGGGGCCTTAGGACTTTCTAGTGGTTAGCCACTCGTTATTCAGTACCAGGGATGTTCGGGTAGAATCCCAACCAGCGTCCCTGAATGCCTTACTGTCTACGCTGAGTATGGGAATCTTTAGCCTGTAAGCTAGAAACTCCCTCCGTACGGTTTGTAAGGGGTGGGAGAAAGGTTCGAGCACCCCAGATCTCGCCCCTGCGGCTGTTGGTTTTAAATTCATAACCAGACAACGATGTTGGTACACCTATTCATATATATATATATATATATATATATATATATATATATATATATATATATATACATATATATATATATATATACATATATATATATATATATATATACATATATATATATATATATATATATATATATATATATATATATATATATATATATATATATATATATATATATATATATATATATATACATATATATATATATACATATATATATATATATACATATATATATATATATATATATATATATATATATATATATATATATATATATATATATATATATATATATAGAAGAGCTTGTCTGTTTGTTTGCCCGCTATAGAATCATAGACTGTTTCACCCACCGGGACCAAATTCGGCACAGTTAATGTTTAGGACCCGAGAAACTTAAGTCAGAAAAATCGAAATTTGGGGCTCAATTAGTTTTTTAAATTAATTTTTTAAGGATTTTTGTGCCCCTAAGCGCACCTCTTAAATGTGGATACAGCCCCTTCACCACAACCAGTCAAATTCGATACGCAGTGGTCAAATTTGATACTCAGGGGAAAACAGGTTTAAGAGTTGTTCTGGGGGTGACGGGGGGGGGCGAAGTGTTTATTTTATTTTTCTTACGTTTAGTGCAGTCGTGAGTCTAAAAAGGTTGAGAACCGCTGCTTTAGACAGTTTTAGACAATGGCGTTCAAACTAACAGAACTTAATAAAATTTGGAAAAAAAAAGGAAGAAAAAATAGTAAAAATTAAGTTTGTCCCATGGCCAGTTTTTGGAAGCCTTCGGTTGATCTAAATATATTAATTGTTTGAGGATCATAAAATGGGAAGAAGTTTAAGAATTCTACAGGTTTTTTCCCCTAAGTTCGCGAAACAGAGTTAACATACGATATGTATTTGAATTACTTATTCTGTGAAATCATATAAGATAAATATTTTAGAAATTTGGGGTTTTTTAAGCAGTGGGAGGAAAAGCTCTTTGGACAGAGAAACATAACGACACATAACTTTCATTCCGAACTATTAGTCCATTAGTTATATTAAGGCATAAGAAAATTAATGAAATTATTTTTAAAGAATGATTGCCCAAGTAGATATACAGATATAAAATTTTTCATGCTTTCCATAAAAAAAATACTGGGTATATCATTTCAGTAGAAACGCCTTAAGCGAATTTTGTCTTACCAGATTAACATGAAGAGCGGGGGGTGCAGCCCAGTATTTTTTTGATGGAATGCATGAAAAATTTTATATCTATATAACTACCCGGGCAACGCCGGGCAATAATGCTAGTATATATATATATATATATATATATATATATATATATATATATATATATATATATATATATATATATATATATATATATATATATATATATATATGAGTGTGTATATGTATACTGTGCTCCCATTACAAGAAACCGCTCGCAGTACGTTCATTCGGTATACGCAGTGTGTAACAGGCGAATATCGATATACAATGTGCCTGCCACGTTGAAAAAAATTTGGTGCTTCAGATGACTAGCTTTGAAGGTAATAAAGGTATTTCGAAGCGAGAAAGAACCAGACACGATCTAAAAAAGTGAAGCCAACACAAAGCATCACATCGTGTAGCAAATAAATTTAAAAAGATTTCGCTCTTTACAACTTTGATGAAATCGATTTTGCTTCGCTCTCAGCTGAAAAAACTATTCTCCCTTCCATTAATACATTTGAAATTGATTTCATTGTTACATTGCCGCCAAATAAACTCTTTTGTGGTAATGCGGTCTTAAGTATTCGGGACTTAAAAATGTAACAATTGCCTTTTTCATAAATTTCTCTTCCAGTGCATGTAATTCCTAGAAAAATAAAGACTTAAACCACAAAATAAAGATAACACAGTGAAATAAGTATTTTCTGAAACTTGAAAATTGCGATGTTGAGAAATAAACAGTTTTCTGAAACTTGAAAAGGGCCATGTTATTGTGAAAAGAAAGATTAAATTAGATCTCAGCTGAAGAACTGAGCTAAACGACGATGGTTTTCAAAAATCTATAGTCGATTTGTGTTTTCTAATTTTTCCATCTTAGGAAACGCACAGTGTTGAGTATTTTACGTTTATGTTATATTTTTGACAGGTTGTATTGATTTAGTTTAACAAAAGTTTTCTTGATAATTTATATATTTATATTGAAAATAAATTTAAACGTACAGTGGTTCCTCGGTACTCGTCATTAATTGGTTCCAGAAGGCACTACGAGTACAAAAAATGACGAGTAACAAGCTAATTTTTTCCTTAAGGAGTAATGTAAATTGAATTAATTCGTTCATAAAAATCAGATATTTCACATTTTATTGGGGAATTTACAAATTTATAGGGATGTGGTTTTACAAAATCTTTATACTAGACAGACATAAGTAAAAAGAATAATTAGATAAAATAAAATTAAATTCATCTTCACTCAATCTGTACTGAAAGGAGTTGATGGCCTAATGGGATAAAAGCGAAGTTCAGGAGCGAGATCTGACACTTTGTTATAACTCTCATACTTAGCTATTATCTCTTTTTTTCTGTTCTATCGTGGTTCTCCCTATTTTTCTTTCATACAGAGAGCTGTCACTAAACTTCGAACTCATGATGACTTGTAAGGCAAAAAGTAAGGGTGAAATGTAAAAAAGCACATAAAAGGAAGCACACGGGGGAATATTACGCTAAAAAACATTATAGTAAATTTAATAATCTAGAATTGCTTGAAGATAATTTTGATGCAATTATACAACCAATTAAAGTTTTTTTGGTTATATGTCTTTTTCTATTTACCTTAAGCAGCAGTTTTTTAGGGATCAGGAGCAGTCATCAGGAAGCCTAATCAAATCAGTTACCTAACTGATTTGGTTAGGCTCCCTGATGATGAGACCAGTCGGTTACCTCGATTTCTGGTTCAGTTCCGGCACTACTACAGAATCTTGCCAGAAATCGAGGTAACCGACTAGTCTCGTCATCAGGCAGCCTAATCAAATCGGTTACCTCAAAGTTCCCCTTGAGGTAACTGATTTGGTTAGGCTCCCTGATGACGAGACCAGTCGGTTACCTCGATTTCTGGTTCAGTTCCAGCACTATTACAGAATCTTGCCTCTGGTGCATGGAGCCCTGAGTGCTCGATTTCTGTTTGTTTTTTGTCTGCTTTCTTCTTATAATTATCTAGCTCTGTTGAATTATTTATTTTTTGTTATATTTGGGTTATCAGACTTTTTTGCTTGGGGATTCATGAAATCCGTTGTGTATAAACAAAAAATTGAAACTGTGGATGAGTTGAAGAAGTAGCGTATCATTCAAGCAATTCGTGTAATAACTCCTGATATGCTTCGACACAATTAGCGAGAACTGTATTGCCATTTAGATGATTGTCTTGCAACAAAAGGTGCACACATCGAAATCTATGATTGATATTAAAACTTGGTGAGATGTTCTTTCTATTTAAATATATATTTTTTTAATTCTAATAGATAGTTCCGTAAAAATAAGTCATGACTTTTGGATACCTTTAACCCGGACACCCCTGTATTGCTATAAAAATGCAGTTCATTGTAACAGGATTTCTCTCCGAGGCCCTACTTCCTAATCAGCTGTTCAAAATGGCTTTCGCAAATTTGATTGAATGATAGGTTTCATGATACATCCAATTATCTAGTCCGGTTCGTTGGATTCTTGCGCAACGGCATTTGCAAGCCCAAGGATACCAATCAATGGGAAGCATACTGGGTGAAGAATGCATGCTACGCTGGTCTATTATCCGATATTATGCATCTCTGTGTGTAATTAAACATTAATACCCCGTATAAAACGCTCGAAAGTATATCTTGGTGTCATAGCTCTTCAGAGCTGTGTAAACGCAGTGCACCTCGGTAGGGATGCGACATCGATGTCGATGTTTTCAAAACATCGATGTTTTGATAAAAAAAACATCGATGTTCAAAACATCGATTTATTGAAGCCGGTGTTTTTTCAACATCGATGTTTAGTGCTCTATGTTTTACGTTGTCTCGATGTTTTTTTTTAATGAAAAAGTATCATAATAAAAAAATTTACCACTTAGCATAATTTTCACACTCAGTAAATGTAACTCTGAATTCTGAAAAGGACGAATAGAAAAGGGGGAACGATTCCTTAGCAAACAGACAAATGGCAATCAACAACCAATGAACAAATCAGAGCACTTGGAATGCTCCTGACATTCCAGAACCTTCCATGGGGTTTTGTTTTATAAATAGTATATACACGAGAACAGTAATTTAAGTTTTTGTTTTGTTCTGGTTTTATATAAGTTAACGTTAGTATTATTAGTAAGATGCCTCCCAAAAGTACCGTTTGGAAATATTTTTGCAAAACGTCTGACCAATTGGCGAAATGCAATATTTGCCTTTAGTCCCTGAAAACATCTGGATTTACGAAGATTTTATCTGGACATTTGAAGGCAAAACATGGAGGTATTTACAACGAGAATTTCGAGTCATCAATGTAGCCCCAGGCAAAAGCAACCAAGTTTTTGTCTTTTGTGTCAGCCCAATCACAGAGTAAAATTAAATCACACCCCCCCCCCTCCCACGGCTAACCGAAGTAACATTAATGTTAGAGGTTACTAAACCAGTTTTAAAAAATGGATGTTCCACAACATCGATGTTTAAAAACATCGATGATTATTCAACAATGTTTTATTAGTATCGATGTTTTAATATTGAATATCGATGTTTCAAAACATCGATGTTTTGTTATCGATGTCGCATCCCTACACCTCGCCAGGTGAAAAAGGCCTCTGTGACCCCGCACATAGCGCAAACTACTATGAGAAAAGCGAGACTTTATTTTCATCCAGTGAGACAGGATGCGGGGATAGAGTTTGTGTCTCATACATGCTGGATGTGCGACGAGTACCGAGGCAATTTTTCCGAGTCGAAATGCGACTAGTACTGAATTTGACGTGTACGAAGCCGACGATCTCCGACATATGGCTACATACATTCGATTCCAGTATCACGGAATTTTCCAGACCTTTGTTGATTATGGTTTAAATTTCACCTTGTTGAATTACATTCTTCCTGAGATAAAACACTTACAGCTGAAAGCAGCTATTAGCGTTAACATGACATATTTTCTGGAAGAGCCTATTGCGCTTCGTTAAAAGAATTAAAATTACATATTAAAGGAGTCTAAAATTATATTCTGGTAATTTTGTAAAGTATTTAAAATAAAGTTCTTAGCACCTTGAAAAGGACCTTCAGGATCTTCATGAAGAGTGGTGGGAACTACAGTTCATAGGCCGGGCCCTCCACTGTAGTATAATATAGCAATGCATAAAACTTCAGTGATCAGTAGAAATCGAAAGTAGGAAGGAAAATGGAATGTGGGGGAAACGAAAAAGCTTCTTTAGTTCAAGTAAATGTAAGACATGGAGAAAAAATAAAAGATACAGTGATTTCCGCTTATAAGAATCACGTTTGTTATTACTGTTTTTGATTTTTATAAGCGGTTGATTGTTATAGCCGAAATTTGGGTTTTTGGACAGGCACACGTACACACTTACATATACAAATATGAGAAAAGTTACCATAAAATACTCTTAAATTTACGTTAATTATCTTTTATTAAAATTATTTTTTATAATTTTAAAAATACAACTTAATTTCTAGACCTATAAGTAGATACACATGATTATAGTAAGAGAAGAAAAAAAAATCCAATATTTGTTACAACTTACCTGCTTAACAGTTTAACATTTCAATTACAGGAAGGGTGCAAGAAAAAGTTTTCTATGGTAGTTTGAAGTAATGAAGTTTCCTGGGGGGTGTTTATGCCTCTTTCAATACCAATAGACTCAGACCAAGATTCACCTTCTAGCCTACGTTTCACGGTTTGATAACATGCTGAATCTAATAATGTTCTAAATAGAAAGAACATCTCACTAAGTTTTAACACCAATCTTAGATTTCTATCATAGTATGATAGATTTTGATGTGTGCACGTTTTGTAGCACGACAAACGTCAAAAGGGTAATCCAGTTCTCTCCAAATGTTTCGTCGCATAATCGGTTACCTCGATTTCTGGTTCAGTTCCGGCACTAGTACAAAATCTTGCCTCTGGTGTGTGGAGCCCTGAGTGCTTGATTTCTGTTTTTTTTTGTCTGCATTCTTCTTATAATTATCTCGCTCTGTTCGATTATTTATTTTTAGTTATATTTGCATTATAAGACTTTTATGCTTGGGGATTCATTAAATCCGTTGTGTATAAACAAAAAATTGAAACTGTGGATGAGTTGAAGAAGTAGCGTATCATTCAAGCAATTCGTGTAATAACTCCTGATATGCTTCGACACAATTAGCGAGAACTGTATTGCCATTTAGATGATTGTCTTGCAACAAAAGGTGCACACATCGAAATCTATGATTGATATTAAAACTTGGTGAGATATTCTTTCTAATTAAATATATATTTTTTTTAATTCTAATAGATAGTTCCGTAAATATAAGTCATGACTTTTGGATACATTTAACCCGGACACCCCTGTATTGCTATAAAAATGCAGTTCATTGTAATAGGATTTCTCTCCGAGGCCCTACTTCCTAATCAGCTGTTCAAAATGGCTTTCGCAAATTTGATTGAATGATAGGTTTCATGATACATCCAATTATCTAGTCCGGTTCGTTGGATTCTTGCGCAACGGCATTTGCAAGCCCAAGGATACCAATCAATGGGAAGCATACTGGGTGAAGAATGCATGCTACGCTGGTCTATTATCCGATATTATGCATCTCTGTGTGTAATTAAACATTAATACCCCGTATAAAACACTCGAAAGTATATCTTGGTGTCATAGCTCTTCAGAGCTATGACACCAAGATATGGATGGTGACACCAAGATAAGGATGGTGACACCAAGATATGGATGGTGACACCAAGATGACACCAAGATAAACATCGATGTTTTGATAAAAAAACATCGATGTTCAAAACATCGATTTATTGAAGCCGGTGTTTTTCAAACATCGATGTTTAGTGCTCTATGTTTTACGTTGTCTCGATGTTTTTTTTTTAATGAAAAAGTATCATAAAAAAAAAATTTACCACGTAGCATAATTTTCACACTCTTTTTTTCACACACTTTTTTAATTCTAATAGATAGTTCAGTAAATATAAGTCATGACTTTTGGATACCTTTAACCCGGACACCCCTGTATTGCTATAATAATGCAGTTCATTGTAACAGGATTTCTCTCCGAGGCCCTACTTCCTAATCAGCTGTTCAAAATGGCTTTCCCTAATTTGATTGAATGATAAGTTTCATGATACAGTAGAGTCTCGATAATCCGAACTTTGGTAATCCGAAACCAAAAGTCAAAAAGAACAAAGGTTACAATAAAACCACAGTGATACTAAGTAATATAAAGTATGTTTCTGAAAATCACAAGAAAATTGAAAGTTAGACAATGCACTGAATTAATTATTACTGAACTACACTGGTTTGAAAAAATCTGTTAATTTTTTTTTTGTCGAAGAGAAGAATACCTCTCCCTTGAAGCTAAATTACGCCAACGCGTCAGAAAAATGGTGTCCGCTCTGGTCGCTGCGAGTTTTGCTCTACGTAGCCTAGCACTACATCCGCGTCTGAGTGGGATACCCTCTGCTCGCTGTCACCGTCTGCTTCACCTTCACTCTCGTCTGACACGTTGACAGGTTCTTTCAAAACCATTTCAACAATCTACTGATCGTCTAAAATCTTGCACTCTACTGAACGAACAACTTACACTCTACTCTACTTTACTAGGCAGCGTTCCGCTCTCTTATCACCCATTTCGTCCGGATATTTGGTAATGCTTAGACAGACCTTATAAAATAAACTGTGTAATCACACATAATATTTATGTAATCACGTTTTATTATGCAATTTAAGTATATTTTAAGAATGATTTCGCTTAATCTGAAAAATTCGTTAATCCGAAAAGGGTCTGGTCCCAATCAATTCGAATTATCGGGACTCTACTATACATACAATTATCTAGTCCGGTGCGTCGGATTCTTGCGCAACGTCATTTGCAAGCCCATGGATACCAATCAATGGGAAGCATACTGGGCGATGAATGCATGCTACGCTGATCTATTATCCGATATTATGCATCTCTATGTGTAATTAAACAATAATACCCCGTATATAACGCTCGAAAGTTTATCTTGGTGTCATAGGTCTTCAGAGCTGTGTAAACGCAGTGCACCTCGGAAGGGATGCGACATCGATGTCGATGTTTTCAAACATCGATGTTTTGATAAAAAAGATCGATGTTCTAAACATCGATTTATTGAAGCCGGTGTTTTTTCAACATCGATGTTTAGTGCTCGATGTTTTACGTTGTCGCGATGTTTTTTTTTAATGAAAAAGTACCATAATAAAAAAAATTTACCACGTAGCATAATTTTCACACTCAGTAAATGTAAGTCTGTATTCTGAAAAGGGCGAATACAAAAGGAGGAACGATTCCTTAGCAATTAGACAAATGGCAATCAACAACCAATGAACCAATGAGAGCGCTTGGAATGTTCCTGACACACCAGAACCTTCCATGGGGTTTTATTTTATAAATAGTGTATACACAAGAACAGCAATTTAAGTTTTTGTTTTGTTCTGGTATTATACTATAAGTTAACGTTCATATTATTAGTAAGATACCTCCCAAAAGTACCGTTTAGAAATATTTTTGCAAAACCTCTGACCAATTGGCGAAATGTAATATTTGCTTTTAGTCCCTCAAAACTTCTGGTATTACGAAGAATTTGTCTGGACATTTGAACGCAAAACATGGCGGTATTTACAACGAGAATTTCGAGTCATCAATGTAGCCCAAAGCAAAAGCAACCAAGTTTTAGTCTTTGCGTCAGCCCAATCACAGAGTAAAATTAAATCACACACACCCCACGACTAACCGAAGTAACATTAACGTTAGAGGTTACTAAACCAGTTTTAAAAAATGGATGTTCCACAACATCGATGTTTAAAAACATCGATGGTTTTTCGGCGATGTTTTATTAGCATCGATGTTTTAATATTGAATATGGATGTTTCAAAACATCGATGTTTTGTTATCGATGTCGCATCCCTACACCTCGCCAGGTGAAAAAGGCCTCTGTGATCCTGCACATAGCGCAAACTACTATGAGAAAAGCGAGACTTTATTTTCATACAGTGAGACAGGATGCGGGGATAGAGTTTGTGTCTCATACATGCTGGATGTGCGACGAGTACCGAGGCAATTTTTCCGAGTCGAAATGCGACTAGTACTGAATTTGACGTGTACGAAGTCGACGATCTCCGACATATGGCTACATACATTCGATTCCAGTATCACGGAATTTTCCAGACCTTTGTTGATTATGGTTTAAATTTCACCTTGTTGAATTTCATTCTTCCTGAGATAAAACACTTACAGCTGAAAGCAGCTATTAGTGTTAACATGACAGATTTTCTGGAAGAGCCTATAGCGCTTGTTAAAAGAATTAAAATTACATATTAAAGGAGTCTAAAATTATATTCTGGTAATTTTGTAAAGTATTTAAAATAAAGTTCTTAGCACCTTGAAAAGGACCTTCAGGATCTTCATGAAGAGTGGTGGGAACTACAGTTCATAGGCCGGGCCCTCCACTGTAGGATAATATAGCAATGCATAAAACTTTAGTGATCAGTAGAAATCGAAAGTAGGAAGGAAAATGGAATGTGGGGGAAACGAAAAAGCTTCTTTTGTTCAAGTAAATGTAAGACATGGAGAAAAAATAAAAGATACAGTGATTTCCGCTTATAAGAATCACGTTTGTTATTACTGTTTTTGATTTTTATAAGCGGTTGATTGTTATAGCCGAAATTTGGGTTTTTGGACAGGCACACGTACACACTTACATATACAAATATGAGAAAAGTTACCATAAAATACTCTTAAATTTACGTTAATTATCTTTTATTAAAATTATTTTTTATAATTTTAAAAATACAACTTAATTTCTAGACCTATAAGTAGATACACATGATTATAGTAAGAGAAGAAAAAAAAATCCAATATTTGTTACAACTTACCTGCTTAACAGTTTAACATTTCAATTACAGGAAGGGTGCAAGAAAAAGTTTTCTATGGTAGTTTGAAGTAATGAAGTTTCCTGGGGGGTGTTTATGCCTCTTTCAATACCAATAGACTCAGACCAAGATTCACCTTCTAGACTACGTTTCACGGTTTGATAACATGCTGAATCTAATAATGTTCTAAATAGAAAGAACATCTCACTAAGTTTTAACACCAATCTTAGATTTCTATCATAGTATGATAGATTTTGATGTGTGCACGTTTTGTAGCACGACAAACGTCAAAATGGTAATCCAGTTCTCTCCAAGTGTTTCGTCGCATAATCGGTTACCTCGATTTCTGGTTCAGTTCCGGCACTACTACAAAATCTTGCCTCTGGTGTGTGGAGCCCTGAGTGCTTGATTTCTGTTTTTTTTTTGTCTGCATTCTTCTTATAATTATCTCGCTCTGTTCGATTATTTATTTTTAGTTATATTTGCATTATAAGACTTTTATGCTTGGGGATTCATTAAATCCGTTGTGTATAAACAAAAAATTGAAACTGTGGATGAGTTGAAGAAGTAGCGTATCATTCAAGCAATTCGTGTAATAACTCCTGATATGCTTCGACACAATTAGCGAGAACTGTATTACCATTTAGACGATTGTCTTGCAACAAAAGGTGCACACATCGAAATCTATGATTGATATTAAAACTTGGTGAGATATTCTTTCTATTTAAATATATATTTTTTTTAATTCTAATAGATAGTTCCGTAAATATAAGTCATGACTTTTGGATACATTTAACCCGGACACCCCTGTATTGCTATAAAAATGCAGTTCATTGTAACAGGATTTCTCTCCGAGGCCCTACTTCCTAATCAGCTGTTCAAAATAGCTTTCGCAAATTTGATTGAATGATAGGTTTCATGATACATCCAATTATCTAGTCCGGTTCGTTGGATTCTTGCGCAACGGCATTTGCAAGCCCAAGGATACCAATCAATGGGAAGCATACTGGGTGAAGAATGCATGCTACGCTGGTCTATTATCCGATATTATGCATCTCTGTGTGTAATTAAACATTAATACCCCGTATAAAACACTCGAAAGTATATCTTGGTGTCATAGCTCTTCAGAGCTATGACACCAAGATATGGATGGTGACACCAAGATGACACCAAGATAAACATCGATGTTTTGATAAAAAAACATCGATGTTCAAAACATCGATTTATTGAAGCCGGTGTTTTTTCAACATCGATGTTTAGTGCTCTATGTTTTACGTTGTCTCGATGTTTTTTTTTTAAATGAAAAAGTATCATAATAAAAAAATTTACCACGTAGCATAATTTTCACACTCTTTTTTTCACACACTTTTTTAATTCTAATAGATAGATCAGTAAATATAAGTCATGACTTTTGGATACATTTAACCCGGACACCCCTGTATTGCTATAAAAATGCAGTTCATTGTAACAGGATTTCTCTCCGAGGCCCTACTTCCTAATCAGCTGTTCAAAATAGCTTTCGCAAATTTGATTGAATGATAGGTTTCATGATACATCCAATTATCTAGTCCGGTTCGTTGGATTCTTGCGCAACGGCATTTGCAAGCCCAAGGATACCAATCAATGGGAAGCATACTGGGTGAAGAATGCATGCTACGCTGGTCTATTATCCGATATTATGCATCTCTGTGTGTAATTAAACATTAATACCCCGTATAAAACACTCGAAAGTATATCTTGGTGTCATAGCTCTTCAGAGCTATGACACCAAGATATGGATGGTGACACCAAGATGACACCAAGATAAACATCGATGTTTTGATAAAAAAACATCGATGTTCAAAACATCGATTTATTGAAGCCGGTGTTTTTTCAACATCGATGTTTAGTGCTCTATGTTTTACGTTGTCTCGATGTTTTTTTTTTAAATGAAAAAGTATCATAATAAAAAAATTTACCACGTAGCATAATTTTCACACTCTTTTTTTCACACACTTTTTTAATTCTAATAGATAGATCAGTAAATATAAGTCATGACTTTTGGATACCTTTAACCCGGACACCCCTGTATTGCTATAATAATGCAGTTCATTGTAACAGGATTTCTCTCCGAGGCCCTACTTCCTAATCAGCTGTTCAAAATGGCTTTCCCTAATTTGATTGAATGATAGGTTTCATGATACAGTAGAGTCTCGATAATCCGAACTTTGGTAATCCGAAACCAAAAGTCAAAAAGAACAAAGGTTACAATAAAACCACAGTGATACTAAGTAATATAAAGTATGTTTCTGAAAATCACAAGAAAATTGAAAGTTAGACAATGCACTGAATTAATTATTACTGAACTACACTGGTTTGAAAAAATCTGTTAATTTTTTTTTTGTCAGAATTAAGAGAAGAATACCTCTCCCTTGAAGCTAAATTACGCCAACGCGTCAGAAAAATGGTGTCCGCTCTGGTCGCGGCGAGTTTTGCTCTACGTAGCCTAGCACTACATCCGCGTCTGAGTGGGATACCCTCTGCTCGCTGTCACCGTCTGCTTCACCTTCACTCTCGTCTGACACGTTGACAGGTTCTTTCAAAACCATTTCAACAATCTACTGATCGTCTAAAATCTTGCACTCTACTGAACGAACAACTTACACTCTACTCTACTTTACTAGGCAGCGTTCCGCTCTCTTATCACCCATTTCGTCCGGAGATTTGGTAATGCTTAGACAGACCTTATAAAATAAACTGTGTAATCACACATAATATTTATGTAATCACGTTTTATTATGCAACTTAAGTATATTTTAAGAATGATTTCGCTTAATCTGAAAAATTCGTTAATCCGAAAAGGGTCTGGTCCCAATCAATTCGAATTATCGGGACTCTAATATACATACAATTATCTAGTCCGGTGCGTCGGATTCTTGCGCAACGTCATTTGCAAGCCCATGGATACCAATCAATGGGAAGCATACTGGGCGATGAATGCATGCTACGCTGGTCTATTATCCGATATTATGCATCTCTATGTGTAATTAAACAATAATACCCCGTATATAACGCTCGAAAGTTTATCTTGGTGTCATAGCTCTTCAGAGCTGTGTAAACGCAGTGCACCTCGGTAGGGATGCGACATCGATGTCGATGTTTTCAAAACATCGATGTTTTGACAAAAAAACATCGATGTTCAAAACATCGATTTATTGAAGCCGGTGTTTTTTCAACATCGATGTTTAGTGCTCTATGTTTTACGTTGTCTCGATGTTTTTTATTTAATGAAAAAGTATCATAATAAAAAAATTTACCACGTAGCATAATTTTCACACTCAGTAAATGTAAGTCTGAATTCTGAAAAGGGCGAATACAAAAGGAGGAACGATTCCTTAGCAATTAGACAAATGGCAATCAACAACCAATGAACCAATGAGAGCGCTTGGAATGTTCCTGACACACCAGAACCTTCCATGGGGTTTTATTTTATAAATAGTACTATACGTTAACGTTATAAGTATAATATACTATAAGTTAACGTTAATATTATTAGTAAGATACCTCCCAAAAGTACCGTTTGGAAATATTTTTGCAAAACCTCTGACCAATTGGCGAAATGTAATATTTGCTTTTAGTCCCTCAAAACTTCTGGTATTACGAAGAATTTATCTGGACATTTGAACGCAAAACATGGCGGTATTTACAACGAGAATTTCGAGTCATCAATGTAGCCCAATGCAAAAGCAACCAAGTTTTAGTCTTTGCGTCAGCCCAATCACAGAGTAAAATTAAATCACACACACCCCACGACTAACCGAAGTAACATTAACGTTAGAGGTTACTAAACCAGTTTTAAAAAATGGATGTTCCACAACATCGATGTTTAAAATCATCGATGGTTTTTCGGCGATGTTTTATTAGCATCGCTGTTTTAATATTGAATATGGATGTTTCAAAACATCGATGTTTTGTTATCGATGTCGCATCCCTACACCTCGCCAGGTGAAAAAGGCCTCTGTGACCCTGCACATAGCGCAAACTACTATGAGAAAAGCGAGACTTTATTTTCATACAGTGAGACAGGATGCGGGGATAGAGTTTGTGTCTCATACATGCTGTATGTGCTACGAGTACCGAGGCAATTTTTCCGAGTCGAAATGCGACTAGTACTGAATTTGACGTGTACCGATGCCGACGATCTCCGACATATGACTACATACATTCGATTCCAGTATCACGGAATTTTCCAGAGCTTTGTTGATTATAGTTTAAATTTCACCTTGTTGAATTGCATTCTTACTGAGATAAAACACTTACAGCTGAAAGCAGCTATTAGCGTTAACATGACATATTTTCTGGAAGAGCCTATTGCGCTTCGTTAAAAGAATTAAAATTACATATTAAAGGAGTCTAAAATTATATTCTGGTAATTTTGTAAAGTATTTAAAATAAAGTTCTTAGCACCTTGAAAAGGACCTTCAGGATCTTCATGAAGAGTGGTGGGAACTACAGTTCATGGGCCGGGCCCTCCACTGTAGGATAATATAGCAATGCATAAAACTTCAGTGATCAGTAGAAAGCGAAAGTAGGAAAGAAAATGGAATGTGGGGGAAACGAAAAAGCTTCTTTAGTTCAAGTAAATGTAAGACATGGAGAAAAAATAAAAGATACAGTGATTTCCGCTTATAAGAATCACGTTTGTTTTTATTGTTTTTGATTCTTATAAGCGGTTGATTGTTATAGCCGAAATTTGGGTTTTTGGACAGGCACGCGTACACACTTACATATACAAATATGAGATAATTTACCATAAAATACTCTTATTTACGTAAATTATCTTTTATTAAAAAAAATTTTTATAAAAAATTTTTATATTCTCTTAATTTTAAAAATACAACTTAATTTCTAGACCTATAAGTAGATACACATGATTATAGTAAGAGAAGAAAAAAAATCCAATATGTGTTACATCATACCTGCTTAACAGTTTAACATTTCAATTACAGGAAAGGTGCAAGAAAAAGTTTTCTATGGTAGTTTGAAGTAATGAAGTTTCCTGGGGGGTGTTTATGCCTCTTTCAATACCAATAGACTCAGACCAAGATTCACCTTCTAGACTACGTTTCACGGTTTGATAACATGCTGAATCTAATAATGTTCTAAATAGAAAGAACATCTCACTAAGTTTTAACACCAATCTTAGATTTCTATCATAGTATGATAGATTTTGATGTGTGCACGTTTTGTAGCACGACAAACGTCAAAATGGTAATCCAGTTCTCTCCAAGTGTTTCGTCGCATAATCGGTTACCTCGATTTCTGGTTCAGTTCCGGCACTACTACAAAATCTTGCCTCTGGTGTGTGGAGCCCTGAGTGCTTGATTTCTGTTTTTTTTTTGTCTGCATTCTTCTTATAATTATCTCGCTCTGTTCGATTATTTATTTTTAGTTATATTTGCATTATAAGACTTTTATGCTTGGGGATTCATTAAATCCGTTGTGTATAAACAAAAAATTGAAACTGTGGATGAGTTGAAGAAGTAGCGTATCATTCAAGCAATTCGTGTAATAACTCCTGATATGCTTCGACACAATTAGCGAGAACTGTATTACCATTTAGACGATTGTCTTGCAACAAAAGGTGCACACATCGAAATCTATGATTGATATTAAAACTTGGTGAGATATTCTTTCTATTTAAATATATATTTTTTTTAATTCTAATAGATAGTTCCGTAAATATAAGTCATGACTTTTGGATACATTTAACCCGGACACCCCTGTATTGCTATAAAAATGCAGTTCATTGTAACAGGATTTCTCTCCGAGGCCCTACTTCCTAATCAGCTGTTCAAAATAGCTTTCGCAAATTTGATTGAATGATAGGTTTCATGATACATCCAATTATCTAGTCCGGTTCGTTGGATTCTTGCGCAACGGCATTTGCAAGCCCAAGGATACCAATCAATGGGAAGCATACTGGGTGAAGAATGCATGCTACGCTGGTCTATTATCCGATATTATGCATCTCTGTGTGTAATTAAACATTAATACCCCGTATAAAACACTCGAAAGTATATCTTGGTGTCATAGCTCTTCAGAGCTATGACACCAAGATATGGATGGTGACACCAAGATGACACCAAGATAAACATCGATGTTTTGATAAAAAAACATCGATGTTCAAAACATCGATTTATTGAAGCCGGTGTTTTTTCAACATCGATGTTTAGTGCTCTATGTTTTACGTTGTCTCGATGTTTTTTTTTTAAATGAAAAAGTATCATAATAAAAAAATTTACCACGTAGCATAATTTTCACACTCTTTTTTTCACACACTTTTTTAATTCTAATAGATAGTTCAGTAAATATAAGTCATGACTTTTGGATACCTTTAACCCGGACACCCCTGTATTGCTATAATAATGCAGTTCATTGTAACAGGATTTCTCTCCGAGGCCCTACTTCCTAATCAGCTGTTCAAAATGGCTTTCCCTAATTTGATTGAATGATAGGTTTCATGATACAGTAGAGTCTCGATAATCCGAACTTTGGTAATCCGAAACCAAAAGTCAAAAAGAACAAAGGTTACAATAAAACCACAGTGATACTAAGTAATATAAAGTATGTTTCTGAAAATCACAAGAAAATTGAAAGTTAGACAATGCACTGAATTAATTATTACTGAACTACACTGGTTTGAAAAAATCTGTTAATTTTTTTTTTGTCAGAATTAAGAGAAGAATACCTCTCCCTTGAAGCTAAATTACGCCAACGCGTCAGAAAAATGGTGTCCGCTCTGGTCGCGGCGAGTTTTGCTCTACGTAGCCTAGCACTACATCCGCGTCTGAGTGGGATACCCTCTGCTCGCTGTCACCGTCTGCTTCACCTTCACTCTCGTCTGACACGTTGACAGGTTCTTTCAAAACCATTTCAACAATCTACTGATCGTCTAAAATCTTGCACTCTACTGAACGAACAACTTACACTCTACTCTACTTTACTAGGCAGCGTTCCGCTCTCTTATCACCCATTTCGTCCGGAGATTTGGTAATGCTTAGACAGACCTTATAAAATAAACTGTGTAATCACACATAATATTTATGTAATCACGTTTTATTATGCAATTTAAGTATATTTTAAGAATGATTTCGCTTAATCTGAAAAATTCGTTAATCCGAAAAGGGTCTGGTCCCAATCAATTCGAATTATCGGGACTCTACTATACATACAATTATCTAGTCCGGTGCGTCGGATTCTTGCGCAACGTCATTTGCAAGCCCATGGATACCAATCAATGGGAAGCATACTGGGCGATGAATGCATGCTACGCTGGTCTATTATCCGATATTATGCATCTCTATGTGTAATTAAACAATAATACCCCGTATATAACGCTCGAAATTTTATCTTGGTGTCATAGCTCTTCAGAGCTGTGTAAACGCAGTGCACCTCGGTAGGGATGCGACATCGATGTCGATGTTTTCAAAACATCGATGTTTTGATAAAAAAACATCGATGTTCAAAACATCGATTTATTGAAGCCGGTGTTTTTTCAACATCGATGTTTAGTGCTCTATGTTTTACGTTGTCTCGATGTTTTTTATTTAATGAAAAAGTATCATAATAAAAAAATTTACCACGTAGCATAATTTTCACACTCAGTAAATGTAAGTCTGAATTCTGAAAAGGGCGAATACAAAAGGAGGAACGATTCCTTAGCAATTAGACAAATGGCAATCAACAACCAATGAACCAATGAGAGCGCTTGGAATGTTCCTGACACACCAGAACCTTCCATGGGGTTTTATTTTATAAATAGTACTATACGTTAACGTTATAAGTATAATATACTATAAGTTAACGTTAATATTATTAGTAAGATACCTCCCAAAAGTACCGTTTGGAAATATTTTTGCAAAACCTCTGACCAATTGGCGAAATGTAATATTTGCTTTTAGTCCCTCAAAACTTCTGGTATTACGAAGAATTTATCTGGACATTTGAACGCAAAACATGGCGGTATTTACAACGAGAATTTCGAGTCATCAATGTAGCCCAATGCAAAAGCAACCAAGTTTTAGTCTTTGCGTCAGCCCAATCACAGAGTAAAATTAAATCACACACACCCCACGACTAACCGAAGTAACATTAACGTTAGAGGTTACTAAACCAGTTTTAAAAAATGGATGTTCCACAACATCGATGTTTAAAATCATCGATGGTTTTTCGGCGATGTTTTATTAGCATCGCTGTTTTAATATTGAATATGGATGTTTCAAAACATCGATGTTTTGTTATCGATGTCGCATCCCTACACCTCGCCAGGTGAAAAAGGCCTCTGTGACCCTGCACATAGCGCAAACTACTATGAGAAAAGCGAGACTTTATTTTCATACAGTGAGACAGGATGCGGGGATAGAGTTTGTGTCTCATACATGCTGTATGTGCTACGAGTACCGAGGCAATTTTTCCGAGTCGAAATGCGACTAGTACTGAATTTGACGTGTACCGATGCCGACGATCTCCGACATATGACTACATACATTCGATTCCAGTATCACGGAATTTTCCAGAGCTTTGTTGATTATAGTTTAAATTTCACCTTGTTGAATTGCATTCTTACTGAGATAAAACACTTACAGCTGAAAGCAGCTATTAGCGTTAACATGACATATTTTCTGGAAGAGCCTATTGCGCTTCGTTAAAAGAATTAAAATTACATATTAAAGGAGTCTAAAATTATATTCTGGTAATTTTGTAAAGTATTTAAAATAAAGTTCTTAGCACCTTGAAAAGGACCTTCAGGATCTTCATGAAGAGTGGTGGGAACTACAGTTCATGGGCCGGGCCCTCCACTGTAGGATAATATAGCAATGCATAAAACTTCAGTGATCAGTAGAAAGCGAAAGTAGGAAAGAAAATGGAATGTGGGGGAAACGAAAAAGCTTCTTTAGTTCAAGTAAATGTAAGACATGGAGAAAAAATAAAAGATACAGTGATTTCCGCTTATAAGAATCACGTTTGTTTTTACTGTTTTTGATTCTTATAAGCGGTTGATTGTTATAGCCGAAATTTGGGTTTTTGGACAGGCACGCGTACACACTTACATATACAAATATGAGATAATTTACCATAAAATACTCTTATTTACGTAAATTATCTTTTATTAAAAAAAAATTTTATAAAAAATTTTTATATTCTCTTAATTTTAAAAATACAACTTAATTTCTAGACCTATAAGTAGATACACATGATTATAGTAAGAGAAGAAAAAAAATCCAATATGTGTTACATCATACCTGCTTAACAGTTTAACATTTCAATTACAGGAAAGGTGCAAGAAAAAGTTTTCTATGGTAGTTTGACGTAATGAAGTTTCCTGGGGGGTGTTTATGCCTCTTTCAATACCAATAGACTCAGACCAAGATTCACCTTCTAGCCTACGTTTCACGGTTTGATAACGTGCTGAATCTAATAATTCCACATTTGCCTAAGTGATAGTGAACACTTCGCCGGAGATTTATATGTTTTAGGGTCCAGGAAGCCGCAACCAGAATGTGGGAGGTAGAAAAGAGTCCCTGTCTTTGTTTGTCAGTGGAGAAAAGTGGAATCGGACCCGGATGGGCAAAAATGTCCCCGGGTCAAACTAAGAGGACACTGTTTAGCTTAAGCGTTTAAGGGGAAACTATTATGTTATGTCTAACAAAGAAAGGGATGCATTTTATGACTGTATTCCCTCCCATCTTATCACTCTTTCTTAAAAAAAAATAAAGGAAAAACTTCGTGTCTTTTGAGGGTTTAAGCGGCTTTTTTGGAAAAATGAAAGGAAAGCGAAGAGTGTAAACTGATTCTTAAAACCGGTGGATTGATTCTTTAAAGCGAAAATTTTAACATGGAAATAATACATTTGTTTTTGCTTTCGCGATATTGATTCTTATAAACGGTTGATTCTTATAACCACTGATCACTATAAGCGGTGGTTACTGTATATAGACGAAGCTCCAAGCTAGAACTTGGTCACGTGGACCAAGGGAAATCACTATCAATAAAGAAAAATATTGGGGAAGTGAAACTAATCAGATCCTGGAGCGGTTTCACCAATGATTCAGAAAGCGAGATAAGGAACAAAGAATAAGACAAACAGTTAAAATTTACGAGCAAGAATGAAACGGGGCCGTTTCTTGTTAGCTGGGTCAGCAGGGTCGTAATCAGCAAGATTTTTATTAACATCATTTGGTAAATTTTTATGAAAGTAAATAGCAAGATTTTGAAGATAATTTTGAATAGTAGAGAGATTTATCTATATATATAAAACAGTTCCGTAACTGACTGACTGATTGACTGACATACAACGCACAGACCAAACCGCTGAACCTAAAGGGCTGAAATTTTGCATGGTGATTATTCTTATAGTGTAGCGGTGAACTAAGAAAGATTTTTGAAACATTCTTCTTAGATTTTTTTAAAATTAAATTTTTAAGCTGTTTTAGTAACTTATTTTAAGTTTACATTTAAACTAATAATTTGAGGGTTATAAAATTTATATCACGAGAAAGATCATAAAAGTTTTTGTCAAAATAAAATCTTTTTCCAACCTTTACTTCCTTTTTCTGATTTTTGGTGAATTTTTTAAGATTAATTTTTAGAAGAATTTATTAAATGCTGATCACGTGATTTCTTTTCTGGTACTTTAAATAAATTTATCGTCACGTGCATAACGGTGAAATAGACAAAAAAAAATTTTCTTGCTAATGCGGCAGGCGATTGGACATTATCCAAAAAATATTAAAATATAGTAAAAGATATGTTCCTCAAACTGTACTATATTAACTATACTATATTCTTTAGTATGTCTTATTAGATTTAATTTGAATATTTTCTTCTACATTATTTTGTCTATAAAATATCCCTTACGATTTTTTTATAAATATATTTTTTGTTCTTTTTTTACATCAATTGTATACATCGCTCGTCGTATTTATTATATATATATATATATATATATATATATATATATATATATATATATATAGGCATTAATTGCATACATTGACCGTTGTAATTAATTTTAATGTTTGTTTGTTTTTTTCAATGCGGAGGCACATGTCGCGAAGACATTCGATTATAATTCACCGCAGTTTTGCTGGCCATTTTATTATGGGAGCGCCCTATAGGCAGACCAGCATTGCGCCCTATGAAGGGACGACACAAACGGAGGCATTTTAGTGGCGCTTCGCCAGGATTCGATCCGAGCACCCTCAGCACCTTAAACCAGTGTGCTGTACCACAAGGCCGCCACGGCTGTTAATTTGAATGTACTCCGTAGCGAAGTGCGGGTTTTCAGCTAGTTTCCCTATACGTGTCAACATTGCGAAAATACCGTGAGGAGTTAGTGATTTGCCGAATAGTCCTGTTTTGGGCAACAGCCAGAATTTTAATGTTGGAATCCGCTGCATACGGTCAAACTAGCCCAGCATACGGAAATCGGAGTCTTAAGAAGGATTTATAAATGAGCATTTTTTTACTTAAGTTCATTTCATCTGCCGAGGTGCACTGCATTTAAAGAGCTCTGAAGAGATATGACACCAAAATAAACTTTAACTTATATATTAACGTTAACTTATATAAAACCATAAGAAAATAAAAACTTAAATCGCTGTTCTCGTGTATATACTATTTATAAAATAAAACCCCATGGAAGGTTCTGGAGTGTCAGGAACATTCCAAGTGCTCTGATTTGTTCATTGGTTGTTGATTGCCATTTGTCTGTTTGCTAAGGAATCGTTCCCCCTTTTGTATTCGTCCTTTTCAGAATTCAGAGTTACATGTACTGAGTTGTGAAAATTATGCTACGTGGTAAATTTTTTTATTATGGTACTTTTCATTAAAAAAAAAATATAGAGACAACGTAAAACATCGAGCACTAAACATCGATGTTGACAAAACATCGATGTTTTGAAAACATCGACAGCGATGTCGCATCCCTACCGAGGTGCACTGCGTTTACACAGCTCTGAAGATCTATGACACCAAGGTAAACTTTCGAGAATTATATGCGGGGTATTAATGTTTAATTGCATACACCACGTATAATCTTGGATAATAATAGACCAGTTTAGTATGTATTCTTCTCCCAGTATGCTTCCCACTGATTGTTATCCATGGGCTAGCAAATTGCCGTTTCGCAAGAATCCGACAAACTGGATAAGATAATTGGATATTTCATGAAACCTATCATTGAATCAAATTTGCGAAAGCCCTTTGGAATAAATGATCGGAAAGTACGGCCTCGGTGAGGAATCAGGTTATAATGAACTGAATTATTATTGCATCAGTGCCCTGTGATCATTTAACCTAGTGCTAAACAGTTATATAAACTTAAGTGTAATTTAAATTATTTTATGTGATTTCTTTTGAAATACATATTTTCAAAAATAGCTGTAAAATACTGCTTCCAAAGTCAAAAATAGAAAAGGCATACAACCCCAAAAAAATTTAATTGGCTGTATAATTGCATCAAAATTATCTTCAAGCATTTGAAGATTATAAAATTTACTACAGTTTCTTTGAGCATAATACTTCTTTCTGTGGCAACTTGAAACTGCACTTAAATGTATGCTTTTTTTATGGTTAGTAATAAACTATATATAAAGATAAGCAAACAAGCAGATATGTATGTATGCTTTTATGTTTCTATAAATATATGTTATGCAAGAAAGGTATTTACCATTCAATAACTTATTCAAGTGTATAGATTGAACTATCAATAATCAATTTTAATGCTGCTTTTACGATATTTCCTAATTTTTATGTAAACCCTCGGGTGAACTCTGCGCATAAAATGTCCGGTGAGAAAATAGACACCTTGCAGTTTTAGGATTTTTAACAGTTACCAAATATAGGATTGAGTCGCAGATATTTGCTCACCTAATGACCATTCTGACCAGAAGAAGGCAACACTTTGAAAATAATTATCTGTTGAAAGGGATATTCATTGCGCATGTTACATAAATTTTTATACCTTAAAGTACTAATTATTATCAAATTATTTAAGAATGTTGTAACAAATATTTTACCTGACGTCATGAGCACGTGATCAACCGATGTGTTTTTGTTATCTTTCCTTCTTAGCAGTTTAAGATTCATAAACATGAAGTTTCTTATCCTTTCATCATTGTCCTCCTCAATAATTCAACCAAAATTATCAAAGCTTCTTTCGTCCATCTTCAACATTTTATTTGCTATTATATATATATATATATATATATATATCTGTGTGTGTGTGTATAATACTAGGAACGTAAACTATAATTAACTAAATTTAACTGGGTTAAATTAGTCAAATTAGCGTCAAACGGTAATTTACTATTAGAGTTTTTAGTGGTTTTACAATTCAGGAATTAGCGTTGTTTTTTAATGCAGCGGAGAATTCACAATACTATGAGGTCAACAATGGTAAATTTCTTAGCACGAGCTCGGACTAAAGCAATCATCGAATGTTCGATATCCCGCTAGTCTGACTCACGATGTTTTACTCGCGTAATTGCGGCGCGCGAAAACGAACAAAGCATAGATTAGGGTTTATTTTTCGGAGAGATAAGACGCGTGTGTCTTGAGCTCAGATGATAATGGGAAGTTGCCGCGGATTGGATTGACTTTTAAGTAATATTAATAAAAGAAGTCCTTAATTGTTATTTAAGTATTAGTTATTTCACCGGCCTTTTGTTTAATGACTGTCTTTTAGTGTTAATTATTAGATTAAAGGCTGCGCGGTGTAAGCACTGTGCCATATATATATATATATATATATATATATATATATATATATATATATATATATATATATATATATATATATATATATAAAATAGAGGCTGGAGAAATGAAAAACGTTCACCAGTACACAAAGTACCGTTACGGCTAGTGAATTAATTCCGTGAAATGTTGAGTCGTTTCTCAACAACTTTTTAAAAATTTTACGATCACGCGTGAATTATTGTTTGTGTTATCCTTCCTTCTTTATATGGAGACTCAAGAACAAACTTAGATAATACACTTTTGATAAATCACGCGAGAGAATATTTTAAAGTATATGAGAAAGCGTAAGGTAGGTTCATTATTATGCAGTGGTTCGCTTAGAACATTGCGTATATTCTTTTAACTGATTTCGTGCTTTCTGAAAGAACATTTCTCCACGGTAAAGTTAAGGAATAGTTAACGTTATGAGTAAAACTAGATGGGTTTTGAAATTTTATCCGAAGGTAACAAGGATAGAGATATCAAAAAAAAGAAACTTTCTAAATTTTTAATTTGCTCTTTTTAACCATAAAATTTGAGGTGAGTTGTTTAATAAATATTTTTTTTTATGAATAAGCTTGTATTCAGACATTCTACATATTTATTGTGCTTCTGTTATTGCTTTAGATATTAAATAATTTCTTACCCAAAAGTCCTCTTAGAAAACTGTGATTTAAAGCTTTTCCACAATTCTCTGCAGTCTCTATTTTATTATAAGCAGAAAACTATTAACTTAAACGTTTATAACCAGATACGAACAAGGTAAGTAGTGTCTAGTAATACTTTTAACAATTTGCATCTTTTCTCATTGTTTACCTTGAAAATGAGAAATCACCTCTTTGTTATCTAAAATTTATTTTATGTTTAACTCATAATGTTGCTAACATATTCGGATTTTTCCATATTTCTTCAGTTCGTAACGCTACTGGGTGCCCTGGAAAAAAATATTACTCATAATCATTATGTTCAGTCCACTAGAAAACTATTATTTAACCCTTCAGCGGGCGTGCCAATTTTTGGTACACCAGCAGGCGCGCGTTGCATACAGTGCAACGTCTTTTTCAATCTTGATTATTCCTTCTGAAATTAACTTTCTTTTTTCAAATTGAAAACAATAATTCTGCGTTTTATGACAAAATATAAAATGTTGATAATGTTGAGATATATTTATAATTAAAGTCCAAAGAATGCAGATACAATCGCCTTATTTCAAAACTGTCCGGTTTATTGGATCTAAGGACAACTTGCGAATGGATTCCTATCATGTCCAAAAACATAAAAAAACAGTGAGATTGTCCTTCTTCGTGATATGCGGAATACCGTGTGATAGCTGCACATTCGATATACTACATCAACTCATAATTCTGTCGTGTTGCAGTCCAGTATAATCGCTTGTTTACCGCGGTTAAATCACGATTACCAATGAATGGAAAGGAATACAAGGTTCCGAAATTCAGATCTGCATAAGAAAGAGTGCGCGGCTATAAACAGAAACTGCTTAGAACATTCAAGCCTTACTTGTAAAAACAAACCATTCAAAATTACTTGTAAAAACAAACCACTAAAATGTTGCACTTTATACACGGGCGCGCCCGCTGAAGGGTTAAACATTTTCGATAGTTCCCAATCATTCAGTTGTAGTAAATGTATTATATGGGCTCGCCTTGTAGCGCGCTGGCTTTGGTTACCGAGGGTGTTCGGATAGAATCCTCACAGTTGCCATTAAATATACCTCCCTGTCTAGTCCGAATGAATGAATATATATATATATATATATATATATATATATATATATATATATATATATATATAATGTATATATATATATATATAAATATATATAATGTATTGTTGTGAAGCCGAGAAATTACGACTCCAATTGGGAAGCCGTATCGGAACAAGTGGTAGCAAATTAGCGAATAGTTAAGCCAGCCATAAAAAGGTGAAACAAGAAAAAGCGTTGTGTATTAAATTAAGTTACAGAATCAACTTCAAGTATCAATGCGACATGAAAGATAACCCAGATAGGTTGTCTCAGGTAACATAGATTAAGTAGAGTATTTACTTTAGGTTAACAGCACTTAGCTTAGCAAGAAAATACTTAACCCTACCTATAGCCTGACCCACGTGCTAAGCAGATTACAATACTCATTAAATTAAGTTCTACCCAAAGAAACATTATCCACTACAGTAAATTAAATTACAGACAAGGGGTTTAAGGAGCAAATAAGAAAATTTATTTTACCAAATATAATGAAAAAAGGGAATAATTAATTGTGAACAGCCAAGCCATGCCATGCTCCTCGCTCCACACTCAACACCACCTTCCAAAGTGTCACCTCCTTCCAACGAGTCCAAGGGCTGTCTCCCGCTACTTTTCGAAGCTAGCCATGACATGCGCCAAGCTGTACTTCGCGCCTGCGCAATACATGCTCAATACACCAGATTTGGCGTGCATCGCCTTTTTTGGCAATAAATCATTTTTCTTTTCTGCCAATGTATGGCAGTTATGAGAGACAGTTATAAAGACCTGAATATTAATAGATATACTCCATGAGTCTTTATAACATATATATATATATATATATATATATATATATATATATATATATATATATATATATATATATATATATATATATATATATATATATATATATATATATATATATATATATATATATATATATATATATATATATATAATGTATCCAAGAGAAGAGATTGAAGTTTCGTACTGGTAGTCGTAGCTGGCATCAAGAACGAGTGGCTGGCACGGCGAACTGGAAAAGTCCTAAATATAATCGTAGAAAGTGGCTGATTGGCGTAGGGATGAAGTCCAGGCGTGAAAGCATAATACTCCGCATAACTGGTTACACAGTTCTTTATTAAGTAATAATCTACTGGCTCAAGTACACTATTTAAGTTCCAGTTATAATAGCTATAAGACTTTATGCATAAGAAATATCGTCCTGGGGCTGTCGGAACAGCACATAGCAATATAAAAAAACCCAGCGCAATTTACGACATGTTTCCAGGACGGAGACAGACACCCAAAAAGACCCGCGAAAACCCTAGTTGTATATCCTTGAGTACAGGCGCGCTAAACTTTAATTGGTTAGGATTAGCACCTGACTTTAACGCGTCATATGGGTTTTTTCGAATGTTCGACCCGGTTCGATTTTATATAACTGTTATGTAACGCTCCGCCCGTGGCTTTAGGGGAAAAACTAATAAATTCATATTGGTTGAATATAGGTCGCAATCCAAGTTAAGGGGACGGTATTCTGTTGCAATAAGATGAACGAATTTGAAAAAAGCTTGTTGAGTATTTAAAAGGATTAAAATTTGTTTCATATATATATATATATATATATATATATATATATATATATATAGTCGCTCAATGAGGTCAAAGAGGTTGAGGGAGAGTATGATCCCTCCAGATATCGCTCCAGTGGGTGCTCAGTCAAAATTGGGGTTGCAATTAGCTAAGACGGACTCCGAACCTTGTGGTGCTATATAGACCCGAGCCTCACACAGCAGCTCGAGGCCTATATGGACCAAGTCTGGATTTTCTAGCCAGGGGGCATTAGAAAGAGAACAAGAACAAAAGTGTTATAGAAAAGTTTTTGCATATACATTACATCTATTCTGAAACAAAGAAATTAAACAATGAACAATAACTCGCAATAACTACAGATTTCAGTAATAACTTTGTTCTCTTGTCCTTGTAGTGTTAACGGCGTCAATATTAATTTTTTTTGTATTTCAAAGTATTTAATAACTGTTCAGGATAATAGATTAAAAAAAATATGTAACCAATAGCATTCTGAGAAAGTTAGCGGTCATTTTTTGATCTGCCGATACAAAAAGTGTGAAAGGAAAATCGGTTTTAGTTTATTTTGAGATATCTGCCTACGTTAAAATGGCTGTTTTGGTGCAAAATTTCGAAACGTTTTACTACCCAATTTCAAAGGCCAATCTTTTAGGATTCTAAAACTGCTTTTCTTTTATTCGTGCGATCACTGTATGAGCATTTACGGCCAATATAATAAATCGGAAGCGATATTAAAAGACCGGAAGTAACATCTTTAAATGCATTTTCCATAAAACTTATTTTTCAGTAATTTTTGTAAACGAGAAAGTTAATAATTTAAAATGTTTTGAATATATTTCAATGAAATTTTGACGTAGTTTTTTACATATTACTATGTTTTACCTAAAATCTACACTATAAGTGTTAATTTAATCACTACAGGTACTTGCACTTATATATATATATGTAATGTCTAGACGCGTAACCTATAATTAACTATATTTTTTAGGTCGGTTGATGCTAAATCTAAAGGAATTAATATGAATAAATAATTATTAAACGAGATAGTAGTCTGATGGGGAACGGAAATGCCAACAGCTGGCTTTACGTTGTCTATCTCTTGGGTTTTGGGGAGCGTAGCCTTCGGCGAATAGCAGAGGATTGCGTCATATTCTCGAATATTCGAAAGAACATGTAAATGAATCATCAGTCACAGGACGCTGACTAATATTCGACTCAGCGTCCTTTGCATAAACGCGAAAAAGAACAAAGAATAGATTAGAGTTGTCCGCCGTTGGTTAAGGTCGCGCGTCGTGAGCTGAGGTGATGAGAAATGGCAACTTAATTGGGTTTAAACTCATGTGAATTAATAAAGATCTTGGTTGTGATTTAAATAGTCTTTCTTTACCACAGGCCTTAATGATGACTGCTATTAGATTAATTAATTAGGTAGAGGTTACGCGTTTTAAGCACCGTGCCATATATATATATATATATATATATATATATATATATATATATATAATAAGTGGGGTTTTTTGGTTTATTTCGAGGAATTTCCGAAATATTGTAAAACTTTTACTTCAGAACACATGTAAGTTTTACAGTAGTATTTAGTATAAAGGAAATTAAAATATATTTAGTTGAATTTAGTGTAGGGTCTCTGGCATAATCACATTTATTGTACTAAATATTTATGAATAATTCCCTCTATTTTAAACAATTATGAAATTTTCGACAAAATTATATTTGATTTCATTATTTTATATCCCATTTGATTTAAAAATACATGTATTTAATCTGTACTGTATATTTTTGAAAAGGAGTGCTCCGAACGTCGGTAGATACCGCAAAACGTTTGTATAAACATGTGAGTTCAGATCCACCACAGTCGACATTGAATAAACATTACATCAATGCAGCATAGTTTGTTGTTCAAATGTCTGGAGTTTTTATTCAGTGAACCAGATATAACACATCCTTGATATTGACTCTCTTAAGGACAACAAGTCAGAGTAAGAGCAAATATTTTGCCAAATATTTCTTTTGGGTGTTATTTCAAATTAATGATCGTTCTTTCAAGTTAAATTAATGGAAATATTTATTCGACGTTGGAATTACGTTTAGATAACCAGCCGTTGTTCGTCAGTAAAAAAATAAATATTGGATCGCTGCTTCATATATAGTCAGTGTTCTCTTCCACTGGTAAGGTTTATTGCAAACACAAACGTTATAACAATATGGATAATTCAGTATTTTTGCAAAGGGTAGGAATTTTGTCAGTATTATGTTAGTATTATGAAATAATGATTTAATTCTGGGAGACTGCTGTATGTGTTGTAATATGGAAAGTTCCATCTACCCATAAATAAATCAGTAGTTGTTAATATCATCCTTGCGAGGCCGTCATAAAATAGAGGCTCTCTCAAACTTGAAAATGATCTTTTTTATTGATTGTATCTGTCAGAGGAACTCTCATTTTTAGCACAGGAACTCTCATTTTTATCAAAGGAACTCTCAAATCTATCAGAGGTTCTCTCGTTTTCACTCCATTTTTGACACAATCCTCCTTTTATAAGCCTTTTTTAAGGCTGGATTTACCATGATGTCCATTTTCCTTCCATTAAAAACTTTCGTCACGTGTTTTGCTAAATGTCCATAATAGTTCTTATCACTGGTCAGGCTCCATTTCAAGTAACGTTCAGCAGCATGGGGTCTACTAAACTCGAGAATAGCATTCTCTCGTTCCAAATTTGAACTCACTTAAAAGGTGAACTCTCATTTATTTATTTCACTCTATATTTTAAGGGGTCGAGGTAGCCTAATGGTAGCGCGTCAGCTTTCGTTCATGAGGGTGCTCGGATCAAATCCCGATAAGCGCCATTAAATGAAGCTCCGTGTCTAAATATGGGCACGTTACACTCGTAGACCGGAAAGTCCCTCTACAGGATTACAGAGGGTAGGAGAGAATACGATCACCCCCAGATGTCGCCCTGGGTTTGCTAGTTCAAAATTAAAGAGGCACCAGGCTAAATCGAACTACGACCCTTTTGGTGCCTTTATAAACCGGAGCCGCACACCTCAGCCCGCTAGCCTAGATAGACCTGGTCTGGAATACTTCCGGCCATTAGAAACATCGGAATATATATATATATATATATATATATATATATATATATACTAGCTGAAGTACCCGGCATTGCCCGGGATTTTAAGAATGCTTGTTAACCCATTTAGGACCGCTCCATGTTTCCTTTATTGGAAATGCATCAAACAGTTTTTTAACACTTCTTAGAACATTAATTACACAAATACACTGCTGGCCACTGTAAATGCAACACCCTGAAGGAAACATGCAAATAACTTGAAATTTACAACATGCATTAGCGGAGGTGAGATATGCAAATGATTAGAATTTCAGCGCAGACGCACATCACGCGCGCCTGTGGCGCCACTTCAAAGCGCTATTTAAGGCTTGGAGATTTCGACGATTTCAAGTTCGGCAATTGTGTTTTTCTTGTGGTTTTTTAAAAAAAAAAAAACGATCAATTATGCCTCATCGAAAACGGAGATCATCTTTTGATCAAGTATCCGAGTTCGACAGAGGAAGGATAGTGGCCTACCGAGATTGTGGATTATCTTTCAGGGAAATCGGTAGTCGTGTTGGACGCAACCAAACAACTGTAATGCGGATATGTGATCATTGGATGCAGGAGGGTACGACGGACCGGCGTGTTCGATCGCATCCACCTCAGCGTACCACTTCACGTGATGACAGGCAAATTGTGCACATGGCAGTGACGGATCGCTCAGTAACATCACGAACCATAGCACAGCACATGCAGTCTGTAACGCATCATCCAGTGTCCGCGCGTACCATTCGACGCCGTTTGCAGCAGAGTGGTCTGTCCGCAAGACGTCCATTGCTTTGTATACCCTTGACGCAGAACCACAGACGTCTCCGCCGTCAATGGTGCGATGACAGAAGGATGTGGACGTCAGAATGGAATGAAATTGTCTTTACTGACGAGTCACGCTTCTGTCTGCAACACCACGATGATCGCATTCGAGTCTGGAGACACCGTGAAGAGAGGATGCTGAACAGCTGCGTTATTCACCGCCACACTGGTCCTGCACCGGGCATTATGGTATGGGGCGGTATTGGATATCACTCTCGCACACCTCTAGTACGCATTGCCGGTACTTTAAACAGCCAGCGCTACATCTCCGAGGTGTTGGAGCCAGTTGTCCTTCCTTACATTCAAGGCTTGCCCACAGCCATATTTCAACAGGATAATGCGCAACCACACGTGGCACGCATTGTCCAACGGTTCTTCGTCCATCGCCAGATTGAATTCCTTCCCTGGCCGCCTCGCTCTTCGGATCTTTCGCCGATAGAAAACATGTGGTCCATGGTTGCTCTACGATTGACTCAGATCCCATCCCCAGCTGCCACAGTAGATCAACTTGTGGAAGCTGCTTGGTCTGCTGTACCCCAAGAACTCATCCAAAGTCTCTTTGAATCAATGCCGAGGCGTGTGGCAGCGGTGATCTCCAACAATGGCGGCTACTCTGGCTACTGATTTTGGAAGGAACCACACTTCACAGAAGTCTATAAATTTAATCATTTGATACTTGGTCAACATGTTATCTACAAAATAAATTTTGTTGTGATATCCCTTGTCTTTCTTGGTGTTGCAATTTGGGTGGCCAGCAGTGTACGTTGTTTCCATAAAATTAAATTTATTTTTACGAGAGTTACAAAATGTTGCGTTTTCGCAACATCAGTCAAAAGCGGTATAAAAATTTAAACAATATAAAAATTTAAAATTATAAATTATTTTTTAATTTTTTAAAATCTTTGAAACATTTAGCATGAAGAGTTACATTACACTTATTTCATACAGAAATTGTTTGATTTTTGCAGTGTTTACATTTTTTTGTTTATTTTCACTATTTTTAGTAATAATATGGCCCATACGGTTTTTCCGAGTTTTGTTGAGAATTAGATTTTGAATTGAAGATGGTCTTCCAATATGTGAAGTTTTAGGTAAAACAGAATTCATCTGCATTTCTTCAAGCCATTTTATCAAAGATAGGGATCTCTCAAAGATATATATCTCTGAAACTCTAATAAACTTATTTTAGAATTCATTACATCCATTTTTCCCATATAATATCCATTTTTCCCATATAAGTATCCATTTTTCCCATATAATATGCTCCTTTTTCTTACTATATTGCTTACTTTTACATTTATTAGAAAAAAAATGTCTATTTCTCCTGCAATGTCTTTAGGTGATTCGGCATTTTAACATAAAATATCATCAATAGCTTCTTCATCCGTCAAATCATCCGAATCTGGAGGGATAATGACGAATTATGGTTCCTCATTTGCTTCTGTTGAGGACGACTCTGAAATATCATCTAGCCTATGAAAATACTCCAATGTCTCTTCCAATGTCAAAAATCGCGTTTTTCTAGAGACACGCTTATCCGAAATGCAAACAATACCAATTTACTGCATGAAAAACTAGGCAGCACTAATAAAACACATTGGAAATAAGTAATACACTTTGGACTGATGTTGCGTTTTCGCAACATTTTAAAAAATATGAATTTAGAAACATAAAAACAAAAATTATAGATTATCTGTTGAATCCATTTTGTTCTTTAGTCTCTAGTAAACTCGGAACAAGCATCAAATCGGAAATTTAACATGTGCTGCTATCTAAGGTTATTATTTGAAAATAGTCATTTTTTTCCCTTTCAAAACACCAGAAAAAAACAATTTTTTGCAAGTGCTAAAAGCGGGGAAATGAGGAAACAAAAAAATTATTATGATCAATTGAAGTATAGAAAATAAAATAAAAATGTTACTTCAGACGTACAAAATTTTGAACATGCCTTTAAAAAATACAGAAATTAATGTTGCGTTTTCGCAACGCCAGTCTTAAATGGGTTAACCAAAATCAATTTAAAAATTAACACAGTATAAATAACATAGAAAAAATACATGTGAAATATTATACACATCTCAGAATTTAAGAATTTCAGCCTTTCATCACTGTAGCACTAAAATCTGAAAAGTAAAAATGTTAAATTATCTAATGTTTGATAACCAAAATTAATTTAAAACTAAACACATTATAAATTACATAGAAAAAATCATGTGAAATGTTATACACATGAATAAAAGAAAAACCTTTATAAAATTATATAAATTTATAATAAACTCCTCAGAATTCAGCTAGATTTAGCCTTTCATCAATGGGGCAAAAAAGCTGAAATTAAAAGTTTAGCAGAATTTTCCAATAGAATCATGAAATGACTCCAGCATAGCATTTTAAAAAATGAAGTGTTTGATTAAGGGCTGCAAACCATTCAACTCCTCTCCACATTAAACTGCTATAAACATCCTCTAAATAGTAAATTCCTTTTCTCTCCATAATAAACTCCTCAGAATTTTGGTAGATTCAGCCTATCATCATAGTACCACTAAAAGCTGAAACATCTTCTCCAGAAATATAAATCTATTAATTACAATAGTCAAACACGCACAAATGTATAAATTACACAAAAGTTTTTTAGCCAACATTTGAATAATTCGTAAATGAAAAAGCATATGAAAATAAAGATAATAAGAACTTCCGGAATTGAAATTAATTACCGTTAATTTTTAATTAATAAAAAACCAAGGTGATATGAATTAAACGATAGTTGATTAGAATCATATGAAAATAACGCTATTATAAAGATAATAATAAAAAAATGCATATGAAAATAATGCTCGCGCATGAAGTTAACGTTACGATATAAAGATACTAATAATAATATAACCCGCGTGTATAAAATATTTAGCTTTTCAAGCGAAATAAATTAATGTTTAGAAAAAAAACTATTTGTAATCGAGAAATTAAATACATTGCACAAAAGTTGGTAAAACCAAAATTTTGTACAACTGGTAAAACTGTTCCGGTTGTACAAAATTTTGATTTTATCAACTTTCTACCCAACTATTTACACCCTACTTCCTTGAAGTAGGGTGTAAATATAAAGTTTTAACAGCCAATTGAATGCCAGTTAAAAGCGATTGTTGTTTAAAATCATATACAAAATTACGCTATTATAAAGATAATAATAAAAAAAGCATAGGAAAATGCTTGCGTATGAAGTTAACGTTACGATATAAAGATAGTAATAATAATATATTATAAAGATAATAATATTATATAAGGGTTGGAATACTAAAAGTCTAAAATAGTGTCGCCATCTTCTGTACGTCTGTGAATCGAGAGTCGCACCCTTCAAATATTGTTGGTTTTTTATTAATTAAAAATATTGGAAAGTTCTTGTGGGTTGGTAAATATACATGTGGGAAGAGTTTTGAGATTTATAAATTATCAACCGACACAGGTGATAACATAGTATAAATAGCATAGAAAAAAACATGTGAAATATTATACGCATGAATGAAAAGAAATTCCAATATAAAAAACCATGAATTTACAATAAATTCCTCAGAATTCAGCTAGATTTAGCCTTTTATCATTGGAGCAAAAAATCCTGAAAAGTAAAACATAAAAGATATGCATTTATAATAAACCACTAAAAGATGTAAAGTAAAAATGTCAAGTTGTCGAATGTTTGTTAACCAAAATCAATTCAAAAACTAAGCACAGTATAAATAATATAGAAAAAACATGTGAAATATTATACACATCTCAGAATTTAGGTAGATTCACCCTTTCATCATTGTACCACTAAAAGCTGAAAAGTAAAAATATCAAATTGTCGAATATTTGTTAACCAAAATCAATTTAAAAACAAAACACAGTATAAATAACATAGAAAATATTTAGCCTTTATCATTGGAGCAAATAAACCTGAAAAGTAAAACATAAAATATATACATTTATAATATACCACAAAAAGCTGAAAAGGAAAAATATTCTTCCGAAAGTAAAGAATTTTGAAAAGTAAGTCTGAAAAGTAAAAATGTCAAATTGATTTTATGCCTTGAGAACTGTATACGATGGAAGAAACTGAAAAAAAAAGTTTGTTTACCAAAATCCATTAAAAAACTAAGTGTAAATTACATAGAAAAAAGCATACGAAATGTTATACACATTAATAATATGAAAACCGAATTAAAAATATATAAAGGTTTAATAAACACCTCAGATTTCAGCTAGAATTTAGGAATTGCGCGGTCTTCAGCATGCGCGACGATGACACAGTGTTATAAAGTGTAAAGTGAAAGATATTTGCACTGAGATTATTGGAAAGTTCGTGTGGGTTGGTGAATATACTTGTAAGAGGAGATTTAAGTTAGAAATAAGTTAGCAGGATAGAAGCTAAGTCCTTAAAAGCTCTTCAATAGACACAAAGATATAGGCGAGGGGGATTGCAGTAGCGATTAAAAAAGATCTCGTGACACTTAGGGTGGTTGATTCGAATTTTCCATCGCGTGTCGAGTGTGTCAATATGCCATTGGATCTGATCTATTTTAAAGTATAAAATCTGAATTGAATGCTTATTATTTTCATTTATTATTCTGGTTGAATATATGACTTGAAACATTTTGATTTTATTTATTTTATCTTTTCGCACGCTGTTTGCCAGTTATCCCTAACGTGGCCGCCATATTCAGAGATGCAATTCCACATAATGTAACAGCTTACATTTAGTGCACGCACCCTTCAAAAAATTTTTTTTATTAATTAACAATTAACGGTAATTAATTTCGATTTTGGAAGTTCTTAAAACCCTCGGCTGTTTTTAAAGACGCCCGTATGTAAAATTTCACGATCGTCGCTCCTAAACTGGGGATTTCTATACAATTTCAGACAAACAGACAAACATTCATTTATATATATATATATATATATATATATATATATATATATATATATATATATATATATATATATACTCCGAGGGTTATAAATAAAGTAACGGCAACATATCCGGAAAATATTTTTTAATGAATGTACAAGCAAAATTACATTATATTCCTTCGATATAATCACGAGCAAAGTCTGGTACCTTTTTCTAGAAGTCAGGAAGCCGTAGGATACCGTTAGCAAGGTGTTGCGTGTTGATGTCATCGACGGAGCACCCTACTTCTCGGATCACAGACGGTACCGGAAACTGGGGTAACTTTGCCCTTGCGGGTAACTTTGGCCCAACAAACGAAAAAAGATTGTATGTGCTGTATCTAGACAAAGGAGAGTGATTATCACTTATTTATTGCTAGGGCCAATTCGTGGCAATACTCTTGACTTTCTCATTGTTTTGTCTTGTAGTTTCTCAATTTACCACAACCACAGTGCTGCTCCACTTTGTTATCACTAAAATGTATATTGTTGTTGTCTTCCAACTTTTCCTTGTAAATGCGACAGAGTACGTGATTCAGAGCAGGTAAGCGAATTGCCCCAGGTTATTCTTAATAGTTTCAACTATTTTCACTGTCATTATCCTGATTTATTCTGTGGTTTGACAACTAATGAATATTTACTACAGTAGGCAAACTTTGTCCCAGATCTTGGGGTAACTTTGGCCCAACATGGCAGTTGGGCCAAAGTTACTCTAACTACTTCTTCTACTTCTGAAAAGGGTCCAGTTTCAAAGAGGCGAAAACGAAAATGCTCCAGCTCGTCAGAAAGTAATAAACAAAACATTACAAACAAGCAAGTAAATCTCAAAGACAGGCAGACTCTGAATTTGTACATCTATGCTCTGAACTTGTACATGTATGCTGTAGAGGATTTTGTTATTGTCAAATACGATGGTGTTAAATATCCTGGAAAGATTTTAAGTTTAACAGATATCGACCGACTGCCGAATGTATGAAAAGAAAACTCAAATTTTGGCGTTGGCCAGGAAAACAAGACTGTATAAATTATGGGTGGGAAGTAGTGTGTGGGAAATCAATCGTCCGAAAATCGAGTCAAAGAGGAATCAGTTTATTGTTTCAGAACTGGATTATGCTTATCTTCCATAGTTTGGACTATCGATTCATAAAAACATATAAGACTGTTAAATTACTGTTTATCTATTATCATTTTCTTTTCTTTGAAAATTTCACTTAAGAATAAAATCAGTTTTGCATAGAAAAAAATGTTGATTAATTGATTCATTTCCAAATTAAGCTTGAGATTAACTGAGAATAGATAAGATATTATTGATAGATAATTTGGCAATACTTGTTCATGGTCCAACATTGGCTTTAGCTATCTCAACAATTTAAACGTTTGATTTTCAAGAGCTGGGCCAAAGTTGCCTCGATTCAAGGTAAAATTAGTCTAAAAATTTTTTTTAATTTAAAAATTGCTTAAAGTTTGCATGTATGCTTTAACAAGGGTTTATATTACAGTTAAATATGTTTAAAATAATATTAACCACTTACCATATCAAATTTTAATTCGTTTAAAACTATTATTTGCTTTTCCTGTTAATTGAACATGAACAAGTAATATAAAAAAAAATTTAAAGTGAATTCCTACTTAGGTCAACAAAGAAAAATTTGAATGTGATCTAATAGTAGGAATTGAATATAGGGAGAGTGTGAACTAATAGTAGGAATTGAAAAAAAGGATTGCCTGCCAGAACCTTGCCTACTGTGTGAGATTAGGAGGGGGGGGGGGAAGAGAGAGAAAAATTTTGTCAGGTTGGGGGTTCAATCCCGCAACCTACAGGACGGGAGAAGCGCACGCTACCGCATTGATACCGTTTGCACAGTAAGAAGAGGGAAATTACCACTCAAGAGCAAGAGACGCTCTACGTCTCTTCCTATTGAAAGGACTCCCATATAAAACTAAAACTAATTAATTAAATTTAATTAATGAATTAACATTTGAAAAACTGTATTAACATCAAGTGTCATCCACTACAAGTTTAAAAAAATGTATTTGAACTTGAGTGGACGAATAAAAAGTATTTTATTTACGATTGAAAATTTGAACAAGATATATAAATATATATAGGGAGAGTGTGAACTAATAGTAGGAATTGAAAAATGGGACACAGTTATCCCAGTTGACGGTACGTCAGGAAATCGGTTGCCTCTAAGGGGTGTTTTCAACTTAGGAAAGAGGTCGTAGTCACAAGGACTCGGTAAAGATTCACATAAGTACGGAGCGTGTTCCAACACCTCCCAAGACCGCCGTCGCAAAAGATCATTTACAGCTCGTGCAACTTGACAACGAGCATTGTCATGCAACACGATAGTGAGATTGTCCCGCAATAAACGAGGACGTTTGTGTCGTATAGACGGGCGCAGAGGGTGCTGTAGAAATCGGCAATACTAGTCTGCGTTGACAGTTTTTCCTTGAGGCACAGTATAGGAAAGTATGACATACTCTTAGGCCGTCTGCACACGGGGCAACTCAAAAGAAACTGATAACCGACTCAAATCACAAACCAGACCGTGATGAGTCGCAACCTATGTAATTGAATGGAGCCACGCACACGGCGCAACTGGTTACAAACTCGTTCGACGAGTTTGTAACCAGTTGCGCCGTGTGCGTGGCTCCATTCAATTACATAGGTTGCGACTCATCACGGACTGGTTTGTGATTTGAGTCGGTTATCAGTTTCTTTTGAGTTGCTCCGTGTGCAGACGGGCTTAGTCGTATGCCACAATCAGCATAACCTTCACCGTACTGGGTGAAGGTTATGAGAGCAGCCACAAGAGCAGTTCCTATCGAAACTGCTCTTGTGGACATGAGAAATCTGGGTAACAACGTTCATTAGATCGTCGCTTTAAGGCAACAATGGACCATGAAAACTTTTTTTTTTATTTTTAAACCAATTGATATGAAATTTTGTATACTTATGCAGTGTTGTTTAGAGATGGAAATTCAAAATTTGAAAAAAAATCAGAATGTAATTAATTAAGATATGAATTAAAATCAGTTTGTCAATTACTCTATTTAAAAATGCTCCATGCGCATTAATTTTTGTCTCAGATATCTAATTTTCTCTCTTAAGCTAGCTTTATATAGTTATAATAAAAGTTAGTCGCAATATTTGATTTACAGTCGTATTTATAAATACTAGAAAAAAATCGATAAAAATAGGTCATTTTATGCAAAATTTTATCAAAAATATTTTTTTTATTTTAAAAATTTTAAGTTGTTTTAAAATAGTATAATGAATTTATTGCTAAATTTTATTCTAACATATATAAATAATCATTTTATGAAATTTTATGAAAATTCAAGAAAAATTATGACGCATGGAATATTTTGAACTTTCCGAAACGACATGAACACTTGTTTTGAGAAAATGGCATTTAAAATGTTTAATTTGACTAACATTTCCATTGTTTACGTTTGAAAAAAATACTTATAACTCGGTTAATAATGATCGGATCAACATACTTTTTTTTACTTTAACGCTGATAAGTTGCAGAATCATTTTCTGAAAAAAAAATCGTTTTGGCGACATATTTTTGTCAATCTGAATGTGAATTGTCGCCTTAATTCAAGCTCGTAGGCTCGATCACACGTATCATCGATGGCGACAATACGCTGCAGAAATGCGTCTCCGTAATTGCGGTATCTTTCGAGGTGGATACAAGCCAGTGCATACCGGTGCCATTTCTATACGTCAGTGAGTCAATGTGGAAACCAGCGGGAAGCAATTTCCCCATGTTAAGACCTTCCTTCAGTATGTGCCACACCGTTTTGATGATTGAGCCCAACTTCATCGGATAATTCCCGGACAGTCCATCGACGGTCTATGGAAAGGAAACCACTCACGATGTCAACGATGTTGAGAAATGGATGGCTCATCTGTGCGGTGCAAATTCGCAGTCTCAGTTCGATCCGCACTAAACGGTTTTACCCATCATGCAACCGTCCTATACGGCAACGCATTCTAGCCACAGGCTTCAGATAATCCTTGATAACATTGCGATGCATTTTTGCCACGGACAACTTAGGTTTTTATCCATGATCGCTGATTGATTTTTGTAAACATGATTTAGAGCAGTAGAAACGACACTGTCTACTTAGACGCCACGCAGCAACTACCCCGAGTTAGTTGATGTTTATGAATTGGAGTGCCTTGGTCCGATTGGACTTTATCTCCAGTAAGCAAGTTAAAAGGTGTCAAGATATCTGTGCTCAGTAAAGTTAAAATTAAAGATGGAAGATATTTTAAGATAAAAGTACATTACTATTAAGATTAAACTTAAAGATGAGAGAGAACGGTAAATAAAGTTAAATAATTAAGTATGGCTCAAGGAAGATACTAGAAAGTTAATTTAAGTTTTGAAAATAAAATATTAAAACACTAGTCGAGAGGAAACGAAAATAAAAAAGGCCCGTTTCAGGGTCGTACAACTACATATTGAGATGATAGCGAAGCCTCGAGGGGAGGCTAAAATTAGCAGGAGGGAAAATTTGGTAAAGGGTAGACTGCTCAGACGGGGGTCGAACCCCTGACCAGCGAGTCCCGAGACGCGAGCGATAGCAGTGCACAACGAAAGCACGAAGTTAAGTTAGCAAGATAGGAAGAGTATCGCGGTAGGAGGGCCAAGGCTTTCTACTGGATCGACGGTTTTATGTACTCTACACATCGACAACAGCGCCACCTCACTTCTACGATATCCTATTTGCGCATGCTCTGTTCTGCGACTTTCTGGGCTACTTTGTCACTACGTTACAACCCACGTATCTACATAAATAAAACAGTTAAGTAACTGACTGTGTGACAGATAATGCACAGACCAAACCGCTGGAGCTAAAGGGCTAAAATTTTGCATGGTGATTCTTCTTATAGTGTAGGGGTGCTCTAAGAGAGATTTTCAAAAAAATTCTTCTTAGATTTTTTTAAAATAAATTTTTAAGATGTTTTTGTAACATTCTTTAAATTTTTCATTTAAAATAATAATCTGAGGGTTATAAAATTTATATCACGAGAAAGATCTTTCAAATTCCTTTAAAATGAAATCTTTTTCGAATCTTTACCTCCATTTTCGGATTTTTGATGAATTTTTAAAGATTAATTTTTAGAATCTAATTTATTAAATGTTGACCACGTGGTTTCTTTTCTTTTTGCGATATTTTTAATTAATTTTTCGTCACGTGCATAACAAAGAAATAAATTGACAATTTTTTTTCTTTCTAATGCGGCAGACGATTGGAAATTATCCAAAAAAATATTAAAATACTGTAAAAGAAATGTTCCTCAAACTGTACTTTATTAACTGTACTATTCTTTAGTATGTTCAATTAGATTTAATTTCAATATTTTCTTATACATTATTTTGTCTATAAAAATATCCGTTACGATTTTTTTATAAATATATTTTTTTGTTCTTTTTGCCATTAATTGCATACATTCACCGCTGTATTTATTATAAATATATTCTTCGTTTTTTTTTGGCATTAACTGCATACATTGCCCATTGAATTTAATTCGAATGTACTCCGTTGCGAAGCACGGGTATTCAGCTAGTATATATATATATATATATATATATATATATATATATATATATATATATATATATATATATATATATATATATATATATATATATATATAGACAGTGGAATCTCGATCGATCGTTTTCGGATCCATCGTTTTTTCGTATGTGTCGTTCATTTTATCCAGTCCCAATGATCATATTGCTTTGTTATGTGTCCGCATCTATCGTTTTCCCGCATTTATCGCTCATTTCAGTCGGTCCCTTTTAAAACGATAGATCGAGACTCCACTGTATATATATATATATATATATATATATATATATATATATATATATATATATATATTTATACATGTGTGTGGATCTATCTGTGTATATATATATATATATATTAACTAACATTTGTTTACTATATTTCTATGAAACTCTGGATTAGAAATAGACATGCGATGAAAATCTCGTTTTTAAAACAGTAAAGAACAAAGATATCAAAGCGTAATATAAAACAGAACCTCTCACTTATGCATAGTTACGGTCTTTGAAATGTAAAATTATGCTCATGAGAAAGTCCCAGAAGTCATTTGTAAAAAATATATATATTTATGAGAATAATTTAAATTGTTATTTGATGTTCATAATCATAAGATGAAAATCTTTATTTTAAAAAACTATAGAAATCGCAATTTGAGTTCCATCACTTTATTCATAATTTAGAAACGTACATAATAACTGCCAAAATAGGCTATTTAAATTAAATATTCATGAATATCGGTATTTGTTCCTACAATCTCATTCGGAAATTCTGTAAAAGTTTTAATTGTTTGGGGAATAGACACCATTTGAATGACTTTACATCTTCTCTGATGAATTATTAAAGACTTCGCCGCGGAACATTTTTGTATCCTTTTGAAATGACTTGGAATTCGTGAAATATTTTAATTAGCATATTAAAACAACATTAAAATGCTAGATCGTAAAAATAACATTACTAGAGAAAAAAGCTTATTCTTACAACATGGCATATTTATTTATTTAAACATACAATCATCTGAATATTCACGTCCTAAGTGGTCGCTTTTAGCGGCTTAAAACAACCTAAATTCTATAATTAAAAACATTAAAAATACGTACTAAATTCTAGGGATTACACAACCGGGTTTTCCAAAAAATTTTCCAAACCGGGAACACGGGTTTGGAAAAAGCCTTAATAACAAAATATTTTCCCTGAATATTAATGAAAAACACTATGCTTATTTATAATGTAAAGAATTTTAGTTAATAACGTGAGTAAAATATGTATTTTTTTAACATATTTATACAAATTTATACATATCTATACATATTTAATATTTTTATATGTACTTTTTTAACATTTATTTTAATTTAAAATAATTTAAGGAAATGGGTTCTAAAACCTGAAATTATCGAATTCTCTGAAAAGATTTTACTTTTTTTTTTTTTTTCAATTTAGTTGTTTATTTTAAATTCAATATAATATTCTCTTGCTCCTCCCCCCCCCCAAAAAAAAGAAAACTTGTATGCAAAATCATATTTTTCTATATTTTTCAATTTTGCCGATATTTTTGAAATGCATTGAAATACAGAGGCTGTTCGCACATTTTTTAGACGATTTTGGTAAGCGGTAATAAAAAATTGTTTGCTGCAAATGAAATAATTGCAATTGTACTATGTTTTTAAAAGTGAAAATTATCGTCTGCGGCTTGAAAGTTTTGTTTTTATTCAAAATGGCGTTTTTAACAAAGCAGTGGTTAGAAGGCTACATTTATGCACTTTCCGAAGAGAAATGTGCATACTCCGTTATCCCAAAACGATGTAAGAGTCATGGTTTTGTGATATCTAAAGCGTCGATAGGTAATATCGTCAACAAGAAAGGAAAAAACGTCAAATTGGAGCTTCAAGTGGGACAAAAGTTCCAAACAAGTATCCAAGGAAAAAACGGACATCTTCGACTATTGCAAAGGTACGTTGTTTAATGTTAAAAGAAAATCTCCCTAGTCAAAGGACAGTTGCAAAATCACTAAAATGCTCGGTGTCCACTGTAAACAAAATGATAAACGTTGATTTAAATCTTAAGAAAGCGAAAAAACGCAATGTGCATCGTCTTCTTCCAAATCATATCGCTGAATGCAGGACACGCTGCAGAATTCTATATGAGAAACACTTATCCAAAGAAAAATGGAAAACAATTGTCACAATAGATGAATCATGGGTGTATTTAAATGATTGCAACAAAAAAAGAGCCATTTATTATCATAAAAGGGGAGAAAAAATTTAAGTACATGGTTCAAAGAATCGAAAGAAAGTTTTTCTAAGGGATTCATGATTGTTGCTGGTTTTTCTTATAATAGCAAGTTAAAAATAAAGAGAGTGAAAAAAATGTCAAGATTAACTCCAAATGCTATCAGGAACATATTTTATCGCCAATTTTTCTGAACGAAATACCATCGCTTTACCCACTGTGCCATCAATCTGTGAGACTCCATCAGGACAAAGCTAGCAGTCACACATCAAAATCCACTGTAAATTTCCTAAAAGAAATGGAGCAAAAAACTGGTATCAAGGCCATACCCTTCACTGATATCCCTACTAAATCTCCCGATGTATCACCTATGGATTTTTGTGCTTTCGGACTTTTAAAATCTGCATTATCCAAACGTCGTCCCAAAACTCTTACAGGACTCTGGAAAGCTGTTCAGGAGAAATGGGAGAGAATACCTCTTCTGACACTTCAAAAGGCATTATTATCCTGGAAATTGCGGTGTCGAAAGATAGTTCAGAATAAGGGATGTTAAATAGAACATTTAAAACACAAGAATTTTATGTAATTTAGTTTTGTGAATACAATATACATCGTCTAAAAAAATGTGTGACAGCCTCTGTACCTGTTATTTTTAGAGATTTCATGATTTTCCATTAAGGATTTTCAGTATCGGGATGTTCAAATCTTGTTAAATCTATCTCAAAAATGGTAGCGGCCTCTCTGAAACTCAAAGTTAAGGGGACAGTGGACTTTCAAAATTGTGAAATTTGTCCAAAAATTCGATTTTTTATTTTATTGAATTGTGAAACTACGGACGAGTAGGAATGTGTTGCAAAAAGAATTTTTAATTTCAGTGATTACTTTCCTAGTTATAGGCATTTGTATTTAATTTAGATATTATGTGGTTACTAATAGCAATAACTTTAAATGTGTTTTTCTCAAAATAAAAATTTTCCTGTCATATGAATATTCAATCTGCTCCAGGCGCATTTCTAACTATCGCTTTGCTTTGAAATTTAAGTTTTATGTACTTAACTGTATATCAAATAAATCTTATTGAAAAAAATTGCTTAGTTGCTCAGAATTTCTAAATTTTGTACTTGAAATGATGATTTATCGGTATTTTGCGTAATAAAAAGGGTGTTTTCACTATTATTATTTTTTCTCTTTATATTTTTAATGAATGCTTAAAATAAGCAATAAGTTTCATTGTTAGTTCTATAAGGTATCCTGTAAATAAAAATTACCATATTATATGCAAAAGAAATGAGCATGGAACATTTTTAATTAAGCCAATTTTTGATATAATTAGTAATTCATAATTCATAAATTATTAATATTTCATCTTTAAATTTTAACCACTCTTACATATCTATGGTACTAATCACATATTCAAATTTCAAGCAAATCCATTCAAAACAAAAAAAGTTAAGTTTGAAGGTCCACTGTCCCCTTAAGCATACTACGTTAGTTAAATTAAATATCTAATATATAAAAATGAATGTTTGTATCTCTGTAATTGTATAGAAATCCACAGTTTAGGAGCAACGATCGTGAAATTTTACATACAGGCGTCTTTAAAAACAGCCGAGGGTCTGAAGAACTTCAAAAATCGAAATTAATTACCGTTGATTTTTAATTAATAAAAAACCAAAAATTTTGAAACTAAATGTAAGATGTTACACTTTGTGGAATCACCACTCTGAATATGGCGTCCACGTTAGGCTTAGCTGGCAAACAGCGAGCGAAAAGATAAAAATAAATAAAATCAAAAAGTTTCAAGTTATATATTAAACCAGAATAATAAATGAAAATAATAATCTTTCAAGTCAGATTTTATACTCTAAAATAAATCGGATCCAACGGCATATTGACACTATCACACGCGATGGAAAATTCGAATCAACCACGCTAAGTGTCACAAGATCATTTTTAATCGCTACTGCAACCCCCCTCGCTTATGTCTTTGTGTCTATTGAAGAGTTAAAGACTAAGCTTCTATCCTGCTAACTTATTTCTAACTTAAAACTCCTCTTACTCCATAAATACATGTATATTCACCAACCCATAGCAACTTTCCAGTAATTTTAATACAAATATTCTCCTATTTACACAATACACCAGCATGTTATTGTGGCGCATTCGGTAAGAGCGTTAATTTACTATACAACATGACGCGGGTTCGAATACGGATCGTACAGATTTTGCTAAACCTGTATTTTCAGCTTTTTTATGGAGGCTTTTTTGTTTCAGCTTTTATTTTATTATTTTTTAAATTATTATTATTATTATTTTTATTTATTATTTTTTTAAATTATTTTTATTTTATTTTATTATTTTTAAAAATTATTATTTTTATTTTATTTTATTTTTCATATTATTAATGTGTATAACATTTCGTATACTTTTTTTTCTATGTTATTTATACTGTGTTTATTTTTTTAATGGATTTTGGTAGGTTTATTATAAATTTATGTATTTTATGTTTTACTTTTCAGGAATTTTTGCTCCAATGATAAAGGCTAAATCTTTTCTATGTTATTTATACTGTATTTAGTTTTTAAATTGATTTTGGTTAACAAACATTCGACAATTTGACATTTTTACTTTTCAGCTTTACTTTCCTAAAGACAATTTGACATTTTTCCTTTTCAGCTTTTAGTGGTTTATTATAAATGTATATATTTTATGCTTTACTTTTCAGGGTTTTTTTGCTCCAATGATGAAACGCTAAATCTAGCTGAATTCTGAAGATATTATTGTAAATTTATGGTTTTTTATGTTGGGTTTTCTTTTTATTCATGTGTATAACATTTCACATGCTTTTTATTCTATGATATTTATACTGTGTTTAGTTTTTAAATTGATTTTGGTTAACAAACATTCTTAAAATCCCGGGCAACGCCGGATAAATTATCACCTGTGTAGGTTGATAATTTATAAATTTTAAAACTGTTACCACATGTATATTTACAGATCCACAAGAACTTTCCAATATTTTTAATTAATAAATAACCAACAACTCTCGATTCACAAGCGTACAGTAGATGGCGCCACTATTTTAATTTTTTGTGTGTCTATTTCGTTGTTATGTGACGATAAATTTATTTAAAGTACCACATAAAGAAATCACATGATCAGCGTTTAATAAATTAAATTGTAAAAATTAATCTTTAAAAATTCACCAAAAATTAGAAAATGGAGGTAAAGATGCGAAAAGAATTTCATTTTAAAGGAATTTTTATGATCTTTTTCGTGATATAAATTTTACAACCCTCAAATTATTATTTTAAATGCAAACTTGAAAAAAGTTACAAAAACAGATTAAAAATTTAATTTAAAAAAATCTAAGAAGAATTTTTAAAAAATCTTTCTTAGTGCACCCCTACATTATAAGAAGAATCGCCATGCAAAATTTCAGTCCTTTAGGCTATGTACACATGAGAGCGTTGCAACGCGCGCTCTGGGGCAGTTGACTACTGTTTTTTGACAGGCATATTTCTATTTTTTTACAAAGTGCAGAATAAATAAGATATATATGAAATACATGAATTTTTCAAAATGAACTTATGCGAAATTTTCAAATGTTATTATTTTTAAATTTTTTTAAACATTTGAATTAAAATAAGGGAGTTTGATGTTACATGAAAGATACGCAACTTCGTGCCCAATATGCTAATGTATATTTTTTATTTTATGATTTATGTATTTTATTATTTTTCTGATATAGAACCACAATAATACATTCCCTGAGTACATTATAAATTTACATTTCTTTAAATTTTCTCTCCCCTTTCTATCTACAGATGATATTTTTTGAATGTAATATTTTTTGAATGTTTTTCGTGATATAAATTTTACAACCCTCAAATTATTATTTTAAATGCAAACTTGAAAAAAGTTACAAAAACAGATTAAAAATTTAATTTAAAAAAATCTAAGAAGAATTTTTCAAAAATCTTTCTTAGTGCACCCCTACATTATAAGAAGAATCGCCATGCAAAATTTCAGTCCTTTAGGTTCAACGGTTTGGTCTGTACTTTGTATGTCAGTCAGTCAATCAGTCAGTTAGTCAGTTACGGAACTGTTTTATATATATATATAGATTTTTATTACTATCTCTATATCGTAACGTTAACTTCATGCGCACACATTATTTTTAACTGGCATTCAATTGGCTGTTAAAACTTTATATTTACATCCTATTTAAAAGAAGTAGGGTGTAAATTGTAGGGTGGAAAGTTGGTAAAATTAAAATTTTGTGCAATGTATTTTAATTTCTCGATTAAAAGTAGTTTTTTTCTAAAAATCAATTTATTTCGCTTGAAAAGCTAAATATTTTATGCACGCGGTTTATATTATTATTACTATCTTTATATCGTAACGTTAACTTCATGCACGAGCATTATTTTCTTATGCTTTTTTTATTATTATCATCTTTATAATAGCTTTATTTTCATATGGTTTTAAGCAACTGTCGTTGTTATTCATATTATGTTGGTTTTTTATTAATTAAAAATTAAGGGTAATTAATTTCGATTCCGGAAGTTCTTATCTTTATTTTCATATGCCTTTTCATTTACGAATTATTCAAATGTTGGTTAAAAAACTTTTGCGCAATTTATATATTTGTGTGTGTTTAATTATTGAAATTAATAAATTTATATTTCTGGAGAGGATGTTTCAGATTTTAGTGGTACTATGATGAAAGGCTGAATATATCAAAATTCTGAGGAGTTTATTATGGAGAGAAAAGGAATTTAATATGTAGAGGATGTTTATAGGAGTTAAATGTGGAGAGGAGTTGAATGGTTTGCAGCCCTCAATCAAACACTTCATTTTTTTAAGAGGCAACGCTGCAGTCATATCATTGTTCTATTGGAAATTTCTGCTGAACCTGTAATTGCAGCTTTTTTTTACCCCAATGATGAAAGGCTAATTCTAGCTGAATTCTGAGGAGTTTATTATAAATTTATATATTTATAGATTTCACAAGGTTTTTTTTCTATGTTATTTATACTGTGCTTAGTTTTAAATTAATTTTGGTTAACAAACATTAGAGAATTTGACATTTTTACTTTTCAGATTTTAGTATTAAAATGATGAAAGGCTGAAATTCTGAGACGTGTATAACATTTCACATATATTTTTTATGTTATTTATACTGTGTTAATTTTTAAATTGATTTTGGTTAACAACAAACATTCTTAAAATCCCGGGCATCGTCGGGTACTTCAGCTAGTCTAATATATAAAAATGAATGTTTGTATCTCTGTAATTGTATAGAAATCCACAGTTTAGGAGCAACGATCGTGAAATTTTACATACAGACGTCTTTAAAAACAGCCGAGGGTCTGAAGAACTTCAAAAATCGAAATTAATTACCATTGATTTTTAATTAATAAAAAACCAACAATTTGTAAACTGTTTCACTTTGTGGAATCACCCCTCTGAATATGGCGTCCACGTTAGGGTTAGCGGGCAAACAGCGAGCGAAAAGATAAAAATAAATAAAATCAAAAAGTTTCAAGTTATATATTAAACCAGCATAATAAATGAAAATAATAATCTTTCAAGTCAGATTTTATACTCTAAAATAAATCGGATCCTACGGCATATTGACACTCTCACACGCGATGGAAAATTCGAATCAACCACGCTAAGTGTCACGATCTTTTTTAATCGCTACGGCAATCCCCCTAGCTTATGTCTTTATGTCTATTGAAGAGTTAAAGACTATGCTTCTATCCTGCTAACTTATTTCTCACTTAAAACTCCTCTTACTCCATAAATGTATGTATATTCACCAACCCATAGCAATTTTCCAAAAAACTCATTGCGTATATTTTTTACTTTACTCACCAATTTTGTGTATAATCGTGGCGTAGTCGTTAAAACGCTTCATTTGGTACCCCGTAAGACTCGGGTTCGAGTACGAGATAGTGCAAATTTTGCTAAACCTGTATTTTCAGCTTTTTTATGAAGGCTTTTTTATTTCAGCTTTTATTTTATTATTTTTTAAATTATTATCTTTATTTTATTTTATTATTTTTTAAATTATTATTTTTATTTTATTTTATTATTTTTTTTAATTTTTTTTTCAGCTTTTTTATGATGAAAGACCGAATATAGCTGAAATCTGAGGAGTTTATTATACATTTATATATTTTTAATTGGTTTTCATATTATTAATGTGTATAACATTTCGTATGCTTTTTTTTTCTATGTTATTTATACTGTGTTTAGTTTTTTAATGGATTTTGGTAGGTTTATTATAAATTTATATATTTTATGTTTTACTTTCCAGGATTTTTTGCTCCACTGATAAAGGCTAAATCTTTTCTATGTTATTTATACTGTGTTTAGTTTTAAAATTGATTTTGATTAACAAACATTCATCAATAATTTATTTCTGAGCATTGTATTGCTAACAATTAGGATAACTAACAATTTTTGAAGGACGCGATTTTCGATTCACAGATGTGCAATAGATGGCGCCACTATTTTAAACTTTTAGTATTCTATAAACCAACACCTCCTAAACGTGTTCCTAAACGAACGGTACATTCAAATTAAATACAATGTCACTGTATGCAATTAATGCCAATATATATATATATATATACAATAAATACGGCGATCAATGTATACGATGGATGTAAAAAAAACAAAAAAATATATTAATAAAAAAATCGTAAGGGATATTTTTATAGACAAAATAATGTAGAAGAAAATATTCAAATTAAATCTCATAGGACATACTAAAGAATATAGTACAGTTAATGTAGTACAATTTGAGGAACATATCTTTTACATTATTTTAATATTTTTTTAATAATGTCCAATCGTCTGCTGCATTAGCAAGAAAAAAAGTATTTTTTTTACCTATTTCGTTGTTATGTGAAGATAAATTTATTTAAAGTAACAGAAAAAGAAATCACGTGATCAGTGTTTAATAAATTAACCTTTTACATGCCAATGTTTCTTTTTTGGAACACCATGTTTAATATTTTTTTAAAAAATAAACTGTGATATCTGTCAGTTTGAAAAAATTACCGTATATTATAGAAGGCATGATTGATTTTTTGACTTTTTTTTTTCAAATATGAATATTTTATCGTAGAAAAATTTCTAAAAATCAGCTTTTTTCACAATTTTTACAGTACGTAAGAAAAAAAATTCTATAAAATTCCTAAAAATACAAATCCACCCAAAAATTTCCCCATCATACTTGCAAAGGACAAGTTTAACGAGTTAATAAAATAAATTAAAATAATAACAAGAAATATTTCGTCAAGACTGCGAAAAATGCAATGTTCCAAAAAAGGAACATTGGCATGTAACGATATACAAAAGCAGTGATATCACACGTGATCAGTGATTCTGCCGTCAATCAGTGATTCTGCCGTCTGATTACTTAGAAAATTGAGCCGAACTTACAAAGCTGTATGCCCTACAAAAAGGAGACTCTTTAGGCGTCGACGCAAATGACATTCGGCAGTTTCTTGGATTACTGTTGTTTAGTGGCTAACACTCAGTACCTGATGAAAATACATATTGGAGCTCTCAGGAAGATTTGCATATCCTAATTGTTAACAATACAATGCTCAGAAATAAATTTCGGATGTTAAAAAAGTATTTCCACATTGTTGATAATAGTAAATTGGAACCAGGCGATAAATTAGGGAAAATTTCTCCCTTTTATAAAGAGGTTGGAAAAAATTTTCGTCAATTTGGATTTTTTTCATGAAAATATGAGTATCGATGAATCCATGGTCCCGTGTTATGGACATCGTTCGGCTAAGGTGTTCATACGTGGAAAGCCAATTCGCTTTGGTTTCAAAGTTTGGATGATCTGCTCAGCAAATGGTTATCCTTATGCTATGTCTATCTACGGTGGAAAAAGTTCGAAAAATGAAAATTTGCCACTTGGATCAAAAGTCGTCTCCGAACAATTATCTTTTATTGACAATCCAGAGAAACGCAAAATATTTTTCGATAACTTTTTTTACATCGTACAGTCTGCTGACAGATTTATCTAACAAAGGCTTTAAGGCAATCGGCACAGTGTGAGATTCCAGAACGGGACAATGTTCTCTTAAAACAGCAAAAGAAATATCGAAATTTCAACGTGGAGAGTTTGATTACCGATGCGATGGAGAAGTTTATATGTGCCATTGGAACGATAGTTTTATTGTAACTATTACATCAAATTTTATCACTCACGAACCATTAGGAAGAGCAAAAAGATATGTCCGAGCTAAAATAAAAGTTGTTTTTCCTTAACCTTACATTATAAAATTATATAATAAAGGAATGAGTGGAGTACACCTGTTGGACCGACTTCCTGGAAGTTATCGAGCAAAGTTACGCAGCAAAATATGGTACTTTATTCCTTGATCATAGTGTGGCATGTAAAAGGTTAAATTCTAAAAATTAATCTTTAAAAATTCACCAAAAATCATAAAAGGGAGGTAAAGATTCGAAAAAGATTTCATATTAAAGGAATTTTTATGATCTTTTTCGTGATATAAATTTTATAACCCTCAAATTATTATTATTTTAAATGCAAACTTAAAAAAAGTTACTAAAACAACTCAAAAATTTAATTTTAAAAAAATCTAAGAACTTTTCAAAAATTATTCTTAGTGCACTCCTACACTATAAGAAGAATCGCCATGCAAAATTTCAGCCCTTTTATTTCCCGCGGTTTGGTCTGTACGTTGTATGTCAGTCAGTCAATCAGTCAGTCAGTCAGTTAGTTACGGAACTGTTTTATATATATATATTATTATTACTATCTTTATATCGTAACGTTAACTTCATGCGCACGAATTATTTTCCTATGCTTTTTTTATCTTTATTATAGCGTAATTTTCATATGATTTTAAACAACAATAATTTTTAACTGGCATTCAATTCGCTGTTAAAACTTTATATTTACACCCTATTTAACAGAAGTAGGGTGTAAATTTTTCAAAGAGGATGTTTCAAGACCCAACTTCAAAGAAGTAGGGTGTAAATTGTAGGGTAGAAAGTTGGTAAAATCAAAATTTTGTGCAATGTATTTAATTTCTCGATTAAAAGTAGTTTTTTTTCTAAAAATTAATTTATTTCGCTTGAAAAGCTAAATATTTTATGCACGCGGTTTATATTATTATTACTATCTTTATATCATAAAGTTAACTTCATACGCGAGCATTATTTTCATATGCTTTTTTTATTATTATCTTTATAACAGCTTTATTTTCATATGGTTTTAAACAACTATCGTTTTTATTCATATTATGTTGGTTTTTTATTAATTAAAAATTAAGGGTAATTAATTTCGATTCCGGAAGTTCTTATTATCTTTATTTTCATATGCTTTTTCATTTACGAATTATTCAAATGTTGGTTAAAAAACTTATGTAATTCATACATTTGCGTGAGTTTAATTATTGTAATTAATAAATTTATATTTCTGGAGAGGATGTTTCAGGTTTTAGTGGTACTATGATAAAAGGCTGAATCTACCAAAATTCTGAGGAGTTTATTATGGAGAGAAAAGGAATTTAATATGTAGAGGATGTTTATAGGAGTTTAATGTGGAGAGGAGTTGAATGGTTTGCAGCCCTCAATCAAACACTTCATTTTTTAAGAGGCAACGCTAGAGTCATATCATGGTTCTATTGGAAATTTCAGCTAAACCTGTAATTTCAGCTTCTTTTTATGGCCAAATGATAAAAGGCTAAATCTAGCTGAATTCTGAGGAGTTTATTATAATTTTATATATATTTTTATTGGGTTTTCATTTTATTCATGTGTATAAGATTTCACATGTTTTTTTCTATGTTATTTAATACGTGTTTAGTTTTAAATTAATTTTGGTTAGCAAACATTAGACAATTTGACATTTTTACTTTTCAGATTTTAGTGCTTCAATGATGAAAGGCTGAAATTCCTGAATTCTGAGATGTGTATAACATTTCACATATACTTTTTCTATGTTATTTATAATGTGTTGATTTTGGTTAACAAATATTGTTAAAATCCCGGGCAATGCCGGGTACTTCAGCTAGTATCTAAATATTTTCAGGATTGTTACCGCTTTTTTTTAAAAGTGTATATTTTTCACGATGGGAAAAACATTACAGAAAATTTTTATTTGGAAAGAGATTTCTACTACATTAAGACATTTTTGAGTTATCCATAATAATTTGTTCAGCATTTTATATACAAAATAAACCCCTTGATATTAATTTATTGAGTATTAAAGTATAGAATATTATTTTACAGTAATGTTATTGTTCCATTATAGAATACTAGCTGAATACCCGTGCTTCGCTACGCAGTACATTTTAGGATAATTAGAATGAAAAAATAATGAAATTGCTCTGTGGAGGATTTCCTTATTTTTTATATCCTTATAATATTTTTTGTTTCTTCATTGGGCGGAACTAATTTTACCAGGCTCGTCCGCGAATTTACGCGTTTGCAAGCTACGTAAAACTGACTGTGGGAGAAACAAATTTCTCTTAAATCTACGCTAGCGTATTAAAGTTTGGCCTCTAGACTTATTTATCGTCATAGGGAAGCATAGTTTGAGGAGAAATTGCAGATTCTTAAAGTGAAAGGGGAGGTCATTTGTTATTAGAGGAACGCGTGGCACGAACACTTTTCTCCTTGAGCACACCCGGTTTAAATAATGGCTTCCATTAAATTTCTATGCAGGGCTTTGACTTGAAAGTTTAGCGCCATTACACAATTTCGGTGATTTTAATATCCAAAGGAACATTACGGGTGTGCCCTTCCGCAAAGACAACTTATGGTATGGAACACCCGGTGGTTTAACGGAATTTAAAAACTCTACCGGATAGTTAACGGCATCGTCTGAATTGCAGACAGTGTCTATCGACAGTCAAAATTTCAGCCATTTAGGTCCAGCGCTGTCTGTCAATCCATAGGACCATAGGAAATGGGTCGCAACTGCAATGCCTGGGCCACGCCCTCAATTGCAGACTTTCAGGTAATAAGCAGAGGGGAACCAATAGAAACAGAGTATAGGAAAGGAGTGAAATGATTGGATCGCTGCTAATCCGTGAGTTCATACTACAGGAAAAAGTGAGTAACCATCTTGCAGGGCAGTAGAAAAGAGGGTCTACAGACGATGCAATGATGAATAAAAATAAAAGAGAAAGTGTCTGTCAATCAGTCACGGAACTGTTATATACATAGGTTTAATTCAGTATCCATAAAACATACTAATTTAAATTAAATTCTTAAAAAACTTCCATCTCAATTAGTCTAGTGGTTAAATTTTATCTTTTACTGTATTTTAATTTTTTTTGTCAATTTATTTCGGTGTTATGCACGTGACTCAAAACTAATTTAAAGTATCCCAAAGAGAAAAGAAACCTCGTGATCATCATTTAATAAATTAAATTCTAAAAATTAATCTTTAAAAATTCACCAAAAATCAGAAAATGGAGGTAAAGATTTAAAAAAGATACCATTTTAAAGGAATTTTTATGATCTTTCTCGTAATATAAATTTTATAACCCTCAGGTTCTTATTTTAAATGTAAACTTAAAAAAAGTTACAAAAGCAGTTTAAAAAATTAATTTAAAACAATCTAAGAAGAATTTTTTTAAATATTTCATAGTGAACCCCGACACTATAAGAAGAATCGCCATGCCAAATTTCAGCCCTTTAGGTCCAGCGGTTTGGTGTAAGTGTCATCTGTCAGTCAGTCACGGAACTGTTTTATATATATAGATTATTATGAAATTCTATGATGCATTGTGTGGAGGGTTTAAAGCGAACCAAGTCCATTTGAGACAATTTTAAGAAAACTAGCCGCTGCGTGACCAGCATGGTCGCTTTGAGTTTTATATTTTCTTTTAAAAAACAACTCAACTGAAAGTAACATATGTAAGGGTTGTTACTATTACTTGTCATCATAAATATACGTTCTTAAGTGGTATTCTCTATAAGGCTGATTCTAAAACACCGTGGTCAATAAATGTGAATTTCCATTACTTCAGAACAGAGTTAAAGATAAGACTGAGAAACCCAACAGCAATGATATCTATACTTTATCATTGCAACAAATAATAAATTGTTGGGGGGAAAATTTAAATATAGTGTTGATTACATCACTCTCTGTATGTATTGCACTGTTCACATTTCAGATATCTACACTTCATCATATCAAATAATAAATTGTTGGGACAATTTCTTCACTTATAAAATGGAGTAAAAATTCAGCAAGTACTGAAAAAAGTGTAGAAAACTAACTTTTACTGTCTGTTGGTTGCTATGACGGCGACGGTTAAGCCTAACCTCGCGATCATTTATGCTCTCTCTTAATGAATTATTTCTTCTTCACTTTCTTTCTTGAGGCTGTTCCAAAATTTCACTTGATCGTGCAGCTCGCTTTCAAGCATCCCTGATTTCAGTGCGTAAATCCATGTTGATACGCGGTTGCAAATTGCGGAAGGCCGCTAATGGGCCGCTAATGTTTACGTCTGGTAGTTGCAGACGTTGCCATTCGGAGTGTAGAAATATCGTTGATTTTTGTGCCGCAAACCTACGCGTTTTTTATATATACATTGATCTTAAACTTGAACTGCAATAATTAATTCACCATCTGCTTCAGTAACGTAGAGCCATGTTTTATTTTAATTACTTTATTGATATTGTCTAACAAAACAGGGCTGATATTGAGCCACCACACAGAATTAGAGTGGAAGCTGGACTTGGTTCACTTTCCGTCTGAAACTTTATGCTTCGGGCGATTGCTGTCATTTAAAGCACTTATGCAAGCAGGTAGTTTCAGCACGGGCCATATTTACATTCTATTTTGATCAGATCAGAAGTTTGAACATAAAATTATGAGTTCGTAGGTTCGTGCAATTTCACTTAAAATGCTCGCAAACACTAAAACAAAGATTCTCAAAACATCTGAAAGACTGCTGTCTTGTTACAAACATACATCTAGCCTGTGGAATAATCGAAGCACTAAGCCAAATTTTTTGTTTCCAATGCAGACGCACTTGCCGTCAAACATTCGCCTATACTACGCCGCAATTTTACTGCCCATTTTATTAGTGGGACACCATATAGGCGGACAGCATTACCCCCTATGAAGGGACTACACGAACAGATGCATTTTTAGTGGCGCAAAGCCAGGATTCGATCCGAGCACCCTCAGCATCGAAAACCAGCGCGCAAGCCCGCAGTAAGCAAAAATTGTATACTCGACATTTCTTTTGTAGCATTCAACAGAGGTTGGAAATCTTAGAAAAGGCAACGTCTTTTGAAGATCTAATGGGCAAACACAAGTGTCATTTAAAGCTGAGTTACTATCATCTTCAAATGCTTGGCTTGTTCTCTTTGCACGAACTCAATTCAGTCCCATTTCCACTTCAAGTGGATTTTTTTTCATGGCCATGCTTGCTTTTTAATTTGTGCATACACTCATCAGACAACTTGGAAGTGTCCTTTGAAGGAACCTTAAAGAGCAAATTGAATTTTTTGGAAAACGCTTCATACTAGCATTTTTCTTTCAATTGCTGTTTGCTTTCGTCAGCACCCCTCGTAAGATCAAGATCATACATTTTTTTTATGTTAAGGTTAGAATGTAGATACTCTTTGCCTGCATAACCGTTTCATGTGTAGTAACTCTTGTAACAAGGCAAAGATTTGATGTGAGCAATAAAGTCAGATCATCAATTATGTTTAAAGGTGCCTTTCCCTTGCTGTCAATCATTTCAAAAGCCTATTTTTTTCTGAGGAGACTAAACAGTCGTTCCTAAATTATTCTCAATATTCTAGAAAAAAATTTCTAATCCCCCACATTCTCATCTTTATAAAATTATGAAATACTCTGGTTTTAGCTCAATCACTGCCAACTCTTGGACATGATTTCTTAGTCTTTGAGATCATGCTCGGTAAAAACTGATGAGGTGGTTTTAGTTTACCAATATGGCCCCATTTCAAGCAGACAGTAAATCTCGACCTAATAACTGGCAGTTGTCGAAAACACAGTGTGCCTGTCGAGTTGGAAAGAAAAAGCTTTAAAATTTCAATTGAATTCTATGGTAATACACATATACTTTTTAATGAATTAATCAAACATAGTCAAATGATAATTAAACTTTCATTTTTTTAAAATTTATACTTTTAGGATTTACCTAATAATTACTTACTTAACCTGCCTTTTAATTTAGACTCAGATCCTTACCATAGTAAATATGTACTTCAACCGCATTTAACCCGCTACTGGTAATTTTCTCAAGTATTCCTAATGACATTCAATTATAAACAGCTGGATAAATAAAAGCCCATTTAGATTAATTATTCAGTCCAATACGCTATGTCAAATATCATGCAAGTAATTCGAATTAAACGAACCATATACTTCAGATAGCGGTTGCGAAAGGTTCTCCAGTGCTCGTACAAAATTCAGGGCTCGTGTTTTTGACAGATTTGCAAGTTTTAATATACCTGATGTCGAACGGAATAAAAGTAGCTTTAACCATCGATAGTTTAGGAAGAAGCAAGTTTTAAATGTATATCACTGTCAAGAGAGGTGGATTCGGTCATTTCAAGTTACTTTCGCAAACAAAAGTAACTTAGAACGAACATTTTGAAACCGTCAGTCACAGAGTCTGTCGTATAAGATGTATTACGTTTTAAACGCGTAATCATGTCATACTTATCACAAAAATTTTAACTCAATTTCAGTTAGGTTAAATCTAATATAGGATTAAAAAATCAGTGAATATTAATTGATATCAATGTGAGGTGTTAGATTTTTAACCTTTTTAAATAACTCAGACGTCATATAACTTTTTTCATCCAAGTTCGTTTCAATTTATCTTAAATTACTAATAAACGATTCATTATAAGTTTATGAAACTAAACTTAATTTAAAGAAGTTTATAGCGATTTTTGTGGTTTACTAATAAGAATAAATCACAAAAATTAAATACAGAGATTATTAAGGCTGTTGTGTTCTAACACTATTGGATTTGCTCACCTCAATGTTAACCCACTGAGAAAATGTATCTACTATTGACAACTACATAAATGCTTATAATTCAATAAAAATCGTATTTTCAGATAGCCTGAACTATTCGGCACCTTTCAAAAGGATTTATTTTATAAATTTCGTCCACCAAAAGAATTTAGAAACTTTTTATACACACTAGAGACCAGATCCCCCCCCCCCCCCCGAATAATTTAAATTTTAAATTATTATTTGTATTTTTTTAAAAGGCAAATGCCGAAAAGTGTAAAATATTTTTCTCTACTAAGGAATATATTAAAAAAAATCTTTCAATCCAAGTCGGCATTCCTTGGCCGATTTTCTCCATAGGTTAACATTCAGGTGAGCGATTCAAATAGGATTAGTAACAGTTGGCTTAATATTGAAACTTGCAGAATTCTTCAGAGCCACCGGCCTGAAGATCTGAGAAATGTAATAGTGGCTGTCCAGATTACCGATGACGCAGACAAGAGGTGTTTGTGTTGTTTACCCAATGACTGCTCATACCATCATACAAGGTGCAAGGACCGATTAACGATATCAAATACAAGCAGGACATGCGTTAACCTCCGTATACGTCCCTCATGATGCTGCACGCAGAACCGAGACACATCTAGAAAGACGATGAGTTGCCACTCCTGTGTCGTGTTTTGTCGTTGGGCGCACCACTGTCGCCACGCGTCTCGATGGTGCGGTGTCAAGAGAAGCCGCAGTAATGGTCGCCGTGCAGACAGTCCGTGCTGCTCCAGACATCGTCGCACTGTCCGTGCGGATACTTGCTTTGCTGCAAGCAAGGCCATTTCCTCATTGAAGGTCCGCGATGTAGCGGTCCTGAAAGACTGATCTCACAACATGTCTGTCCTCTCGGGTGTTAGCAGCGGGAGGCCATTGAGATCCTGAATGGCGTTCAGTGTAACACCCTGCACACATCGATTCCATATTCGCACGACAGTCGTTGGATTCCGGCTAATGTGAGTAGCAATATCGCGGAATGATAAGCTGAACTCTCGATAGGCCACGATCCTGCCGCTATCGAATTCCAACACGTGCTGGTAGCCGTTTATCAACACGATTTTCTCACAAACAACCATCATTCAAATGCGATTTCCGAATGAGAAACCCGCTGCATTCCTTTTATACAGAGTTTGATGTACTGCTTTTCCCTCCTCTGCCGTTTTATTGCATTTAAATGCTAATCAATTGCATATCCGAGCATCTTCTCCCTTTCTTGTGAATTTGACGTTTGTATCACCCCTCTTTCAAGGTGTTGTCCATGGTTCATCTACGGTGTATGCGTCACAAAGATCTTGTGGGCATGCGCGATGGCTGTAGATGGTAAAAGATAATAGCATTTTGGTCAGGCGGCGGGAAATTCTTGATTAAGACAGTCACGCGTCGCGCGGGAGCTTGATGAGTTCTTGATAAAAACTAACAAATTGAATCAGGTAGGAAATTATTGGGAAAATAAATTATGTTAGATGTATTAATTGTAGTTCTTTGCCTTAACCTCATTGACTGCTATAACTTTAATAATTATGTAGAGATAGATTTAAGAAAGAGTAAGTTTGGATGTAAGACGATGTACTGAGAATGGGTGAGTAGCGAGCGCGTCAAAAGTCAAGCAGGATCCAGAAATTTCCCCGAATAATAAATTTAAACCCATAGCCTTTAAAATTTAAGTTAAAAATTAAAATTTTATCCAAGTTCTCATCATGTTCCCTCGTGACTGCGTTGACTGCGCTGGAGGAAAATATCGTTGAGAGCGGAAGCTCGCGGCAGGCGTGCTTAGGAATTGACAAAATGGCGAAGCGGGGAATAAATATCCTGGAGCGTGTTCAATAGAAAAAAATCAATAAAGAAGGATTAAGAGATCATGGACTGTTGATTTAGTCATTGCCACGCCACTCGCCTAATTACTTAAAGTACGAATTGACTGCATAATATCGAATCCACACAGGAGCAAACACGCTTCCTGTCATATATATATATATATATATATATTTATTTATTTGTGTGTGTGTGTTTACATGCTGGCATACACACACACACACACACACATGTATGTGTAAACGGGAGTGTATATGAGAATGCACGTATGAATTTATATATATTTAAACTAAAGGTTAGTTAACAACTATGAAATATATACAGCTCATTAAAAAACAATATAATATAGGATTTAAGCAGTTTCTAATTTATATTCTTTTATAAAGTCCAAAATGCCTTTATTGCCATTAAATTTTCTTTGCGTTCAATGTGAGGAAATACATTTTCCCTAGAAACCATTAACGAAAAAAAAAATAGATTGTGACTTCGCATTACCATTAATTTTTTTCCTACTCCTTTTTATCGCTGTGAATCATAAATTTATCATATTAAGCAACACTGAAAGGGGCTTCCTGTGCTAAATTTTCTCAGATTTATGTGCCTATCTCAGAATGCTTTTATAGATGCGTGTTTTATGTAGCTCAAAACACACTGCCTATTACCAAAACATAGAATGCAAGCAGTTTTTTCTTTATATTTTGTTTCAGGGGTATTCCCTTATTAAATATCGGAAAAAAGTACATTGCATCTGAACGGAGAAGTAATCAGACAAAATATTTTTAAGCAGTTTATATTCTGAAGTGAAAGATGTGCCTATGGTAGCAAAATGCATGTACTATAATCGTGTAGCTTTAAAGGAACTTTTCAACCCTTTAAGTATATATATATATATATATATATATATATATATATGTATGTATACAGGGCTAGATTTGAGGCGGAACGCGCCGGGACGGCGTTCCGGTACCTCTCTATATCAATAATTTGAAATACCCCCTCACACACCCCGGAAGGTTACCGTTCCGGTACCTCTATTTCTAGGAATCTAGCACTGTATATATATATATATATATATATATATATATATCACAGGTGCGGCTCCAGTCCAGGGTTTTTTGGGGGCAGCAACATCCGGAAGTACAACTGCAGCTTTCAAATGACATCTTTCGGAACATCTGTACCCATGAAGCAATCGACTGGATTGATGCCGATTTTTAGGATTCAGGTACAGATTTATCATAAGTTTGGAACCATCATGCCACTTCCAAAAGAAAAAACAAAAAATTTTACAAATTTATTGCCTAGGCGATGAAGAAACCGAAGCTCAACGTCGTTGTTCTGTGATTCCTGGAACTGACAAAAGCCTTATAGTAGACTTACAAAAAAGCAATCAGTACGTAAATCAGTACGTTGAGCGTACCAAAGCAATCAGTACGTCAATCAATTTAAAATGGCACTCGAAGACAATTCAACTGATGACCTGAAAATCGTCATCAAGGGAGACCAAAAAAACCAGCTGCAGGTCATGCACGAATATTTAACGTACCGATAGTGAATGAAGTGGCAATTATCATTGCCGGTAATGAATTTGAAAAGAGAGACATCGTTTTAACAATGCGCAGCAATGAACTAAAGAATATTACCGAGACTCACATTTCGTATGACGCTTTGCAGTATCCACTGATGTTTCCTCGAGGGGAAGATGGATATACAATTAACATTAAACAAGAGAAAAACAACAAAAAAGTATCAGCAATGGACTTTTATACCTATCGGTTTATGGTGCCACCAAAAGAAAACCGTTTGTTGAACTATAGAAAATGTTTGTATCAGTATTTGGTTGATATGTATGCTAAAATTGAGACTGTTCGTAAGATTAAATCAAAAGAAACTCAGAGTAGATGAGTACATTCACTTGAAAGATGCCATTGTAAACTACGGAAATGCGGCTATCACGGCAAATTAGTGATCCTTCCATCAACATACACTTGTGGGCCCCGCAACATGCATGAATATGCTCAAGATGCAATCATCTACGTGCGTCATGGAGGCAAGCCATCGCTATTCATCACAATCACATTTAACCCTAATTGTAAAGAGATGGGCGAAAATTTGATCAACGGAGAATCTAGAACAGATCGACATGATTTGGTTACACGTATTTTTAGACAGAAATTAATGAAACTCATGAATGTTCTCATCAAAGGTGAAGTTTTTGGTTCTATCAAATATTGGCTGTACGCCGTTGAATGGCAAAAGCGAGGATTGCCACACGCATACATTTTGATCTGGCTAACAAAAACACTGAAGCCAAACCAAATCGATGACATCATCTCAGCAGAAATTCCAGACCACCGCATTGACAAAAAACTACACGACATAGTGATTAGAAACATGGCCCATGCGGAGAATTTAATTTGCAGTCTCCATGAATGAAAGATAAATTTTTCAGTAAGAAGTACCATCGCCAATTTTTGAAAGAGACACAAGCAGCAACGTATAGATACCCACTGTACAGACGAAGAAAGAAAGAAGATGGGGGACAATCAGCAAAAATAAAGATAATGTCTGAGGATGTAGAAATTGATAATAGTAGATGGATCGTCCCATAGAGTCCATTGCTGATTAAAATGTTTGATTCACACATAAATGTTGAGTGCTGCAAGTCAGTGAAATCTATTAAATACATCTTAAAATATGTACATAAATGGTCGGATCAAGGTGCTTTACAACAACACATTCTGACGATTGTGATGAAATCTCAGAGTACCAAGCAGGCAGGTACATTTGAAGCAATGAAGTAGTATGGTGAATATTTGGATTTTCAATCCACGAAAGATACCCAACAGTAGTACATCTTGATGTGCATCTGGAGAAAGATCAAAGAGTGTATTTTAACAAAATTAATTTGATAAATATTCTTACAAATCCACCAAAAACAACATTCACTGGATTTTTAGAGCTGTGCAAAACGGACAATTTTGCAAAAACACTGCTCTACTGCGAAGTTCCAAAATTTTGCACTTGGGAGAAAACAAAGAAAATTTTCTCACGTCGCAAACAAGGTACAGTTGTTGAAAGCCATGTCGAAATTTGATCAGGTGATGCTACTGGCCGTGTATACACGGTGAACTTGGGAAATTTCGAATGCTACTACTTGAGAATGTTACTTCATAAAGTCAGAGGCCCAAGCTGCTTCAAAGATCTTAAAACAGTCGATGAAGTAGAATAAGTTCATATCATACTGCTTGATTGGCATTGGGAATACTTGAGAACGACAATCAATGGGAAGAAACAATGAAAAAAGTAAAAGAGTCTGATTCGCCATCAAAGATCAGAATGCTCTTCGCAGTCATTTTGTCGTTTTGTGAACCACCAAATCCTAAAACATTATGGGAGAGTCACAAAGACTGCATGTCAGAAGACATTAAAAAATCGAATAGGACACGAAAATTCTCAAATGACAGTCGAATTCAATGAAGATATTTATAATAAGGCACTGATCAGAATTAAAGACAAGGTTCTGGAAATGATCGTAAAGCCTTTGTCAGAGATCGGCATGACAAGTCCGTCTACACTAAATGCGATAAACATGAACAGAGAAATTCTTCGTGAAATGTCTTATGACACTGAAAAAATGAATGATTACGTCGCACAGAACAAGTCATTGTTGAATGCAGATCAACAAGCAACTTATAAGGAAGTACTACGAAGACACAATAACAATGAAGGTGGTTTAATTTTCATCGATGCACCTGGCGGAATAGGAAAAATCTTCCTGATAAATTTATTGCTGGCAAAAATCAGAAAAGAAAAGAAAGTTGCACTTGCTGTTGCATCCTCTGGCATTGCGGCGACACTGTTAAATTGTGGACGAACGACACATTCGACACTACAAATTCCAATTGATCTGGATCCCAACGAAACGCCCGTTTGCAACATTGAGAAAGGAACTGGAAAAGCTAAAGTCCTGCAAGAAGCAAATGCAATCTTATGGGATGAAATCTCTATGATGCACAAGCACGGAATTGAATCAATTAACAGAACACTGCAAGACATTCGTGGAAACAACAGTCTGATGGGCGGTTTTATTGTTGTACTTGCTGGAGACTTCCGTCAAACATTGCCAGTTATCCAGAGAGGCACGATGGTCGACGAGATCAAAGCTTGCCTGAAATCATCAAAGCTTTGGAGAGACGTAACAACAATGAAACTTGCTACAAGCATGCGTGTACAAAATTCAAATAGTTACGATTAAAAAAAATTTTCAGATTACTCGATAAACATTGGAGTCGGAAATGAACCAAAAAACATTCATAGAGGAAAAATAAAACTCAAAGAGGAATTTTGCAAAATCTTTCCAACAATAAAGAACATGATTAACTGCGTGTACCCGAACATCAGAGAAAATCTATTGAATCAGAAATCGCTTCAAGATCGTGCAATACTGACACCTCTGAACGTCAAAGTTGAAGATATTAATGAATTCCTGCAAGAAACAATTGAAGCTGATTCGAGAATATATTTCTCAATTGATAAATGCGTGAATGATGATGAAGCCACAAGCTATCCAGAAGAATTTTTAAATTCTTTGAACCCTAATGGAAATCCACCACATAAATTGAAATTAAAAGTAGGATCCCCAATTATGCTGCTTCGAAATTTGGACCCTCCAAAGTTGTGCAACGGTTCAAGATTAACAATAAAAAAATTAAATGCTTACGTCTTTGAGGCAACAATCTTAATTGGACCGTATGAAGGAGAACAAGTTTTCATTCCCAGAATTCCAATCATTCCTACAGACTTGCCATTTTCTTTCAAAAGATTAGTTTCCTGTTCGGCTTGCATTTGCAATAACCATAAAAAAATCGCAGGGACAGTCATTAAAAGTTACTGGATTGGATCTGGCAGAAGAATGTTTTTAGTATAACAACCAGCTAGGCTCAATCCCAATATACGGTACCCAGCCGCTTTATTTTTTTGGCGATGTTTTTTAGATAAAATGCCAAATGTGGTTTGTGTTTGTTAAATGCTTTTAAGGTAACCATTTATTGCTCCCGATTTGAATAAGATGGCGATATTTTTTTGGCGATGTTTTTTAGATTTTTGCCAAGTTGACGATAAAATGCCAAATGTGGTTTGTGTTTGTTAAATAGTTTTAAGTTAACCATTTATTGCTTCCGATTTGAATAATTAGCAGCCAATCAGAGCTTGTGATTTACTTGTAGACGAGTTTAATCCGGATTTCTTGGCGATGGGAGACGTAACCAAGATGGCGGTTCCATCGCAGCGAAATACATAGGGGTATCGTATATTAGGAATTAACTGTCAGCTATATGTGTGTCAGCTATAACTGTCAGCTATATGAAAGTCTATAGCAAGGAATCAATCAGAATTATACATTGTCGCAGATGACAAAAAAGAAACAAAAAATGATGTGTACTAGCAAATATTAAAATAACAACGAATTACTTAATAAATGAATATTTTATTCCTGAAAAAAATAAATTAATTTGTTTAAGAGTTGTTATAACTTTAGAACATCATAACATGAGGCTAATGATTGAAAAAATAATAATAACAGAAATTGAATCCCGAGCTAAGCTGGGTAATACATCTAGTATACATATAAATTAGCTTGTATACATCTAGTATACATATGTATACATCTAGTATTATTAGCAATCACCAGAATTTATTAGCTTTATTACCAATCACCAGAATTCAAATTATTTTTCGTATACAGTCCAGTTTCACGAAACGTTAATTTTAAACAACGTGGGTCGGCAATGTGTAAGTTTTATGGACATGAAATGCCCGTATTAAATGCTGTCGGAAAAACTGCGGCATTTTACAGATATCATAAATAATGCATGAAGAATCTCAAATAGCATTTTTTTCTGTCAGTTTATCATATCAAGAGGTTATTAGAATACTGATATTGCTCCTGAAATATTAGTCAAAATCCATTTATTATCATATATATGTGACATTACATTGCACTTCATTTCTCGTAGACTGTCGACATTTTCCATGGATTTTATGATTTAAAATAAATCAGAAACGCACTAATTCGAGGCAAAAAGGAAATATTTATAATTAAGTTCACAGTTTGTCCCCAGACTACTTTATGATAAACATGACATAAAACTACTCACGTTGACAAAATTTAAATTGTTGTAAGACTGTTATTTTTTTATGGCTAAAATAAAATGGTGTTTATGCACACACATGTTATCAATATTCAGTATTTATACACACACACACACGCACATATATATATATATATATGGGCGCAGTGGCCCATTTGGCCAAGGCAACAAGCCAATGATCTGAAAGTCCCTGGTTAGATGCCGGTCGCTGACAAATCCACTGCCGTGTACACTAACGGCGGCTGATGCCGGAAAAATCTGTCTTTGCTGCAATGTTCCTTCAAGTTCTAAAATATACCTCTGGAGGTGCGGGGTCAAGTATTTCCGGTCTCGTCACTTGACTCGGTTCAAAATTACGGAACATGTTCGTAGGGGGCGAAGCTTGGCCATTTATTTGGTGCCCCCAGAATAAAGATGCCAGCAATACCATGGTGATAACATCGAATGTCTAAAGACAAGGCTGTGGCATTGAAATATATATATATATTATATATATATATATATATATATATATATATATATATATATATATATAGATAGATAGATAGATAGATAGATAGATATAAAGCTGAAACGGGAAATGTATAGTGTGTGTATGTGTGTGTGTCACAAAAACTGAAGAACCGTGAGCCCTACCTTGATGAAATTTACACGGTTTAATGTACTTGGAAAATCAAGTTGAATGTGAATATTTTCATCCCGCTACGACATTACATTCCCGAATTATTTAAGAACAAGTTTGCGCGGTATCAACGGATATTTTTGATCAAAGCCATTGTAACATTTCACTCTTGCAAATTAAATTATACTATTTGCGTAAAAATAAATAGACATGAATTAGAAACGTGATATATTCATATATTTGCGCATGCAAGAATGAATTTGATATATTATTTTCATATACTTGTCAACGCCGGAATATTTCTGTTTAAAAATGAAAATATAAAAATGGAAAGTCATTCATTTTCCTTGAATGTGTTCTCAATCCATTTCATGCATTAAAACTATCCAAAGCTACCTGTTCAAACTCAAATATACTAAAGGACACGTTCACTTAGCTAGAAACACATGCGTTTAGCCTTTCGCGATTATTTATATAACTGAAGTGCCATTCAAACATATCAGGCGATTTAGTTTTGAGAAAGATTTACAATCATGAAATACCCGTATATTCTAATTAAGAATGTCTGAAAGTGGCATTGAAACGTAGCAGACGCTTTAGTTTTGAGAAAGAATTCCGAGTATGAAATATGAATATATACTTTTTCTATAATAATTATCAGATTTGCTGTGTTTTGAGATTTGCTATGTTTATTGATTCTTTTCTATAGTAATAAATCCCATCAAACATTATTGACTAGCTGTAAATTAATGCTTTAAAATTCCCAAAAAGAAGAGAGGAACTTTTTATCCTGATCATTGAAGAAAAATAATAACAATCTGAATATCGAGCGAAGCCGGGTAATAAATCTAGTATATATATATATATATATATACTTCTCGATTGTAATATGTTGAAAAGTTACAGAATAGAAGAGATACCACTTATATAAACTACCTTTTTAATATAGTTTTTAAAATATTTGATAAAAAGTAATCGATTTCAAATCTACATAAAAAAGGTAGACAGTTTGTATTATAATGTTAGAGTTCGAATTTTTGAAATGCATAACCTAAATATTTGCTCTACGTTTATTAAAATTTATAGGCACAAAACTTTAACAACAGAGACAGCATGCAAAATATCAAACCCATACATTTAAATTTCCTACAGTTATGCTGATGTGAAAACTACGAGTTCATTCTCACTCGCAAGGTTACGCATTTCTATATTTGTGTCTTGCAAATAAAGCACTTGAGTATCTATTCGTCGTGTGAAAAATAATACTTCTTGCACGGTATACATTTTCGAATAAATTTATAAGGACACATTCCGATTCCTTCAGAAGTAATCTCTATTCCGTCACAACTGAAAAGATTTTTCTTTTGAGAATGTTAAGATGATACGCTGGAAGGGAAAAAATAACCCGTCAAGTTAAGAAAGTAGTTGACCGTGAAGTGAAAGATACGGCACTCAAATTTAAATATCTTTACAGAGATACGTGAAAGAATCAGAGAAACAGGCTGGTTTATTGAAGAAATATTACTATCCTTTAATACTAATACAGTAACCACCGCTTATAGTAATCAATGGTTATAAGAATCAACCGTTTATAAGAATCAATATCGCGAAAACAAAAACAAATGTATTATTTCCATGTTAAAATTTTCGCTTTAAAGAATCAATCCACCGGTTTTAAGAATCAGTTTACACTCTTCGCTTTCCTTTCATTTTTCCAAAAAACCCACTTAAACCCTCAAAATACACGAAGTTCTTTCTTTATCCTTTTTAAAAGAAAGAGTGATAAGATGGGATGGAATACAGTCGTAAAATGCATCACTTTCTTTGTTAGACATAACATAATAGTGTCCCCTAAAACGCTTTATCTAAACACGGTCATATTAGCTTGACCCAGGGGCATCCTACCCGTCCAGATCCGATTTCACTTTTTTACCACTGACAAACAAAGACAGGGACTCTTTTGTCCCACCTCCCACATACTGGTTGCGGCTTCCTGGACCCTGAAACCCATAAAACTTCGGTGAAGTGTCCACAATCACTTAGGGAAACGTGGCATTATTAGATTCAGCACGTTATCAAACCGTGAAACATAAGAAGGTGAATCTTGGTATGAAACTATTGGTATTGTATAGGTATAAACAGCCTCCAGAAAACTTCATTACGTCAAACTACCATAGAAAACTTTTTCTTGCACCCTTCCTGTAATTGAAATGTTAAACTGTTAAGCAGGTATGTTGTAACAAATATTGGATTTTTTTTTCTCTTCCTATAATCATGTGTATCTACTTATAGGTCTAGAAATTAAGTTGTATTTTTAAAATTATAAAAAATAATTTTAATAAAAGATAACGTATATTAAAGAGTATTTTATGGTAAATTTTCTAATATATGTATATATAGGTGTGTGCGCGCCTGTCTAAAAACCTAAATTTCGGCTATAAGAATAGGGACTGTTGTAGATTTTAGTGTGCGTTCTTTGAAACGTCTGTGTCATTTTATTTTTAAATATTTTTTGGAATTTTTATGAAGTTCCTATTTAAATTTTTGCCTGTTTTAAATATTTTAAAAATTTGTATAAGTATTCTTAAATATTTGTCATGTATAATATTCAAAATAAGTTTTCTGATGATGTTCCATTTTTAAATTTGAGCCATTTACAGTGTTTTTAAATGCATATTTTGTGTTAATGTGTTCTTAAAATTTGTTCAACTGTTCTCAATTTGTGTTTCGTTTCGAAATTTAAATAATTGTGTTGTACAATGTTCTAAATTATGTCTTTTGGTATTTTTATCATGTTTTTATTAACTCGCTTTTTTGTTTGTTTGTTTGTGTGTGTGTGTGTGTTTGTTTGTCCGGTACAAATCTCGAAATCGATTTTTAACTAACTTCCCGACTAGCTAGACATTTGAAACTTTTAGAATAGCTCAGAACACGGTGACAATTCATTATTTTAATACTTTTAACCATCTTTAAGTAGAATTGAATTCTTTTTCAGTTAATTTTGTTTTGTAGACTGGTGCAGCCATCTATCGGCGGGACGGGAACGAAAATCTAAACGCAAGTTAACTTCCAATTAACTTAATTTTCTTTCAAGTTGATGGGATAATTCATCAAAAAGTTTTAAAAAGTATTTATTAATACATAGAATTGTCAAGTTTATATGATTCAACAGAAAATTTAAAAACATGGTGTATAAAAATTTATTTTTATCTTGTAATTATTATGATGGTAAAACCTCATCAAAAACGTTGGAATATCAATACTTCAGGGGATACCACGTTAATAAAAACGCGCCAGCGAAATTTTTACACACTGGCAGAAAAAAACGCCAATATTGGCTTAAAAAATCCAGGATGATGGATGGTACACTAAAAACCCTTCTCGTCTCTCTTTATATTGAAATGATAGACTTACACCCAAATTCTATTCACCAAATTCTATTCACCAAATTCCCCTGTGTGAGGTTTAGAGACAGGGCTGATCAAAAGGAGATAAACTGAAAAGGGAATTAACGTAAAATTTTTATCTAGAAATGCTGTAAATCTACCAGTCAATATAGAAAAAAAAAACTTTCATAACGTTTATTAGTTTATTCCAAGTTATATTATCAAAAGCAATTGCGTAAAAAAAAATCCATAGCAAACAGATAAAACTCGCCCTGGTTCTGAAAAATATACGTAATCGAACAGAACGCTTATATCTTCAAAAGCTGTCCAGAATTAAGAATTTTTTTCCTACATCTGAAGCAATATTGAGAAACAGAAATAACAAGACTTGTTCCCTTGAACAAATACTCTTAAAAGATTGATATCTGATATCGGAATTCCAGCAGAGAAAAGAATTGCCATAAATTCATCCCAAAAATTAAGGGGTATTAATATAGTATACTAGCATTGGGAAACAATTTAGGAACAGGCCAACTAGAGAAATTAAAACGATGGAGACGTCTTGTTAAGAAAAAAACTTCTTTGGTTTTAACGGCCACATCTGTCACGTTTTCTGATATTTGTCAAATTTTTCCTCATACTATAAGTGGATATCCAAGATTAAACCCTTCATTGGTCGCGTATTTAAAAACTGCAGGTATGGTCTCGTTGAGCTTGATAGACGATACACGATCTTAATTGGATTTTAGTTATTCTAATTGCAAAAATAATTACAAGATAAAAAGAGTTTTTATATACCATGTTTTTAAATTTTCTGTTGAATAATATAAACTTGACAATTCTATGTATTAATAAATACTTTTGAAATTTTTTTTGATGAATTATCCCATCAACTTGAAAGAAAATTAAGTTAATTGGAAGTTAATTTGCATTTGACTTTTAGTTCCCTTTCCGGCCAATAGAAGGCTGCACCAGTCTATAAAACAAAATTAACTGAAAATAACTGAACATTAATTTAATTCTGCTTAAAGATGGCTAAAAGTATTTTAAAAAATGCATTGTAATCGTGTTCTGAGCTATTATAAAAGTTTCAAATGTCTAGGTAGTCGGGAAGTTAGTTAAAATTTTATTGCAAGATTTGTACTAGACAAACACACACACAAAAACACAAGAAAGCAAGTTAATAAAAACATGGTAATAAATATTTATTAAAACATAAAGTTAAAGACTTGATAAATGTACATAAAACTAATCAATTTTTAATGTAATTTTACGTGCACTTTTTACAATAAAATAAATTAAAGCAAATGAAAAATATGTATTTCTATAAATAATTTTCAAAAAGTAAAAGTCAATCAAAAATTTTGAAATTTTGCTCCAAAAACAGCCATTTTAACGTAGGGGGATACCTTAATATCATTTGTCTTTTCGCTGTACGTTTCAAGTGAATTCGACAATGTATTTAAGATAGGGAAACGTCACATGCAAATTTATGATGTAGGAACAATTTTAGCTGTCCGTATAGATACTATGACTAGTCCCGATCAAAATGTAAACAAATTAATTTTCATATGCTTGTCTTATTGAGCCGTATATGGAAGGACACTTAATCTATATTTTTTCTTTTTCAAAGCAAAGTCCTGTATGGCACAACTTGAAGGTAAAATAAGACTAAAATCTTGCATGATCAAAAATAGTTTATTTACTATAATTTAGACATTATACATAGTAAAATATTACTCGAAAAAAAAAGAATTTCAGACTTTTTTCCAAGTTAAAAAGACCACAACGTACATGTATAGTACATATTATATATAAAAATAATTACAAGATAAAAAGAACTTTTTATATACCAGGTTTTTAAATTTTCTTTTCAACCATATAAACTTGACAGTTCTATGTATTAAAAATTACTTTTTTAAAATTTTTTTGATGAATTATCCCATCAACTTGAAAGAAAATGAAGTTAATTGGAAGTTAACTTGCGTTTAACTTTTCGTTCCCGTCCCGGCCGATAGTCTAACTTTTTTGAAAATGCTTCATGCACATTCCATATCATTTAAAAATCTTAATATTTTTAATATAAGTTTACCATATATTTATAAACATAATTGTGCATTGATTTTTTTCTCTTGTATGAATCTAAAATCTTAAATATTTTTTTTTATTCTTCCTGTTATTGTCTTATGTTTTTGCACGTTTTTACTTTATTTCATGGTCTAAAACAGCGGTCGGCAACAGGCGGACCGCCAAATATTGTTAAATAACTTACTTACCTATTCATTTTAATTAATATTTTTATATAACTAGTTTTAGTAGGTAGATGCATAGCTGTTGCTGTGCTGTGCTGTGTAGCACAAGAGAGTGCATTGGAGTTGGAGGGTGTGGGCGGGAGGGAGCGTACTAATCGGCATGTTTCGACACGTCGTCAGTTATTAGGTAGTTGCGTTGCGATCTTGTGAGGAGCATTCGTTCATTTGTGTTATAATTTGTCGTGTACTAAAGCGTTTCGTACCGACATTAATATGGATCCTAAAAAGCGAAAAGTTGACAGGGAGAATAAGAAGTTTCTGACTGAGTGGACTGAACAATATTGTTTTATGCTGCCTGATAGGCCTAAACGGGTTCCAGTTTGCCTCATATGCAACAAAACTGTCGCTATTGTTAAAAGTGCCAATTTAAAGCGGCACTACGGAACAACTAACTCATCAGCAGTTCCACAAAAACTTTCCTCTTGGCAATGAAGCTCGTAAAGAAAAACTCCAAGCATATCTAACTTCTTACAAAAAAGCACGGTCTTACTAGTTCGCTGCATGAGCAAGAAAAATTTGCAGAAGCAGCATTGCGTGTGAGCTGGAAGCTTAATAAACTACAGAAGCCATTTTCAGACTCTTAGATAGTAAAAGAATGCATGTTGGAAGTGGACATGGCACTTTTTGAAGAGAAAAATGATAATGTCGCCGCAATTCAAGGTATTCTATTGTCGGCAAGAAGTAATACAAGAAGAACTTAAATTTTAGCTGTTGACAGCAAAAGTAGTTTCCTCGAACTTCTGCAGAAGGTACCTTGCTTCGCCATAGCACTTGATAAATCATGTGACATTGTTGATGAGGAACAAATGTCTATTTTCGTGAGATTTTTTGACATTGAAAGTAAAGCATTTATGGGAGAATTGCTAGCAATATTGCCGTTTAAACGTAAGACTCGCGGAGAAGATTAATTCAAGAGTTTTGATGAATTCATAACAAAATCAAATATTAGTTATGATAAAATGGGGTCCCTTTCATGTTACGGGGCCCCAGCGATGATTGGCAAAGAAAAAGGATTAGTAAACAGAATCAGGGATAAGAATGCAGGACTAATATCTTATCAGTGCATAATTCACCAGACAGTCCTTTGTGGAAAACTTAGTGCTACTCTGAAAGAAGTAATGGACAGCTTGATCAAGTTGATCAATTTTATGAGGTCTTGTTCTACTCTTCAGCACCGACAGTTCAAGGAGTTTCTTTCCGAATGTGATTCGGCGTATTCTGACTTATTGCAACACAACAATGTTCGTTGTCTAAGTAAAGGTCAAGTTATTGAACGTGTCTGGCAAATAAAAGAAGTAACCTTCTTGCAAAACTTGGATACGCAGGTGGCAAGGAATCACTTGGAGTTCATAACAAACGCAATATACTAACTGTGGCTATCTTGAAAGACATTCTGAAATATTTAAATGTGCTAAACACCGAGTTACAAGGAAATGTAAAATTAATATGTGATTTGATACAAAGTGTGTCTGCTTTCCGTCGTAAGCTGGATATCTTTGAAAAAGATATTGCAAGTCAAGAATTTATTCATTTCCCAACAATTCTTAAATATAAAAAGAAGAACTCTGAAGAAGACATTGCAGTATTTTTAAGGTTTATATCAGATCTTGGGAAGGAATTTGCTGCAAGATTCCAAGACTTTGCAGAGATAGGGAAGCTGTCTCAATTCCTTAAATCGCTTTATGAAGTTACTTCAGCGGCAGAATGGACTAACGTGGCTGCGAAGTTATTCAGTCTTTCAGAGCTTTTACTTCAAATGCAGATAATTGACTTGCAAGAAGATATTTCCTTGCAAATGTATAAAACTGCATCAAATGAAGCATTTTGGGACAAGCATGTTTCAGAAAAGTATGAAAATTGCAAAAAAACTAGCTATCAATCTGGTTACTAGGCTTGGCTGCGCATATGTATGTGAATCATCTTTTTCAAAAATGAATTTTTTGAAGAATAAATATTGTTCGAGATTAACGAACGCCCACCTTGAAGACACTCTTCGCATTAGCTTTTCCTCGCGTGAACCAAACTATAAAAAACTGGATCAAGACCTCAGGTGTAGTTTTTCGCATAAATTTTTAAGAATACCTACCTATTGTGTTTTATATAATTACTTAAATGAGTCAAAATAAAAATTTAAAACTAGTAAGTATTATGAGTATTTTTCTGGACCTCGATAAAAATTTTCAATAGTATCCGGACCCCACTTAAAATTACTTGCCGACCCCTGGTCTAAAACTTTGAAAAAATATTTAAGGTTTCAAAGAACTATGCAGAGCTATGTGCCAAACACTTCCATTAACAATTCTGAGAAATTTGAAAGAAATCAGAAAAAAATTATTGCTCATCGGAGAATTTTGAGAAATTTTCACATTTATGAATATTTTTTGAAACACAGGTCCTTTTCTTCCACAAAACACTTATTAGTGAATTAAAAATGAATTCAATGCAGTTAAAAAGAATATAATTACAAGATAAAAAGAACTTTTCATATACCATGTTTCTAAATTTTCTGTTGAATCATATAAATTTGACAATTCTATGTATTAATAAATAATTTTTAAAATTCTTTTTGATGAATTATCCCATCAACTTGAAAGAAAATGAAGTTAATTGGAAGTTAACTTGCGTTTAACTTTTCATTACCTTCCCGATCGATAGATGGCTGCACCAGTCTACAAAACAAAATTAACTGAAAATGAATTCCATTTTGCTTAAAGATGGCTAAAAGTATTAAAATAATGTATTGTCATCGTGTTCTGAGCTATTCTAAAAGTTTCAAATGTCTAGCTAGTCGGGAAGTTAGCTAAAAATCGATTGCAAGATTTGTACTGGACAAACACGCACACAAACAAGAAAGCGAGTTAATAAAAACATGGCAATAAAGAAAAGAACGCGATGGGAATGATCACTCCCCAACCAGTCATGATCGGTTACTTCAAATGGCGTTTTGCCGTTAATACATATAACACGTTATATGACGAATACATTAACATATGATTTATTTCTGAATTAATCAGGGATAAATAATACACAATGTAAAACAATTTCAGAATAATATTTTGAACTGAAGGGAATTTGCATTTTAATTTTAGGGCACACAGTACACCTCGATAACCAAAATGGAGCGATTTTAGTGAAATGTTTATGAGCATGTATTCAATTGCAGAATACATATGTATGCAAAATATTTATATACCAGTAAATAAATGCATTATGTTTTATATTTAAAGTGAAATGGAAGAATTATGTTAAAAATTTAGTTTATTGTAGCAGTTTATAAACTTGTTAAATGTCGGTATTCTCCAATTAATTACATGCTCATAAACATTTCACTGAAATCGCTCCATATTGGTTGTCGAGATGGTCTGTGTGCCCTTTAGTGTATGTGATACATGTAGGTTTCCATGACTACGAGGTTGTCGGAGTCCGAAATATAACAACCCATATTTCCAGCATGCCTTCTGTTATTTTGTCTATCCAAGGATAATCAAAACAATTTTATTCAGATGATTCATCACCATTTTCCGCGAACCACTCTTCTTGTCAAAACTCCCGACCATTTAGGAGAATTTCAAGACGAATATGATACGATAATACTCTATGCTAAAACTAAGAAGATCCTACACTGCAGCTCTCTACAAAGTCACGAGAAGTTTATTGATTGATGTTGGGGTTTCAAAGTATACTTTCCATGAGTCCATGTGTAATACGACGGTAAATAAAATATTCTACATGACAATACATGTTGAACATATTAGGGTATTTAAGGACTATGTTATCATGACTAATCTTTCCTGGCCTGAAGTTCCAAAATCGGTTCATATCGGCTTCAGACTGCGTACTGAGCCTACGGTTTTATAGTAGCACCACAAAGGGAGGAGTCCGACTTAGCTAGGTGCCACCGCAAATTTGACTGAGCGCCACTCAGGGGTGATATCTGAGGAACCGTATCTTACCAACGGACGGCATACAAGAACTTTCCTGTCTACGGAACTAACGTGTCCATATCCGGCCTAGACACGCAAAAAAGGTCGATACACGTAAAAGATTTTATCAATTAACAAATCATATATATATATATATATATATATATATATATATATATATATATATATATATATATATATATATATATATATGTATATATATATATATATATATATATATATATATATATATATATGTATATATATATATATATATATATATATATATATATATATATATATATATATATATATATATATATATATATATACATATATATGTATACATATTTGTAGGACGGCGTCTAGGGGTAAGTAACTTTACGGAAAGAATTATACGAAAGGAATAAAAAGATTAATATCTAAACTAACATTTTATTTACTTTTAAACACATAAAGAAAAGACATCACGCTATTTACAATTTACAAAGTTACGAGGAAGGTAAATTAAGGTTTTACTACAGAGCATGGTTCACCTGTGAGATGGGGACTCCGAAATATCCCAATTCGTTTAGCGAATTCGATAAAAACACGACGCGGAAAAGGCACGACTTTACTCGTCCATGTCAGCGGGGGGTCTGCGAGTGAGCTCCTAATGCTCTCTCCGAAAAGGTGACGTCACGCGCGCGCAAAGCTTTCCTATTGGACGCTTAAGCCCAACGGAATAAAATTCGTGCAGGTCGAAGTCTCCATCTCTCACAAATCAATTTTCTACAAGTTCGGCCAGCCTGGAATCACTGACCTCAGTGATCTGACTTTACATAAAACGATTGGCCTAAAACATCACTAAATAAATGTACATCAAAATTTCCGAAATGATTTAGATATCAGAAATAACCATACAATTCGCGCAAATGAATTACAATGAGGAAATACAATAAACAAAAATAAAATAAAAACACAGTAAACAATTGTGAATAAAAAGAAAAAACGTTTAATCCCTCATCCTGGTGAGTAGGATTTAATTAGATCGGAAGACGAGGAGGTCAATCTAGGACCCTCGTGGTTACCTACTTTCTCTAACTCGTATCTATCTCTAGGCTTTACTTCGATAACTCTATATGGTCCTAAAAATTTAGGCCTTAGCTTCAAGCCTGTTCCAAATTGCGTTCTTCGGATGACTACTAGATCTCCCTGCTGATACTCAGGGGCTTTCTTGCATTTCTTATCGTAGGTTCTTTTATTCTCGGCCTGGATCTTCTGAATGTTTCTTTTAGCATCTTGTCGTAATTGGTTTCTTTGCTCTTGAAATTCTTCCACCATCTCTTCCATTAGCAGATTTTTTAGGTGAAGGTCCTCCTTATTTCTCATGATGACGCCAGTTAATAGTTCAAATGGAGACCATTTAGTACTTCGGTTGGAGGTGCTGTTTAGAATTCTTTGCAATGGGTCTACGAATTTGTACCACTTGGTAGGATCGACGATGGACATCTTGGTCAAAACAGGGATAAGAGTTCGGTGGATTCTCTCCACTTGACCGTTTCCTCGCGGTACGCCAGTGGTGATCTGCAGATGTTGGATGTTCTCTTCGGTACAATAGTCACTAAACACTTTGGAGATGAAAGCAGAACCGCGATCTGTTATTATTCTTTGGGGATTGCCGAAAGTTTTTTGTTGCAATTTCAATTTATCGAGGGCATCTTCTGCGGTGGTAGATCTTACGGGATACAGCCAGGTGAACTTCGTGAAGGCGTCGACTATTGTGAGGATATGTTGGTACCTTTTGTTGGTAGAGGGCATAGGACCAATGAAATCTACGTGATAGGTGCTTAACGGTACATCTTCTTTCGGAATAGGGTATAGGAAACCTTCTTTTTTCCCGCTCTTTCTGTTGGTTAAAATACACGGTACACAGTTAACGATCACGTTTTGCACTTGTCTGCTTAAATTAGGTATGAAAAATTCTCGTTTAACTATTTCTTCTGTTTTTGCAGCTGCGAAGTGTCCTTTCTCATGAGCTAGCTTGATTAGCTCAGTTTGCATATCTCTTGGTACTACCATTAATTCACGGCCATCTACGTATTTGTATAATATTTCGTTTTTAATGAAGAAGTCTGAAGTAGGGTTGGTTTCAATCAGTGATTTAAAATTTTGAGTGTTTTCGTCTCCTTGTTGAGCTCTTTTCAATCTGGCGGTGAGAGTATCGCTTGTAATTATGGCGACGGGGTATCGGCTTAAAGCGTCTACATGTTGCATTCTCTGGCCGGGTCGATGTACAATTTCGTAATCATAATTTTCCAACAGTAGTGCCCATCTCGCTATACGAGTAACTAAATCTTTTTTGTCCATAGTCTTTTGAAAAGCTGAACAGTCCGTTATGATTTTGAAATGTTGCCCTAGAAGGTAGATTCGAAATTTCTTTAAAGCGGTGACAACAGCAAGAACTTCCAGTTCATAGCTACTGTATTTCTCCTCGGCTGGAGTAGTTTTCTGCGACATGTATTGAACAGGGTGTAATTTTCCGTCATCCGCTTCCTGGAGTAAAACAGCGCCATATCCTTGTTGGCTTGCATCGGTGTGTAGTTCGGTCCTTTTCCCTTGCTGAAAAATGCTTAAAACGGGACTTTCAGTTAATAGTTTCTTGAGCTTTTCGAATGCTTCAATTTGGGCTTGTTCGAATACAAATGGATTGTCTTTTCTTGTTAGATCACTCAGAGGTTTCGCTATTTTAGAGTATGCGGGAATAAATTTTCGAAAGTAGCCGGTTAGTCCTAAAAAACTTTGTATCTGCTTGACCGTTGTTGGCACTGGGAACTTCTTGAAGGCTATCGTCTTCGCAATTGATGGGCGTATTGTTCCGTTTTCGACGACGTGACCCAAAAATTCGACTTTCCTACTTAGGAATCGACATTTCTCAAATTTAATTTCTAAGCCATACTTCGAGGCAACTTCAAACACTTTCTTTAGTTTTTCTAAACCTTCTTCTTCATCTTTTGCCGGAATTATCAAATCGTCCATGTAAATTACTACAATACCTTTTCGCATTAGTTCTCGAAAAATACTGTACACATATCTTTGGAATACGCTGGGACTAGTGCTTAGGCCGAAAGGTACTTTATTGAACTCGAATTGTCCGTCTGGAACAACGAAGGAGGTGAGATGTTTGCAGTCTTCATTGACATCGACATGGAAAAATCCATTTCTCAAATCTAACGTAGTGTACACCTTGGCTTCTTGGAGTTTATCTAATACGTCTTCTATCAACGGCAATGGAAAACGATCCTTGACTAATTTCCGATTCAACTTTCTGTAGTCCACACACAATCTAGTGGTGCCATCTTTTTTCTTGACTAGCACAATTGGACTCGCATATTCGGATGAGCTTGGTCTTATAATTCCTTGTTCAAGCCATTCGTCGACTTGCTTGTTGACTGCTTGGTTCTCGGTAAAGGATAAGCGACGTGCAGGCTGGTAAACCGGTATGTCATCTTTCAAAATAATCCTCATGGACACGTTTGTCGTTTCGGTCTTATTCGGCTCATAGTTGGAGATCAATTCAAACAGTTCTTTTCTTATTCGTGGATTGCTAACATGTTTGACTTCAATTTCGTCTTCAGTTTTCGCTTCGTATACTTGCGTGTGCATGAACCAAGTTTTATCTTCATATTTACGGAACTGAACACTTTCTTTGTCGAAGAAGACGGAGGCTTGTTCCAAAATATCTGATCCGATTACTGCCTGAAATTCTAAACACGGCGTAGGTACGATGTGCCACGTGAGGGAATATTCTTTTCCATCCAATTCAATTTTCCGTTGGAACGACCCTTTTGTTTTGACTTCGTACTTCCCTAATCCAGATAACACTACTACGTCTTTCGAGAGTTCTGAGGGTTCGATTATTCCTTCGCACATATCTTCACGAATGAGCGTCGCTGAACTGCCTGTATCGATGAGAGCTTCAAAAGTCTTGTTACCCATGGTTATTTTCTTCGTTTTAACTCTTTCTTGAGAGATTCGTGAGCAGACTTGAACCGGAGAGCTTGCAGATTTATTAATGTTTGGGTTTTTGGGTCGCTTTGTACAATCTACGGCATAATGACCTGGTCCTTTGCAGTAGCTACAGATTAATTGCTTATTTCTTCCGGCTTAAGGAGTTCCGTTCGATTGAAAGTATTTTTTTTCATGCCTATTGTTCCCAATTTGGAAATGTTCAGGTCTTCGAGAATACGTATCGTTAGATCCTCTGGCTTCATATTTTCCTTTAGCGAATGAGTTGGATGACTTCGGTTTTAATGTTCTTCGGACATCTTCATATTCTTCAAATTTTTTAGCTATTTCGGCAGGTGAGTTAATAGTAGACCATTCGTCTAGAAAATGTTGCTGAAACTCGTAAGGTGCTTTCTTCTTAATTTGATAGGCTATAATTAACTCTCGTAGTTGATCGAATTTTTCTATTTTCAAACCGGAAGTCCATCCGTCAAAATACGTCTGCAGTTCGTAGTGAAAATCTTGCCATGTTCGCTCATCATATTTTTGGTGAGATACAAATAGTTGACGAAGTTTTTCCGCAGACAACTTAAATCTTTTCAATAGTAAATCCTTGACGTGGTCGTAATCATTACATTTATCCGCTGGTTCTCTTGCGATCAGATGAACAACGTCAATGGGTATCAATCCTATCAGTCTCTGTACCCAATCTTTCTTCGGCAAAAATATCAATTCTGCGTGCCGTTCAAATAAGGTGAGGTTCAAGCTGATGTCATCCTTCATATTAAACTTATGGAAAGTTTCGTGAATCAATTTATTCGGCGCTTGGACGTTTTCGGCGTTGTTCGTCGTATTGACACTCTGTTGAGCCTGTATTCGTAATTTCTCGAGTTCATGTTCTCGCTGTTCTCGCTTCTGTTCAATTTCTCTGTCTTCTGCTTCTCGGCGTAATTTTTCTTCTGCTTTTCGGCGTAATTTCTCTTCTTTTTCTTCTGCTTCTCGGCGTACGCGTTCCTCAGCTATGCTATCGATCAGTATTTTGACATCTTCCTCTACGTAATTTGGACTTTTCACGATCAGTTCTTTTATTCGAAGTTTAGTTGAACCCTCTTGGATACTTAACGACAATTCTGAGGCGAGTTCTATCAGGTCTTCTCTTTTCTTAGAGAGAAGAAATGCCATTTCGTATAAAAATAAATCGGAGTGGTAACCCAGAGAACAAATTTAATTTAAAACTTAGTTCAATATTTCTTCAAAACTTATTCTCAATGTGAGAAATTTATTTAGTCGCACTTAAAAAAGAAAAACGCTTGCTCAACCAGGAAGAAAGATAAAACGTGAACAACAAAATGCAATCTCTTACGATATTCGAATAAAACAAACAAATATTAGAAACTTCTGAAATCCGAAAATGGCACTAAAAACATGCATAAACAACTTTTCAATTATTCACAATACCCAATTATTCATAAACAACTTTTAAAAAAATTATATTTTGCTCTGGTTTTAAAAGATGCAATAAAAGAACATTATTTGAACTCATGTTTTCACACAAAATGCAAAAAATCCTTTCTCAGCATTAGACTAAACAGAGAGAGAAAGATAAACACCACTCTCTTTTCGCCACATGTCGGGACAGCTATCCGCCTAATGTCTGCGAACGAGCGGGAATGATTTTTTCATTTTATTACTCAACTGTTACATCTGACAGCAAACAAACACTCTGAGGGAAAAACTTTAGCTTTTCAATGTTCTATATCGAACAAGGCTGTATACCATAATAATGGGTTAATTGATATCAGAAAAAGGTTAAATATTTAAATATAGACTATTCTTAATTTATAAACATGAAAAGATAAATATTCAAATGAAATTTCGACACTTATATATTTCATACAACGTAATTGTAATATCTCTCGAATAATATGACTATGTTAATACAATCAATGTATTGGCGATTGTTCTTTGGCGTTGTTTCCTTGGCTTAATAATAAACATCACTGACCTGGCGATGGCGATTTCTCGGCGATTGTTGTGCTGTCCCTCTTTCGCTGGCGGGCTGATTTCTTTGGCGAATCTGTTAGCTGTGGACTTAAAAAAAATACATTAGCATAGGACGTTGGTCTGTGAGCGAAAACCGAAAACGGTGAACCCGAAAGGAAAAAATGCTCTTAGTTAAAAATAAAATTATTTCAAACCGAAAACGGAAGTAAAAGTATAAAATTATTTAAACCGAAAACGAAAGTAAAAGTAAGGATGTTCCTAGGCAAATGCCTAATGTAAGGAAGCAGGTTTTAATCCGGGCCGGGGCCCCAATTTGTAGGACGGCGTCTAGGGGTAAGTAACTTTACGGAAAGAATTATACGAAAGGAATAAAAAGATTAATATCTAAACTAACATTTTATTTACTTTTAAACACATAAAGAAAAGACATCACGCTATTTACAATTTACAAAGTTACGAGGAAGGTAAAATAAGGTTTTACTACAGAGCATGGTTCACCTGTGAGATAGGGACTCCGAAATATCCCAATTCGTTTAGCGAATTCGATAAAAACGCGACGCGGGAAAGGCACGACTTTACTCGTCCATGTCAGCGGGGGGTCTGCGAGTGAGCTCCTAATGCTCTCTCCGAAAAGGTGACGTCACGCGCGCGCAAAGCTTTCCTATTGGACGCTTAAGCCCAACGGAATAAAATTCGTTCAGGTCGAAGTCTCCATCTCTCACAAATCAATTTTCTACATATATACATATATATACATATATATATATATACATACATACACACACACACACACACACACACACACATATATATATATATATATATATATATATATATATATATATATATATGTATATATACAGTCGAACCTCCATATATCGAACTTCCCTATATCGAAATTTTCTATATATCGAACTCTTAGCAAATCTCCATGTTCATTACATAGAAAAACTGTTTCTATATATCGAAAAAATCTCTATATATCGAAAATTTTTTCACGACATATTGGGAGATTTTATTCCACTTTAGAATAAAATCTCCCAATTTTTGGCGTTTGAAACAATAATTTGTGGACCCCTGATAAAGTTTTTAATGGACTGAATAAATGCGAGCATTTCTTTGATGAACTTTCCGCAAAATTGGCTGTTCAGCAAGATATTCGGAGTTTTTTTTAAAAAGAATGTAACTGTGATCACTGTAGCCACTGTCTAGATTATTGTTTTTTTAAAGGTATATAGTACTCAATAAATCTTTCACATTAATTCATTTTTTGTTAACTTTCATTTAATGTGATTCGCATATAAATTGAAAATGGAGGTCCGTATACGAAAATTAGCTTTAATTTTAATGTTTTAGGATAATTATGATAAAACTAAGATCAATTCTATATATCGAAATTTCTATATATCGAATTTTTTACCGACTTTTGCTACTTCGATATATGGAGGTTCGACTGTATATATATATATATATATATATATATATATATATATATATAAATATATATATATATAAATATATATATATATACATATATACATACATATATATACACACACACACACACTGTGGTAATTCTAATGTCCAATCCAGGGGTTGTAAATGAAGCAGCACAGTCTACACAAAAACACATTTATTTTCTATGCTACGGACATCACAAAAAGCGGACAATAGATCTTAATCTTATATTCTGGGATTCGAAAAGTGGAGCTCAATAGCTCATCCCAGTCTCCCCTATCGCTTAGTCGATTCTCTCTGCTCTACCAAAACAAAAGTACTTACATAGGGAGAGGGTGCGTTGCAGCGCCATCTGGAGAACATAAATTTGAAGTTGCAACACACACACACACACATATATATATATATATATATATATATATATATATATATATATATATATATATATATATATATATATACATATATATATATATATATATACATATATACATATATATATATACATATATACATATATATACATATATATATATATATATATATATATACATATATACATAAATATATACATATACATATATACATATATACACACACACACACACACATATATATATATATATATATATATATATATATATATATATATATATATATATATATATATATATATAAATCAGTAAAGTGGTTGATCGTTAATAAATCCTCTCAAAAAAATATATCGAAAGAAAAATACAGAATTTAATAATGCTTAACTGTGAGTATAAACTATCCGGCCAATCAGAGGATCATCATGGGATCGATTATGATGTATTCCATACGTTCCGACAGCGATAAATTTTGATAGGAAAGTTAAGCGAAAGTTATCATAGATTCTTAAGAAATGCCGTAGCGAAAGCATTAATGAAGATGAATATTCATCTTCAGAATATGATATATTTTCGTGTGTTTCAACTGTAATAAGTTATAATTTGGAAACTCTTGAGAAAATTATCATCGAAGCCTCGGATATGCCTCTTCAGTAGCAGTAATCGATCATCGGAATCAAATAAATGGGTTGGTTACCAGTGAAATTAGGATGATCGTGAAGGAAATCTGATGCATATTTGATAAAAATTTAAGTTGATCTATAAATGTATAATCGCTTGTTTACTTTTCGAAGTATACAGGTGTTCGATGTGAAAGCCTAAGTTTAAAAATTATTTTCTCTGACTATCTCTATATTGAGAACGGATTTCCAACCTTTTTAGGATTGTGGATTGAGATTGGGAACTCGGGGAATCCCTTTTTAGAATTTTTAGTTTTTTAAATGTTTTTGATATTGAATTAAAGTGGGACATAATTAAGGAATATGTTAAATTTAAGTTCAAATATGCAGTTACCCCACTGCTTATTTTATGCATTTATTAAAAGATATAAGTAAAAAATATAACTAAAAATAAATAATCCAACAGAGCTAGAAAATTATAAGAAGAATGCAGACAAAAAACAAACAGAAATCAAGCACTCAGGGCTCCACGCACCAGAGGCAAGATTCTGTATTAGTGCCGGAAATGAACCAGAAATCGAGGTAACCGACTGGTCTCGTCATCAGGGAGCCTAACCAAATCAGTTACCTCAAGGGGAACTTTCTGAATAGGATGCAGGTATAACCAAAAGACATCCCAAGAACCCGAGATCCCCATTGAAACATTTTTTTTTCCAATGCGGAGGCACTTGTATTCAAACATTGGCCCTTACTACGCCGCAGTTTTTACTGTCCATTTTATTGTGGGGGCACCATATAGGCGGACAGCACTACCCCCTATGAAGGGACGACACGAACGGAGGCATTTTTCGTGGCGCAACGCTGGGACTCGATCTGAGCACCCTCAGCACCGAAAACCAGCGCGCTGTACCACTGGGCCGCCACAAGCCCGCCATTGAAACATTTAGTCAAAAGAAAATGAAAAGACAGAGACAACTTACAGTAAGGGCTCAACGCACCATACATGCAAGTACACATACAATCATAATTAAAAATAAATAATCCAACAGAGATAGATAAAAATAATAAGAATATAGACAAAAAACAAACAGAAATCAAGCACTCAGGGCATCCATGCACCAAAGGCAAGATTCTGTATAAGTGCTGGAACTGAACCATAAAACACCATAGAGGTAACCGAAAGTTCTCTTCATCAGGGATCCTAACCAATTCAGTTACCTCAAGGGGAACTTTCTGAATAGGATGCAGGTAAGACCAACAGACATCCCAAGGCCCCGAGTCCCCCAAGGAAGCAATTAGTCAAAAGAAAATGAAAAGACAAACACAACTTACAGTAAGGGCTAGACGTACCGTACACGCAAGCACACAAATAATCCTAATGCAAAGTCAAAGATGCATACACACCCCAATTCCGTAAGTGACGGTTATGGCGAAACAGCAGCCAATTCTATCCTAGAAGTTACGTCATTGTAACAATACTACAGCACCTATTCTAAAGAAAATCAGCAATTAAATGGTTAATCCCTAAATAAAGTTTCCGTAATTTGTGATAACATAGTGCCATTAATTCAATGTGCTACGATTTTTTGTGTTTCGTAACACGTTTCTTTTAACCAATAATCTTAGAATGGATTTCCTCAGTTATATGTTTTATCAGGGCAAATATTTTATTTATCTCTATACGATTTATTTCTATAATTTTGTGTAAAATGCACACCTATATACAGCATGTTTCTCTACACCCATAAGAAATCAAAATTTTAAAAAGGAAAATATTTTATTATATTCGTAACCTTTGTAACGTGATTCAAATTTGGGAAATCTAACTGATGCACGATCAAAACGAGATACGGTCAATAAGCATTTTGCAGATAAATATATTCTACTTTAAATTTTATCAGTAATAAAGTATTTTAATATATTTGTTACCATTGTAACTAGATACGGACATTAAAAGTATTATAAATAGATATAATCTTCTTTATGTTTTATCAGAAATGAACTATTTTATTATACGTGTTGTCTTTGTAACAAGATACGGGCATTAAACATATTATAAATAAATTTAATCTTCTTTATGTTTTATCAGTAATTAATTATTTTATTATATGTGTTGCCTTTGTAAAAAGGTACGAACATTAAACATATTATAAATAAATATAATCCTCTTTATGTTTTATCAGTAATTAATTATTTTATTATATGTGTTGCCTTTGTAAAAAGGTACGAACATTAAACGTATTATAAATAAATATAATCCTCTTTATGTTTTATCAGTAATGAACTATTTTAGTATATGTGTTGTCTTTGTAACAAGATACATACATTAAACGCGTTATAAATAAATATAATCCTCTTTATGTTTTATGAGTAATGAACTATTTTATTATATGTGTTGCCTTTGTAACAAGATACGGACATTAAACGTATTATAAATAAATATAATCCTCTTTATGTTTTATCAGCAATGAACTATTTTATTATATGTGTTGCCTTTGTAACAAGATACGGACATTAAACGTATTCTAAATAAATATAATCCTCTTTATGTTTTATCAGTAATAAACTATTTTATTATATGTGTTGCCTTTGTAATAAGATACGGACATTAAACACGTTATACAAAAATATATTCCACTTCAAATTTTATCAGCCATAAAATATTTCATTGCATTTGCTGTCTTTGTAACAAGATACGTACATTAAACATGTTATACAAAAATATATTCCACTTTAAATTTTATCAACAATAAAAAGGCACTTACATTTAGCAATTTTTTAAGGCAAAATAAAACAATTTAGATTTTTAAAACACTGCTCTGAATTTCTTTTTTAAGCCAAGCTCTATTCAAAACAGTGGATTATTTAGCTGAATTCATGCGTGAAAAAAATAGAATTCCACTGGGATACAGGAAGAAAAACAAGTTTGTTAGTTAGGTAAAAGCGTTAAAAAACAGTACTCCATGTATATAGGATATAAGTCATTCTATTTCAAATTTCCGAATTGCCATCAGCTATATTTGTATTTATTCAAAACAAATTACTCAAAGGAGACTGAACGATAGACAGAAGTTTGAAATTTTCTTTTAAGAATGTTTCACAAATAACTTTCAGCCTAATAACTGAAATCTAGAGTTTTTATTTTCATGGTACTTATTCAAATGCATAGAATATTACTAAGAATATTTATATTTGATCTTTATTGTTACATTAAATAATATTGTAACAATAAATTTGTACAATAAAGCTTATTGTTAACAATAAAGTTGTACAATAAAGCTTATTGGTATCAATAAAGTTGTACAATAAAGATTATTCTTAACAATAAAGTTGTACAATAAAGCTTATTGTTACAATGTTATTTAATGTAACAATAAAAAGCTTATTATTACATTAAATATCATTGCAACAATAAATGTAAAGATTTATTGTTACAGTGTTATTTAATGTAATAATAAGCTTTATTGTTACAATGTTATTTAATGTAATAATAAGCTTTATTGTTACATTAAATGATATTATAACAATATTGTAACAATAAATGTAAATATTTGATTCAAAAGAATGGTTTTTAGAAATACCAATGCAATTAAATAAACAAGAGATATTTGCATAAGTTTAGCAATTAAAGCATTAGAGGTCAGGTCCCTTTTAAAGATCAAGAGACTCTTCAAACATATACCTATTATCAATCACCAGTAGCTACTAAAATAATTTATTAAGAAGTATGAAAATTTTACTGTGAGTTAAACACTCTTTCTTCTTTATAAATATTGCACTCAATTTTTTCTAGCTTGAAGACAAGTTTTTAATTTTTTTTAATTTTGACCATTGTTTTTTCATTGTTAACTGATCACCAGAACAGTTGGCTAGAATACCATGAAATTTTATACACGTTCAATATAAACATGTATCATTAAAATGACAAGCGATTATGTCATTCCTACCATAAAAATTTTAATTACAATAAAATTTATCAAAAAAATTTCTGAAATTTACAAAAAAAATTAAATTTTTATTTTCTAGGAAGAACTAAGAATTTTGATTTCAACGTTTGTCATTTTAAAGATATATTATGCAACTTAATTTAAAAAATAAAAAAATATGTATATTCATTAATATACGGACGCAAGTCTGAGTGCAATGACATAACATTAAAAAAAACAACGGTTGAAATTTTTTTAAAAATTAAATTTTATCCTCAGGCTAGAAAAAAGTAAGATATATTTATGAAGAAGAAAGTGTGTTTAACTCACAGTAAAATTTTCATATTCCTGAATAAAATATTTTCATAACTACTAATGATTTAAAATAGGGATATCTTTGTCGAGTCTATTAGCGTTCTTAAGGTACCTGACCCCTTACTAAAAATTAACATTTATCGATGATGAAAGAAATATCATGCAAGAGTTTGGGCGATGTTTTTTTATTTTATTTTTTTTTATTTAAGGTGACAAGGGATTTGAACCCCTTTTTTTTAATTTTCTATATTTCACTATATATAACAAAATAAGAACACGTAATATTTTTTATAGTACAATGAATGCACTTAGAATTCACAAATAAGTATTTTGTGGAAGAATAAGACCGACTAATCAAATAATTCTTCAAAATAACTAGAAGTTTTGAAAAAACTCCGCCTTAATTTTCTTCTGATTTCTTCCGAATTTCTCACGATTGTTTATTACAGTGTTTGTCACAAAACTGTGTATTATCCTTTGAAAACATATTTTTTTCGAATTTAAAAGACCATGAAATAAAGTAGAGACATACAAAAACATAAACAAACAGCAGGCACATTTTGGCTTTTGATTTACTCAAAAAAAATTCAATGCACAATTGTGTTTATATATATATATGGTAAACCTATATTAAAATTTGAAGGTTTTTAAATTATATGGGATGCGCATGGAGCATTTTGAAAAAGAGACAGCATTTTTGAAAAGTTTTTGGGAAAAAAAAGGCATTATTCTGCCAGAAATTCCTTATTTTGAATTATAAGGTCTTAATTTTAGCAAAAGATAATATTAAATATTCCCTTTCTGATTATAGATTTAAAAATTGAAAATTAAAAAATTCGAGGTTGAAGGTCTTTTGTCCCCTTAAGCTTTTGATCACGAGTCCATACAAAACACGTTTTCGCAAAATATGGCGACAGATTCCGGCATTACTCCTGTAAATCACAGGAAACGTCAATAAGGATCATAAATATTTTATGCGAGGAGTCCTGCAAAAATATTTTTTTTCGGTTCCCCCTTTTCAAGCGGAGCAAAACCCCCATTCTACCGTATTTTACCCTCTGCCCAGACGGTATCACTGCAAGATGTGAATGTCAACTACAACTTATGAAATTTTATATTGGTTTTTCTTCCGCATAAGTTATGCACAACAAGGTAAATATTTGAGAACATACTGGATGTAGGAGGATAGCAAGGACTGTGGGCTTTCTCGCATGTTTTCTGGATGAAATATTTTGTTATTACCTCAGGAACATTTCTTTTTCTGGCCGGTAAGTTAGATTTAAATATTGTACTGTAGGACTTCGAAGTATTTGAAGAGTTGTATAGTGGGGTTCAACATAGAAAAAAAATGCTTCACGTACTACAAAAAATGGCGGAATATTTAACGAAGATAAAGTATGTACCTGAAATATTTGAAAAGATTTAACAAATATTAATTATATATATCGTATTTTTCGAACCATAAGAACCATCTTTTTACATAAAAAATCGACTATAATCTGGGGTGCTTAATATGGTCTGAAAGCTGCATTAAAATAAAATGAATATTTTATTATATATAGTATATATATATATATATGTATCATATATATATATTTTCTTTAATAAGGCGACAATGGACCTTCAGATTGACAAAAATATGTCCCCAAAATGATTTATTTTTCTTTCAGAAAATGATTCTGCAACTCATCAGCTTTATATTAAAAAAATTATGTTGATCCGATCATTATTAACCGAGTTATAAGTATTTTTTTCAAACGTAAACAATGGAAATGATAGTCAAATTAAAACTTTATATGTCATTTTCTCAAAACAAGTTTTCATGTCGTTTCGGTAAGTTCAAAATGTTCCAAGCGTCATAACTTTTCTTGAGTTTTCATAAAATTTCATAAAATGATTATTTATATATGCTAGAATAAATCTTAGTAATCAATTCGTTATACTATTTTAAAACAACTTAAAATTTTTACAATAAAAAAACTTTTTTTGATAAAATTTTCCATAAAATGACCTATTTTTATCGATTTCTTTTCTAGTTTTTATAAATATGATTGTAAATCAAATATTGCTACTAACTTTTATTATAACTATATAAAGCTAGCTTAAGAGAGAAAATTAGATATCTGAGACAATTAATGCGCATGAAGCATTTTTAGAGTGATTAACAAACTGATTTTAATTAATATCTTAATTAATTACATTCTGATTTTTTAAATTTAGAATTTCCATCTCTAAACAACACTGTATAAGTATACAAAATTTCATAGAAATTGGTTAATAAATAAAAAAAAGTTTATCATGGTCCATTGTCGCCTTAAGTAAGAAATCGAAAATAATCTTTATATACCTAAAAAAATAAAATATATTTTCAAAAAATCATGTGTAGAAGACTACGACAGTTTGCAGACAAAAGAAGAGCAGGAAAATGATTCCCAAATTTGAGAAATCTGACTGGGGCAGGATTATATGGGTATTAAACATGTAATACATAAATATGTTACACTTCAAATTTTACTAATATAAAATATTTTACTATATTCATTGCCTTTATAACAAGATACGGACATTAAATATGTTATACATAAATATATTCAACTTTAAATTTATGTTTGTTGAATATACAACTTACTATAGGTAAAATTTACAAACTGCGTAATTTTAAGATACAATTTTTGAAATAATTATTATATTTCTTTTTCGGAAATTCCAAAGATATAAATTTCGGAGTTTGAATTTTTTTTTTCAATTTCCTTTTCGTTTTTCCATTTCTACGAATTTGTTGATTTTCCCTTACGTTCTGATTGGATCTTGCTTCATCTTCGTTAAAAATTCCAACCCGTTTTGTGGTATTTGAAGTAAATTTTTTTTCCATTTTAGCTCAGCTACACAACTGTTCGGATATCTATAAGTGTGAGATTTATAGATTTAGTGGACTGTAAATGATTTTAAAAGATTTATTTTGACTTAAAACAAAATAATTACAATACTTGCACATTTAATAGAATACACTTGCGATTAATAGAATATAAGGAATGAATCAACGCTGGGAAAATGAAAACCCAAATAGCTTAAAGAATTGAATCATGAATTGACTTACATAAAGGAATCACTTCCCAGACGTCTCCAAACCTTTCACTTAACGTAAATTACATCAAAAGAGAATAAGCAAGCAGAAGCCCTGCTCACATCACGTACATAAGAATATTTTTGTCAACAACAACAGTTCATGTTTACACACATCGTTTCAAAATAAGAAATTTCTGGATCTGTGCTGCCATCTATGAACGCGGGCTGCTACTACAGGACGGAACATCCTCCGGGGCGGGCAGTAGCACAGTGACTTTAGAAATTGGCCTCTTGACATCACCAGAAGTAGTTTTGATGGAAACAACTCTTACACAGCCATCTGCTCCTGGGAAACACTGAATCACACGTCCAAGAAGCCACTTTAATGGAGGAAGTTGTGGCTCATGGATTGCCACCAAATCTCCAATCTGAAGATTCTGACGTTGGAGGCTCCAAGCCTTTGGTCTTTGCTGGAGTTGATTTAAGTAATCCCGAGACCATCGGTCCCAGAATTCAATTCGCATTTTTTGTAAAAGTTTCCATCTGTCACTTAAACTGATGGTGCAATTTGGAGTTTCAGGAATGTCCAGCAAAGAGCTGCCGATTATGAAATGCCCTGGTGTAAGAGCACTTAACTCCGAAGGGTCAGAAGACATAGGCACTAATGGTCGAGAGTTCAAACACGACTCAATTTGACAAAGAAAGGTTGACAGTTCTTCGAAATTAAGAACTGCAGATTTACTGGCTTTCACTAGTAAGTGTTTAGCGCCTTTCACGGCTGCTTCCCAGATGCCTCCGAAGTTTGGTGAATATGGTGGGATAAAATGCCAATTTATCTCATGAAAGGATGAAAAATGCATTACTTCTTCGGATTTCAATTTGCAGAACAAAGTTTTCAGCTCATTGGAAAGTCCAACAAAGTTCTTTCCGTTGTCGGAATAAATATCCGAGGGTAAGCCTCTACGGCTGATGAAACGTTTCAAGCACGCGAGTAGAGCTTGAGTTGAAAGATCGGATACAGCCTCTAAGTGCACAGCTTTAGTACACATGCAGATGATAACACATATGTATGATTTCATTTTGGCTTTACTTCTGGTGAGATTTGGTTTGGTTGTGACTGGTCCACAGAAATCAATTCCTATTTTCTGAAAGCAACGTGATGGATTGATTCTTTCAGATGGTAAATCGGCCATAATCTGCTGGCAGGATGCAGCACGCAATTTTTTACAAAGAACACATCGGTGGATCACTTGCCTCACCTTGGATCGTCCGCTCGTAAACCAAAATTTTTGACGTATGAGAGCTAACGTTAACTGTGGACCTGCATGAAAATGCTTCTGATGGTAATACTCAATGATCAAATCCGTAATTAGGTTTTCCTTGGGTAGCAATATTGGATATTTTTGATCATGAGTCAGATTTTGCTGTCTGAACAGTCTTCCGCCTACTCTAAGGATGTTTGATTCGTCGAGAAAAACATTAAGAGTCAATAGCTTGCTTGAAGTAGGCAATGGTGATTTCTGTTGGAGTAATTTAATCTCGTTTGAAAATTCCTTCGTCTGCAACCGTCTAACTATGAGCAGGAGAGAAGACTTGATTTCATTGGCAGTCAAGTGTTCAGTGAGTCGTTCATTAGGGTGTCTACAGTTGTGCATGAATCTTAAACAATAGGCTATGACATTTATCAATTTGGTGTATGATGAGAACTTAAGCAGAAATTCAGGGATCTCTTTCTCTACCGCGGTATGGACCAACACCTCTTCGGCTCCATCAGAGAATGAATCTTGACTAAAGGGGGGATAAGAAGAATTATCCCACAATCTGGACGGGCCAGACCACCAAAGATCATGATGAAACAATTTTTCAGGAAGGATTCCTCTGGAAGCGCAATCTGCCGGATTCCACTTTCCTGTAATGTGGTGCCACTGAGCCTTTGGAACTAGAGATTTGATTTTGTGCACGCGATTGGATACGAATTGGTTACTCTTCAGTGGTGGGGAATGAATCCAACATAGGGCAATTTGAGAATCTAACCAAAGATGGACATCTTCAAGGTTAATCGGTAGAGAATCTATCACTATCAAGGTAAGCTGTGATAACAATAATGCTGCTGAAAGTTCAAGCCTAGGCAAAGTGACCATAGATAATGGAGCCACCTTTGTCTTTGAAGCTAAGAGATGAGAGGTATTACCAAAAGGACTTAGTTTTACCAGATAGAGGACTGCTGCATATGCCTTCAGCGATGCATCAGCAAATCCATGCAACTGAATTTGAGTAGTTGCGCTTTCATCCATACTTATAAACCTCGGAATTCTAATGGCTTTCAGACAATCGATTTGATTTAGAAAACTTTCCCATATCTTCAAAATTTCTGGAGGTATTTCATCTTCCCATGACAACTTATCTTTCCAAAGTTCTTGTATTAAGATTTTGAGTATGACTGTAGATGGTGACAATAGACCTAACGGATCGAATGTTCTTGCAATAAACGAGAGTAAATCTCGCTTTGTTTTAACTTCGGTTGTTCTCGCTATGTGTAGCTGTATCGTGTCTTCAGAAGAATTCCATGTCAGACCTAATAATTTTACAACTTGTTCATTTCCAATTTTCCCGTTTGAATGGATGAGTCTTCTTTCTTCTGTTACATGTTCAATTGCTTCTGGACAGTTTGAAGCCCATTTTCTCAGTGTAAATCCGCCACTTTCCATAATCTGATTTATTTCGTAGACGAGTCTTGATGCCTCCTCGGGCGAAGAAGCGCCACACAAGAGATCATCCATGTAGAAGTTCTCCCTAATTATCTCAGAAATGCGGGGATTTTCTGTCTGGGAGTCTTCAGCGAGTTTATGGAGAGTTTTAATTGCCAAGTAAGGAGCACAAGCTGTCCCGTAGGTGACAGTGCGCAAACGATATGTGGAGATCGGTTGTTGTTCTTGAAATCTCCAAACTATTCTTTGGTAATCTCTGTGGGAAGCAGTTACCAGAATCTGGCGGAACATTATTTCGACGTCTGCTGACAAGGCTATTCGATATGATCGAAAGGTTATGAGGATCTTGAATATCTCTGGGAGTAGCTTAGGACCGACCTCAAGGAAATCATTTAGGGAATTTCCACTGGAATCTTTACTGGATGCATCGAAAACAACACGAAGCTTTGTTGTTAGGCTTTCCTCTCTTAAAACACCGTGATGAGGTAGGAAAGCTTGATTTGGAACCTCTTCTTCATCTTCTGGGACGATTTCCATATGGTTTAGTGAGAGGTATTCTTTCATGAATTCACAGTATTTCGTTTTGAATTCTGGGTTCTTTCTGAATTTTGCTTCTAAATATTGGAAGCGCTTCAAAGCTTGAAATTTGGAATCGCCGAGAACCGGAATAGATTTGAATGGTAAGTTCACAACGTATCTTCCAGTACAGTCTCGCTTCACATTTTTTTTAAATTTGTCATTTACCGGATCAATGACTGATGATTCTGGAACAGATTCCATTTGCCAAAATTTTTGTAGTGAAGAATTGAGTTCGCTGTCGATTATAGAATGACAACTGAAAATATCTTCCCTTACTGGTATTGAATAGATGGGGCCAGATAGCAACCATCCTAGCTTAGATTTCATAGCACAAGGCGTTCCCTTTGGGCCAATGATTTTCTCACCAGAAATAATTTGGATGAATAAGTCTGCTCCAATCAAAACTTCAACAGGAGATGAGATGTGAAAGTTCGGATCAGCAAGGACAAGTCCCTCCAAATGAGGCCACTTAGTGACTTCCATCCGAAAATTGGGTAGGTTCATGGTAATGTTTTTGACGACCAGAGCATTCATCTCAAATGATTCGTCACAGGAGTGTGAATATATCGTCGTATTAGTCTCTTTTAAGGATGTTTCTGCAACAGAATTAGTGATTCCTCGAATAATGTGATTTGTATTTCTCACTTTTAAATTAAGTCTTGTTGCTAATGTGGAAGAAATCATGCACCTCTGTGAGCCACTATCTATCAGTGCACGACAAGTAATTAAGTCCTGATTTGAAGATTTGATTTTGATCAATGCGGTGCTTAACAAGGTTGTCACTGCTTTTATATGGTTAACAAGGCATGGACTCTCCACTTCGTTTACCTGATTTGAATTACTAGCAGTTTCAACATTTTGAATAGGTTTTGGACGATGGAGAAGGGTGTGATGATTTTTATTACAATTTTCTGACTTACACCTAATAGTAATTAAGCATTTTGAGGCCAAATGATTACCTCTTAAACAATTAATGCAAAGCTTATTAGTTTTGACAAATTCCCATCGTTGATCCAATGACATCCCTAAGAAATCTGGACATCTGTACAATGCATGCGAGTTTTTACAAATTATGCAAACTGGTAGTTTCGAAGCTGACGCGGTATTACAAAAGGTGGTCCTTTTTTGAGGTTTGAAATCACCTTTACTAGTTGTTTCTATTTTGAAACATGAATCCTTTACATTTTGAAGACTTCTCGCGTGATTTTCCAAAAAGGCCGAAAATTCCGCAAAGGTTGGAAATTTTCCCTTTTCATTTTTCAATTCCCACTGAGTACGCATATTGCTATCGAGCTTATTTTGAATTGTATAGATCAGAATCAAGTCTACCAATTCATTACATTTAAACCCCAATATATCAAGATTACGTATTGCTTCATTGCACGTGTCCAAGATTTCCAAAAGAGATTTACCATTACAAACTTTGGGGGATTTAATGTTAAAAATTTTACTCAATTGATTATTAGCCAAGAGTTTGTTATCATCGTATCTAGATACTAAAGTTTCCCAAGCTTGTCTGTAGAAGTCCCCAGAAACAGGAAAACCCTTAATCAATTTTGCTGCGTCCGACTTCACTGATGCAACTAAATACTGGAATTTTGAAAGTGAGGACAGATTTTTATTTGAATCAATTGTCGCAGAAAATATTTCCTTAAACGTAATCCAATCATCAAGGTTTCCGCCAAAAATTGGAATTTCAAATTTTGGAAGGCGAATATTTTGCGTTTCATTCGAAACTGATTTATCAATGAACTCGGAAGCCGAATTTTCATTAGTACTTCTACTAATAAATCCCTCTATATCAGCACAAGCATTAATTACTTTCTCATTTGCATTTGTGTATTCATTATAAAAAAGATCATTTTCATCGATTAATTCAAATATTAACTCTTCCAAAGATTCTATCAAATTACACAGTTTTGTTTTTATTTCTTTCAAAATAAATAATTTACCCTCCTTGATTAAATCATCAACACGATTAACATATCTGTCAATTTCCTTGATAATGAAATGAAACCTCGTTTCAATCTTTGAATCTTTCTTACCCTTAGCCATATCGAAATCAGAAAATCAAAATGTCTCATATACAAAATTCCACGAATCGAAAATAGCACGTCAACAATTTTACGCGAATGCTAAAATGCCAAAAATGAAAAATAACAAATGCTAGAAATAAGAATTAAACATTGCATTTATGTTTGCCTACCGGAAAAGAGTTGGCAAGTAGCCAAAACACTTGCGAGAACGCGGGAATCAACTTTATCCAATATGGCGAACCGAAACGAGCGAGCGATTGAGACACATAATTAAAAGATTCTCTACTGTCACTCCGGGTCGATTAGGACCAAAACTATGTGAGATTTATAGATTTAGTGGACTGTAAATGATTTTAAAAGATTTATTTTGACTTAAAACAAAATAATTACAATACTTGCACATTTAATAGAATACACTTGCGATTAATAGAATATAAGGAATGAATCAACGCTGGGAAAATGAAAACCCAAATAGCTTAAAGAATTGAATCATGAATTGACTTACATAAAGGAATCACTTCCCAGACGTCTCCAAACCTTTCACTTAACGTAAATTACATCAAAAGAGAATAAGCAAGCAGAAGCCCTGCTCACATCACGTACATAAGAATATTTTTGTCAACAACAACAGTTCATGTTTACACACATCGTTTCAAAATAAGAAATTTCTGGATCTGTGCTGCCATCTATGAACGCGGGCTGCTACTACAGGACGGAACAATAAGGCACAATTTAAATCTATTTTATCGGTTAGAAAGAGAAATGGTCATGATTTAATAACAAGATATATATATATATATATATATATATATATATATATATATATATATATATATATATATATATATATATATATATTAATTTTATATATATATACACACTCTTGATCGATCGTTCCCTGAATCATCGTTTTCCCGTATGTGTCGTTTATTCCGCTCAGTCACGCCTATCATATTTCTTTGTTATGTTCCCGTATCTATAGTTGTCCCGCATGTATTGTTCAGTTCAATCGGTCCCTTGAGAAACGATAGATCGAGATTCCACTGTATGTACATATATATATATATATATATATATATATAGATATAGATATATATATATAGTGTGCGCGTGTGTGTGTGTATTTATATATATGTATACGTATATATATAGATATGAATATATATAAATGTGCATATATATATATATATATATATATATATATATATATATATATATATATGTAACGTCATGGACGCGGGACGATGAGTGAAGGCGAAACGGTTGATATTGCCACCCGGCCGTGCGTCACAAGAGTTCAAATCCAATTCCCGCATAAAATGTCTTTCGCCGGTGACGTTTTCTTCCCCTCAAGCCTCTCAAACCCCGGACACACAAAACACATCGCAATTCTCAACAAACTTTTATTTCTTTCCAAATGCTACATCTTTACATGGCGATGATAATCCGGAAAGTGTGTGTACTTCTACATGACCCAGGGTCTTTTATAGACTGTTTGAGGTCGCTCGTCATGTGATCTTGAATAGGAATAATAATTGGTTAGCTATGGCTCTGGTGTCAGAGGTGACGTATTAAATGCGCGATTATTTGTGATTTTGGGGGGCCGCTACGCTGCTGCTTTGTTCTTTATATCAGAAAAAAATAGCTCAAACGCCCAAGGAAATTTAGAATAAACTAGAATTTGAAAAGGATATAGGAGTTTTTAATGTTATATATATATATATATATATATATATATATATATATATATATATATATATATATATATATATATATATATATATATATATATATATATATATATATAAATAGATAGATAGATAGATATTGTCAGACAGAAATGTTTCTGTGGTAATAACAAAATATTTCATCCAGAAAACATGCCAGAGAGCTCACATCCCTTACTCTGTTCCCACCACCAGTATGATCTCAAATGTTTACCTCGCCGTGTATACCTTGAGGTGCATAACTTATCCGGAAGAAAAACCAATATCAAATCTCATAACTTGTAGTTGGCATTCATATCTTAGAGTGATACAGTCTGGGCATAGGGTAAAAAAAGGTAGAATGGTGTTTTTGCTCAGCCCGAAAAGGGAAGCGAAAAAAAATATTTTGAAGGACTTCCGCCTAAAATATTTATGATCCTTATTGACGTTTCCTGTGATTTACAGGTGTAAATGCTGGAATCTGTCGTCATTTTTTAAGATAACGTGTGTTGCATGTAGTACTAATCAATAGCTTAAGCAAGAAAAAAATGCTTATTCTGCTTCATGATGTTTTTATTTATCATGAAGACGGGCTAATTTGCGTTTGGAACATAATCAGACGCAACGCTGAACTTATCTGAATATCTTTTGATTTTTAACCCTTTCAGCGGGCGCGCCAGTGTACAAAGTGCAACTTTTTCGTAATTTTGAATGGTTTTTTTTGTATATACATGTAATGCTTGAATGTTCTAAGCAGTTTCTATTTATATCTACACCCTTTCTAATGCAGGCCTGATATTCTGACCCTTGTATTCCTTTACAGTCATTGGGAGAAAAGATTTATCCGTGGTATACCAACGATTATACTGGATTACAATACACAAAAGCAGGAGTTGATGTACTCGATCAAATATGCAGCTATTACACGGTATTCCGGATATCACGAAGTTCAACAATCACATTATTATTTAGGTTTTTGGACGCAATAGAAATTCATTCGCAAGTTTTCATTGGATCCAATAAACCAGACATAAGGGTGTATAAACATAACTTTTTGGTAGCTGTGCGATGGATAGTTTATTCTATACCGATCAATTTTCCGCGATTTTTAAAATGCGATATCTCATAATAAGAAGGACTTCTTTAAAAAAATTAAATATTGTCACAAGTATCCGCTATGAAGCGTGCGAATCATTAGTACGCTATTAAGGAAACCCTTCGAAAATTAAGAATAAAAATATGAATAAGCAAACCTGCGAATCCCAGCCTTTTATTATCGACCTCTAATCGACCTTGGGTCATTGATAATTTTGTTGTTTGTTTGTTTCGGTTTTTATAATTGTTTAACATTGCATGTATTTATTTGTATTGTATAATCCTAGTCAAGCTGATTGCCATTGCGAAATTTGTCGTCTCTCAAATCATCCGTATACCTTCGGGAAGGACTGATTATCTTTTGGATTTATCGACCTCTAAGCGTCGGCTTTGCAGATCAAGACGTAAAATATTAACAACATACGCATAAGAACTTCAGCTTCTTTTCGCAAAATATGTCAATTTTGTTACAAAATTTATTTGAAACTGATAGTTGCTTTGTACATTTATTGCTTTATAAAAAAAATTCTACAAAATTTTGCATCTTTAAATTCAACGATTTGTGTTTAAAGATACACTTTTAAATGAAAACATTTCTACGTAAAGTAAATAATTTCTATGTTTGAAACAATAGTCATTAGGTAAAAATTAATATAAAAAATTGATTTGGAATAACAGAAAAGAATTTTTGCTGCTATCGTCTAAAAAAGTAGACATTATATACCAAAAATGAAATTCCTTATAAAAATAAAATTCCTTATAAAAAATAGTGGATACAAATTTCAGTACATTCAAAAATTTTCATCCCCAATACTTCATTTCAGCCTTTCATGCCTTCATTTGAGGTTGCATGACATTTACGGTCTAATACTTAAAATAGGTGTCTCAGCTCAGTAAAGTCACATAAGTTACTTAACACACTTGTTTAGATAACACAGTTTGGATAACTCAGTAGTATTTTAACTCACATCCGCGTTCAAAACACGGTTAGTGCTTTGTTTAACTCGCTTCTTACAATGACACACGCGAAGTGGGTTCCAGAACCCATTTATTCCGGCGACAGACCGATTTTTTTTTCTCTGTGAGTTTTGAAATACCGCGATTGTATCTGCATTCTTTTGCCTTTAATTATAAATGTATCTCAATATTATGCACATTTTATATATTGTCATAAAATATAGAATTATTATTTTCAGTTTGAGAAAAAAAAATTATTACAAAAGGAATAATCAAGGTTGAAAGAGACGTTGCACTTTGTGCCAAGCGCGCCTGCTGGTGTTCCAAAAATTGGCACGCCCGCTGAAGGGTTAAATGATATTGAATTCCATTCAAAATATCTTATTGTATGTATATTTCTTATGCAAATTAAACGTACAATTTTTGAAGTAATTATAATTTTCCTTCTTTTAAAATTCCAAACATATACATTTCGGAAGAAGAGACTTTTATTTAAAATTTTTTGTTGGTTTTTGCATTGCTACCCATAGAAGTATGCTACTTTTCTTCTACCTTCGAATTGATTTTTCTCTTTGAGCATCATAATGTCACCACAGTGAAGCAATTCACAGTATAAGTAAAAATTACATAAGCTATTTAACTGAAGCATGAAAGAATAATCAGGTTTTTCTGGGATTTTGTACAGTATTGTGGAATGCATTACTGCATCTTCACCAGGATGCAATATCAATCCACATCTTTAGGTTGAATTCTTTAAATCGTGTGCATAACAAAGCAATCTCCAGTATTTTTACCCAAATGGTTAGCTTATAGAATAATGTAGAAGCGGGAGTTAGTTGGGGTAAAAAATTAATAACTCTGACAGCATTATTTGTCACAATTCCTCTATTTCAAACAATAACATGATTTCGTTATCTCTATCTACTGTATGTAATTAAATTCGCATGTCATTGGTGCATTTATTTTTATTTTTAATCCTTTGCATTAACCCTTCAGCAGGCGCGCCAATTTTTTGAACACCAGCAGGCGCGTGAGGCACAAATTGCAAAGTCTGTTTCAACCTTGGTTATTCCTTTTGTAATAAACTTTTTTTTAATTGAAAATAATAATCCTGCTTTTTATTTCAAAATATAAAATGTTGATAACATTGAGACACATTTATAATTAAAGGCCAAAGTATGTAGATACAATCGCCTTATTTCAAAACTGTCCGGTTCATTGGATCTAACCACAAATTGCGAATTGATTTCCATTAAGGCCCAAAAACCTAAAAAAACAATAAGAGAGTCCATCATCTTGATATGCGGGATACCGTGTAATAGCTGCACATTTGATCGACTGCATAAACACCTGCTTATGCCGTATTGTAAACCAGTATAATAGCTGGTTTACCACAGTTAACACCTTAACAATTGCATCATTTTCAAGAAAATGGTAATAAAAATGCGTATTTATTTCCAGTGGATCACTGGTACATGTAACTCTTTGATGTCCCTTTGCTTCACTTCAGTTGACCCTATAACATTAAATATTTAAATCAGCCAAATTACACACACATTTGGCTTTATATTAGCACTAATTGTTTTTGGTTCAAACGATTGATCATCATTATCTAAACGTTGAGTAAGCCAAATAACACACATTTATATCTTTATCTGTTGGATTTTTTTCTTAAATAAAAAAACAGTGCTGCAACACCGACACCTTAAACTAATCAAATTCCTCAAACAGAAAAAAGTTTTTAATCGGGAAGGTTAACACCTTTAGCTTACGGGGCCCATTTTTCCAATTCCCTCTTTAGAATGGGAAATTTCACACCCCTATGTCAGAACGGCCATTAAGGGGGTTATATATATATATATATATATACAGTAGTATCTCGATATATCGAATTCCTTGATAAAGTGAAGTTTTTCCATTCCCCTAGAACTTGCCTAACACTCCCATGTTATTAAATCGAACCTCGATATTTCGAAATCCTCAATAATTCGAAGTTTTCTCGTTCCCTGTAAGGTTCGATGTATCGAGATTCCAGTGTATATATATATATATATATATATATATATATATATATTCATTCATTCTTGGGCCCGTATTCTTGGGATAAAGGCTATCCCACCCTGTAAAGAAGAGGTCAAGATAGCAAAATTCAGAAGACGATAAACAAATCTAACACTGTTTATCTATATTAATAATTTCACAAGTACACTACTTTCTTTATTCACGATTCATTCCCATGCTTCTTTCATGAGCTACGCGAGAAAATCTATATCCTAGCCACAACTTACCGAATTCGATAGAACCTTTTTTTTTTCGGACTTCCATAACGCCGTATCGAATAATACTTGCGACAGAACACTCGAAGAGGGATATAAGAAGTGAATGAAAGAGTCATTTGTGCCTATTTGTGTCGGGTTCTGATGGACGGCAATGAATATTTATTTCCCTGAGGAACCCACTGGCATATGAAAATGTCTTCGAACTCATGTATCAAAAAGTTTCGACCAAGTTGCAATTATTATATAATATATGATATCTTGTGCCCTCGGGAGAGGAGTTATTATTTATTATTTTTCTTTCTGTTCGAAAATGGTGAGATACCGGTCATGTTGCTCATATTTTTCGATAGCATAGAGAGGTTATAGAAATCAGAAAGTAAACATTCAAACAATACAGCACATTGTTGCTTTCCACTGGGGAAGAGAGATCTTTTAACCAAAAACTACCCTACAGGTCTATCCAATGACTCTAGTAACTGTACGGCCAAAAATGATTAACAAGCAAACTCACCAATCTCGCATACAAGAGTAGTTTTTTAGGTAAAAGGTTCTCAATTCGTTCCTAATATTTTTCATATTGCTATTCAATGAAACATGAACAGTAATGATTAATGTCCTCATTTCACTGATGGTAATTTCAACCGTACCTATATCACTCCATTCATCACTGACATCCATACTTCTAATGGTGAGATCCTGGGTATGTTGCTCATATTTCTCTATAGCATAGAGAGGTTATATAAATAAGTAAGTAAACATTCAAACAATAAAGCACATTGTTGCTTTCCTCCAGGGAGAAGAGATCGTTTAACCATAAATTACACTACTGTTCTGTCCAATAACTCTAGTAACTGTACAGCCAAAATTGATTAACAAGTTAACCGATCTCCCATACAAGAGTAATTTTTCAGGTAAAACGTTCTCAATTCGTTCCTAATATTTTCCATATTGCTATTCAATGAAGCATGAACAGTAATGATTAATGTCCTCATTTCATTGATGGTAATTTCAACCGTACCTATATCACTTCATTCATCACTGACATCCATACTTCTAATGGTGAGATCCAGGATATGTGGATCCTAATTCTCTATAGCATAGAGAGATTATATAAATAAGAAAGTAAACATTCAAACAATACAGCACATTGTTGCTTTCCTCCAGGGAAGAGAGATCGTTCTACCAAAAATTAACCTACAGGTCTGCCCAATAACTCTAGTAACTGTATAGCCAAAAATGATTAACAAGTTAACTCACCAATCTCCCATACAAGATTTTTTCAGGTAAAAGGTTTTCAATTAGTTCCTAATATTTTTCTTATTGTTATTCAATGAAACATGACCTGTAATGATTAATGTCCTCATTTCACTGATGGTAATTTCAACCTCACCTATATCACTCCATTCATCACTGACATCCATACTTCTAATGGGAAGATCCTGGGTATGTTGCTCATATTTCTCTATAGCACAGAGAGGTTATATAAATAAGAAAGTAAATATTCAAACAATACAGCACATTTTTACTTTTCTCCAGGGAAGATAAATCATTTAACCCAAAATTAACCTACAGGTCTGTCCAATAACTCTAGCACCTGTACAGCCAAAAATGATTATCAAGTTAACTCACCAATCTCCCATACAAGAGTAATTTTTCAGATAAAAGGTTCTCAATTCGTTTCTAATACTTTCATATTGCTATTCAACGAAATATGACCTGTAACATGATTAATGTCCTCATTTTACTGATGGTAGTTTCAACCGTACCATATATCACGCCATTCATCACTGACATCCATACTTCTAATGGTCAGATCCAGGGTATATTGCTCATATTTCTCTATAGCATATAGAGGTTATAAAAATAAGAAAGTAAACATTCATACAATACAGCACATTGTTGCTTTCCTCCAGGGAGAAGAGATTGTTTTACCATAAATTTCACTACTGGTCTTTCCAATAACACTAGTAACTGTACAGTCAAAATTAATTAACAAGTTAACCAATCTCCCATACAAGAGTAATTTTTCAGGTAAAACGTTCTCAATTCGTTCCTAATATTTTCCATATTGCTATTCAATGAAACATGAACAGTAATGATTAATGTCCTCATTCCATTGATGGTAATTTCAATCGTACTTATATCACTCCATTCATCACAGACATCCATATTTCTAATGGTGATATCCAGTTTATGTGCTCATATTTCTCTATAGGATAGAGAGGTTATATAAATAAGAAAGTAAATATTCAAACAATACAACACATTGTTCCTTTTCTCCAGGGAAGAGAAATCGTTTAACCCAAAATTACCCTACAGGTCTGTCCAATAACTCTAGCACCTGTACAGCCAAAAATGATTAACGAGTTAACTCACCAATCTCCCATACAAGAGTAATTTTTCAGATAAAAGGTTCTCAATTCGTTTCTAATACTTTTCATATTGCTATTCAACGAAATATGACCTGTAATATGATTAATGTCCTCATTTTACTGATGGTAGTTTCAACCTTACCATATATCACGCCATTCATCACTGACATCCATACTTCTAGTGGTCAGATCCAGGGTATATTGCTCATATTTCTCTATAGCATATAGAGGTTATATAAATAAGAAAGTAAACATTCAAACAATACAGCACATTGTTGCTTTCCTTCAGGGAGAAGAGATTGTTTAACCATAAATTTCACTACTGGTCTTTCCAATAACACTAGTAACTGTACAGACAAAATTAATTAGCAAGTTAACCAATCTCCCATACAAGAGTAATTTTTCAGGTAAAACGTTCACAATTCGTTCCTAATATTTTCCATATTGCTATTCAATGAAACATGAACAGTAATGATTAATGTCCTCATTTCATTGATGGTAATTTCAACCGTACTTATATCACTCCATTCATCACAGACATCCATACTTCTAATGGTGAGATCCAGTTTATGTTGCTCATATTTCTCTATAGGATAGAGAGGTTATATAAATAAGAAAGTAAACATTCAAACAATACAGCACATTGCTGCTTTCCTCCAGGGAAGTAAAATCGTTTAACGAAAAATTATCCTACATGTCTGTCCAATAACTCTAATAACTATACAGCCAAAGATTAATAACAGTTAACTCCCGAATCTCCCATACAAGAGTAATTTTTCAGGTAAAAGGTTCTCAATCCGTTAATGATATTTTTATATTTCTATTCAATGAACCATGACCTGTAATAATTAACGTCCTCATTTAACTGATGGTACTTTCAACTGTACCTATATCAGTCCCATCATCACTAACATCCATACTTCCATTTAATTTCAGTGAATTATTTTTATCAAATTACATAAGAATAGGTGAAGTGGAAAACACAAACAATCTTCTTTTCCACATAACGCAACTCACCCAGCTGTAACACATTACTTCTTTGATTGCACTGATTTGTTTGTCTTTACAAAAGGGTAGATACCAAGCATGTTCCTCGTGTTTCTCTATTCCATAAAGAGGAACCAGAAGTAAGATAGAAAGGTATTCAAACAATACAACACAATACAATTGCGATTGTATAACCAAACAATACAATACAATTGCGATTGTACTATAACCAAAACTGACTCTTGGGACTCTTTAATAACTCCAGCGACTCTACTGCCAAAAATGACCAATAAACCAACTAACCAAACTCCCAGAAGAGTAATTTCTCAGGTAGAGATTTCTCAGGTAGTTTCTGATATCTTTGATATTACTATTCGATCAAACATGAACTGCAACGACTAATGTCCTCTTTCCACTATTGGTACTTTGGACCACACAAATATCACCCCCATTTTTCGCCGACAGCCATAATTCTATCGATATTTTTTTTATAAATGTCATAAGGCTTTGGGAAGTAGAAAAACTCAAACAATCCTCTCTTTCATACAACACAACAACTCGAGCTGTATCACATCATTTCTTGAATTGCATGACACATTTTACAGTTACTTATTTTCATCCTACAACGATTTTGACGTGAAATTCTCAGCAAAAAGTATGTTACGTGTCTAAAATGACATCCCAAGCACATTGCTTGTAAATCTTCGTAGCATCAGGAAGGAGAAAGAAGGCTTCCAAGCAATACAACACTTGATGCTTTCAGGAGCGATCTTACGACCAAAAAAGACCAAAAGATTTACAAGCAATGTACTTGGGATCTCATTTTAGACACGTAACATACTTTTTGCAGAGAATTTCAAGTCAAAATCGTTGCAGGATGAAGATAAGTAACTAAAATGTGTCATGCAATTATAGTTGGTCTGTCCGATGACTCTCAATTGACTAATGCCTTCAGCCTAAAATGACCAAAACTCTTATTAACCAATCACTCACACAAGAGAAATTTCTCTGGTAGAAGGTGTTCCAAATGAAGAAAATTTTATAGCATTCCAGCCATATAGTTATGCGTTTGTGCTCAAGATAGCCTTGTGCACAACCGCATGCAACGAGCTTTCTGTGCTGGGGATGCTCGAATCGAATGCCGACAAGCGACATTTAATCCCTCCGTGTCTAGGCTGGATATGGGCACGTAAAGTCCCTCTAGGAGGTTAGAGAACGTGGGAGAGGGTGCGAACTTCCAGATGTCACCCTTGGGGATACTTGGTCAAAGTTCAGGTGGCAACTAGCTAAGACGGACTCTTGGGATGGACACCTCAGTCAGAAACCTATATGTATCTGGTCTGAAACTTCCGGTCCGAGGGCATTAGAAAAACAGCAACAGCTGTGCGTTTAAATCCTTGAAGCAGAGTAGATTGCAACTCTCCCGGAAACAAAGTCGTGCAAAATTTCGATTCACCCATTTGCCGTATTATCCGAGATGACCAAGTGGAGCTCGGTTGTGCTGAATAAGTAGTAGAGAACTGCTGAGGTGCTACGAAACGCTGATATAGCAGCGAAAAAAACTTCTATATAAAAAAATCCAAAAGACTTTGTTGAAAAGAAATATTAAAAGAAAAATAAAATACGGTAATTTGTATCACAAAAAGCTTTTTGGGGTTATTTATTAATATTTTGTTTTAAATTCATTGTGAGACAAACTATTCATACAAGAGAAGTTACAACCAGAATAAGATTTTTATTCTTAAAACAACTTTAAGTAAATATTCGCATATCGTAATATGGTCGTATATTGTAAATAATTTTGGATTATGAAAATAAGGGAAAATGGGTGGTTATCTTTATTCTAAGGTTCAACGTCACAAAGATGTACAGAGAGGTTTAAGAGTGATGCTGCACCAAACAAATTTGAATATTTAATTGATGAGAGAATTTTAATCCGCAATTATAACAGTTAACGAGAATTTATAATTATCCGAGTTAGCACTCGTTCGCATTACCTGGGATAACAGAGGTTCTGCTGTATTGAGAAAGGGCTGGAAAATTGGGCTGAGTAAAATTAACATGGCCAGAATTAGGGTTTGTAACAAAAGTTTATTTAGGCAACAGGAATTTAATAATCCTTTGATTAACTTACATATGAAGACGGGTAGGGTATAGTAAAACTGAAGCTTAAATTTAATCTAAATCTAGAATCTTCAATATATTATCAACGGTAAAAGATTTGACTTAAAGAAGAAATTTTCTAGAAAATTCGTCACGTTAAATTTCAGAAGGAATTTGCATGAAATAAATGTTCAATAGGGTTAAGAGTGCGAAAGTAGGATTTTTCATGTTCATCGCATTTTCAGATCTGGTCATTCTCGAAGCCTTAGTGAACCTTAAAAAACGGAATCTACAGTAACACCTAACTGGATTGGTATTACTACTAAAACATCCTTACTCTAGTATAATAACTTATTATGAAAGTGCCGAAACAAACTTAATTTGAACCTATGGGTCCAGCAGTGGATATGTACATAGTTCCACAGCGGCTAGGTACGCTGTCGAACTAAGTTGCCCAGTTTTAGTTATATCTTCTAGGAGGAGTGTTTCATTCAGTTTTGTGTGTCTTAAATTCCGTGGAATACTTGGTATTTTTTTGGGGGGGTGAGTTATACTGACCGTAAGTAGCTCTTTAGAATTTAAAGAAATTTAGAATTTAAAAAATGTAATTCTTCCAAAGTATTCTTTGACTGATTCCAAAGTATTCTTTGACTTCCAAAGTATTCTTTGTCATGATTAAAAAAGCCAAACATCCTGGGTTCGTTATGTCATGGCAGTATCAGACTCACGGATTTTACTGGGACTCTGTCATTAAAATGGTGTGACTCCTGGAAGACGGTGGGAAGAGAATTACTTCGCCAAAAATAGATAGAGAGTTTTGTCTCAGCCTGTTTTACTTCGAGGATGAAATACTGAAGAAATTCGAGAACGTCTTATATCACACTACAGCTTCCCAGCATAATAGACCTTCAACGTTCGACATACTGCCTGTAATGTCAAGATAAAATGCAGTCCCGAAAGAAGTAGGTTTGCTGAAAATAGAGAAGCTGTACAATCAGCTGACTGTCCAGCGAAAGCGAGAAATTTCCTTGTACCAAAAAAAAAATGTCCCTGCAAGTAAGATACCGCCGTAGCAGTTTTCAATAAAAGATCTGTTTGCAGGTAAAATAATTAAAATTTTCGTATTTTTAAACAGAGTAATTTAGATCCATTTACGCCAAAAAAGAAAATGTTTTCATGGCAAAAGAAACTCAATACTGTACTAAAACTGCAACTCAGAAGGTACAGGGTACGGCAGAATGAACTTCCACATTTTTGAAGGTCGCTGGTAAGGGAATGGAAAACGCCGGAGCTCGCAACAGTTCGGGTGGATTTTCTAGTTGCCATTAGACATGTAAGGTATACATAAGATTCGATTCACAAGAATCGAACTTTTGAGTGAATGAATTAAAGAAGCTGCTTGAGATATACTAATTTCGGCATACGCGCTTGGTATAAATACCAAGCAGCTTGATTAAAAGAGGTTGTAAAAAGGTTGATAGATAAGCGAGAGGGAGCTACGAGGTAAGCAGCTCCAGGTGTTAACCGGCGCTAGTGCTTAGCAGGCCCAAAGTTTACGTAGCACAACTGCTGGTTTGACTCTCTAGGTTGTGAGTATTGCAAAGTGTATTTTTATTGAATGCTAATATATATTCCGTACAAATAGTACGTATGTTTATTGTTGTAAAAGTAAATTCTATATGTGCAACGAATTCAATAAACATTGTTTCATGTATAAACTGTGTTTGTATGAAATTCATGTAGAGTGCCCCTAAGTAATACTCTATAGACACCATGAGTTGGTTTGGTGAACATCTTGGTTTCGTTATCGTGGCGTTCTTTTAAAATAATGATTCTGTAACCGTAACACACAGGGCATTTAGTACGCGCTTAGAGCGCTGTGCAACTAATGCCATTCCTCATCGAAAAACAATCCTGCGATGGGTTTCAAACGTGAGAACAAGTGGGTATTCATTACCAAGAAAACCAAATGGTAATTCTCAGAACATTCGAACACCTGAGAATGTGTAACGAGTCCGTAAGTCCACTATTCGTGTGGAAGATCCCGCCATTACCACCAGAGATGACCAACAGGGTGATGGAAAACTTTAGAGAACAGCTTCGGAAATGCATTGCTAATAACGGGAGCAACCTGAGTGATATTATTTTTTAAACCTAGTGGTAAATAATTACAAGATAAAAAGAACTTTTTATATACCATGTTTTTAAATTTTCTGTTGAATAATATAAACTTGACAATTCTATGGATTAATAAATACTTAAAAAATTTTTTTTTGATGAATTATCCCATCAACTTGAAAGAAAATGAAGTTAATTGGAAGTTAACTTGCGTTTAACTTTTCGTTCCCGTCCCGGCCTATAGATGGCTGCACCAGTCTACAAAACAAAATTAACTGAAAATAGCTGAAAATGAATTCAAATACTGCTTAAAGATGGCTAAAAGTATTAAAATAATGCATTGTCATCGTGTTCTGAGCTATTCTAATAGTTTCAAATGTATAGCTAGTCGGGAATTTAGTTAAAAATCGATTGCAAGATTTAAACTGCACAAACACACACACAAACAAACAAGAAAGCGAGTTAATAAAAGCATGGTAAAAAACTTATTATGAGTACTTTTCGAAAATAAAAAGTTTTTTTTTCCTGTAGAATGTTTCGTTCGTTTTTTATTACACTTTGAAATGTGGGAGTCCATTCTGCTGCTTCCTGTACAGAGGAAAAATTGTTACGCTACACCGACAATTCACAGAAAAAAAACTTACTAAAGAAATCAACAATCAGGAAACAGTCCAGGCTGATCACTGTGGCATAAATGGAAGAATTAGTATTACAACTTTTAGAGAGTTCCCCCCAACTAATGCATCTTTTCTTGTGGCAGTATTTTTATGAGGATTTCTATATTCAAATCGCACTTTCTCCTTTAGAATTTCAAACTCCTCTATATCTTTGGACGTAGAATTGAAAATGTACTTGAAATTTTGTATCTGAATGATATAAAAAGAGTTATGAAATCAAGAATTCTACCTTTCGTTCATGTTTACTTCTGCATAAAGTTCAATTTGGAACTAAATGTACACGTAGGACTAGATGAAACTATATCTCATTCATTTTCAGTCACAAATGTCAATAAAAATAGAGTTTGGAAATTTTTCATAAATATTTCTGTAATTTTTGAGAAAAAAAATCCCCAAAAACTTCTCGAGGTTCTGTAAGGTATTTAATTGATTAAAAGTAAAAATATGAAATTTAATGATAGTACTAACATATTGATAACGACTTTATAAGTTTATATACTACAATTTTCTTTTCATTTTTGTAGTTTGAACTGCGTTTTACTCTTATTATTAAAATGTGATACATATCAAGTAACTAGAGTGAATTTTAAAACTCAAATAGGATTCTTAAAATTCCGAATCCACCATTTTTTTTTAAATTTCTACAGTAATACTACTTTAATATTAGATGTTAACAACTTCGACCTATAATCTAAATATATAAAACTGTTCCGTAACTGACTGACTGACAGATAACACGCAGACCAAAACACTGGACCTAAAGGGATGAAATTTTGCATGGTGATTCTTCTTATAGTGTAGGGGTGCACTAAGAAATATTTTCGAAAAATTCTTCTTAGATTTTTTTAAATTAACTTTTAAAGCTGTTTTGTAATTTTTTAAAAGTTTTCATTTAAAATAATAATCTGAGGGTTATAAAATTTATATCATGAGAAAGATCATGACAATTTCTTTAAAATGAAATATTTTTTTTAATCTTTACTTCCCTTTTCTGATTTTTGGTGAATTTTTAAAGAGTAATTTTTAGAATTTAAATTATTAAATGCTGTTCACATGGTTTCTTTTCATTTCGTGATACTTTAAATTAATTTTTCGTCACGTGCATAGCAGCGAAACGGACAAAAATTATTAAAATACGGTAAAAGATAAAATTTAACCACTAGACTAATTGAGAGGAAGTTTTTTAAGAATTTAATTCAAATTAGTATGTTTTATGGATATTAAACATATAAATTAATTGCATACGTTGACCGTTGTATTTAATTTGAATATTTTCTTCTACATTATTTTGTCTATAAAAATATCCGTTACGATTTATATATATATATATATATATAAATATATTTGGCATTAATTGCATACATTGACAGTTGTATTTAATTTGAATGTAATCCGTAGCGAAGCACGGGTATTCAGCTAGTCTAATCATACATACTGTTCAACATACATTATTTACAATCGATTTTGTACCATCCTTTGCTGAGAGATAATATCAGCCTTTCCACTGCGAATTATTAGTATATATTATAGTTTGGTAACAAGACCATTAGGGTGAAGTAATGAACTTCCATTATGGAACTTTCATTCCGAACTTCTTTTGTTGGAAACGACTGAAAAATGGAAATTTCATCAACGAAGCAAGTTGTTAGAAGTTCACGTTACTACACCAGCGGTCCTCATAATTATTTTTTATCAATAGTGTCATCCCCGTTATTTATCATAATTATTTTTATTAATAATTTCTCCCACAGCTTTCATCATAATTATTTTCATCATTAATTTCACCCACAGCATTCATTATAATTATTTTTTATTAATAATTTACCCCACGGCATTCATCATAATTATTTTTTATTAATAATTTCCCCCACGGAATTCATAATAATTAGTTTTATTAATAATTTCACCCTGAGCAATCATCATAAGTTTTATAGATAATTTCTCCCACAGCATTCATAATAAACATTTTTTGTTAATAATTTCTCCCACAGCATTTATAATAATTATTTTTTATTAATACATTTTTTATTAATTTTTATAATAATTGTTTTTTATTAATAATTTATCCAAGAAATTTTATCATAATTAATTTTTATCAATAATTTCTCCCACAGCATTCATAATTATTTGCTATCAATAGTTTCTTCCACAGCATTCATCATCATTACTTTTTATCACGCTCCTTCTTTTCCCCAATCAATATTCACCATATGGTTGCTTAATGCTCACTAATATTCTCCTCCAAACCCTGAGCACTGCTGTAACAACAGCTTAATATAACCGCGGGTTGAACCCAGTCACAGATCTTCAGATCTATCGTCTGACCTTTACGCAATCACGGAGCACTGAATAAATCTCATACTGTGAATTGCCTCCTACACCTGTTCTCGAACATCTATTTTTTTTTGTTTACTATATCATCATTATCATGACATTTGATTAACAAGAATTCTACTCTAATCTACTTGACTTTCTACATTTCTCAACAATATTATAATAACTGAGAAAATTCTGCATACGTCCCACATGACAATATTTCCAATATTATACAACAAACAACAAACAATATTGTAAAAATAATCTCTACTGCATAAAATTTATATTGATATCAAGTATATATATATATATATATATATATATATATATATATATATATATATATATATATATATATATATATATATATATATATATATATATATATATATATATATATATATATACCGGGTGCGTCATAAATCTGTGAAAAAATTCAAAATTTCGTAATAAAAGAAATAATGCTCGGAAAATTTTTCTGTTTCAACGAATAGGATCAGAGGGACATTAGATTTTTTTTCCATGTAAAAAAAAAGTTTCTAAAAGTAACCGAAAGAGAGCACTTTTGCAGGACCACGTTAAGCCTGCTTTGCCGGAAAGACATGGGTTACCTGTTGTCACCTTCATGCAGGATGGTTCCCCGCCCCACATTTCACGTGATATCAAGACGTTCCTGTTGGAATCTTTCACTGAAGACCGAGTTCTATAAGTCGCGGTTGTAAGGTTCAGTGGCCCTTACGATCACCAGACTTGATACCGGTAAATTTTTAGTTGGGGGAATACTTAAAATGTCATGTGTACAAGGGCTACCCAACCACTTTGGTGGAACTGAAAAATGTCATTCGACAGACAGTCGCTGCCATCGATGCTACAATCCGCTGTAATGGGCTTCGTGACGCGCCTCTCTTGCCTATTACTTTGTGCTGGTAGTGAAATTGAACATCTTTTACTTTAAAATAAATGCACAGTCTCGTGTTATTGTGATTTGTTTGTTTTTCCATTTGAGTTTGCCTGATTTGCATAAAACGTATCAGTATGACGTGTGAGCGTCCCCTTTCGGTTACTTTTGGAAACTTTTTTTTTTTTACATGGAAAAAAATCCAATGTTCCCCTGATCTTATTGGCGCAAACAGAAAAATTTTCAGAGCATTACTTCTTTTTTAATGAATTTTTGAACTTTGCACCCGGTATATATACATATATATATATATATATATATATATATATATATATATATATATATATATTTATATGTGTGTGTGTGTGTGAGAGAGAAAGAGAGGGAGAGTAGATGGGTGGGTGAGTATTTGTGGGTGATTTTGTATGCATGTGTATGAATGTAGATATGATATACGTATATGTATATATGCATGTTTACACATATCTATGTATAAATACATAAACATACATACATATATTTTATCTTAGATACTTGAAATATTTAAAATTTATATTCTGTCTATATTCAAATTTGGAAGGGTAAATATAAATTGATATATAGCCTCAAACGCCAAAGCTTTTTCAAGCGCATTTTGAGTTATATATTATACATTCATTATTCATTCAATATTTGCCAAGTATCTCTCAGAGAAGTTCTCCTACATTTTCCATTACTTGACATTTATATCATGAATCAGCAATAAATACGAAATTGTGATCTAAATTGCACAATGCTTACTGCAATGTATGAAACGTTTACTTTTTTAAGTTGCAAAAAATTAAATCCTCTTATGAATGATTGCATATCCTGTGTTGAATGCTATATATTTGGGGTAATTTTCAGCACATTTTGAGGAAAGCGGCATTATTTTGCTTATAGTAATTCCACTTTAAATGTATATTGTAACTTATTATATTATTTAATTTATTCCTTCGAAAAACGAAGAAATATATTCAAGTCTCGCCATAATTAGTGGCAACAGCGAGAGGGAAATTTCCATTGGGAATTTCAAGCTTCGAGAGCATTTTTTGTTTGTGTCACTAGAAGATTCGTTAATGGACAAGGAAGGCAATTTTTGTATAAGATAGAGACAAATGTTGGGGGTGGAGATTGCTATCCAATCTCAACCAAAGTGGAAAGTGATGCTTCTTACAAATTTTTGTTGTACGGGAACATTTTTTTTAATAACATATCGCTCTCTCCTTTCAACAACGTCATATCTAAAAAAAAACAAGATTTTTCAGAAGTGATTTGAAAGTTGAAATGTACATTGAAATGTATTGAAAATAAATTTTAATTTTGCTCTCTAGCGGCTAAATATTGAGCGGTGAGATATGGCGATCTTTCCTGGATATACGACTATTTCAGGGCAACAAGCATAACTAAAAATTGCCTTTTTTTGAGATATGAAGTTGTTGAAAGGAATGAATGATATAAGAACTTTTTTTTCGATTATACCAATTCCCTACTGATTAAATGTAAAAAAAATTGCACAGCTTGAGATGAAAATATTGGTTAATCTCATGCAGTGAGATGCTGTGTACTAACCCTATTGGCTTCGATCACGTCAATGTTAACCTATGGAGAAATCCACAAATTAAGCTTCCCGGACGGTCGGTCCATATGCAGTGTTTAGCCTGAAGACCAGAAGCTGTGTATCAAAACCTGCAAACTCAGCCGAGGGTTGATTTCTCCTGTTCCCTGGTGTTTCATATGGGCCTAGGCGCCGGCCGGACAGTACAGATCTGCCAACCAATTTTGGCAAACCGAGGCCCCTTAAGTATGAAAAAATGCGTCTACTATTGAAAGCTTCATAAATGCTGATAATCCAATAAAAATGGTATTTTCAGATAGCTTGAACTTTTCTGAACTTCGCAACAGGATTCATTTTATAAATTGCGTTCACCAAACGAATTTTGAGCGTTTAAGGGGAGAAGGGACTTTCAACCTGGTTTTTTTTCTTAAATTTTCAATATTTTACTGTATATATAAAATGAGAATACTTAATATTGTTTTCCACTACCTTGAAGACGCTAAAAATTACCAAATAAGTATTTTGTGGATGAATAAGACTTGATTTTCAAAAAATTCTTCAAAAATGCTAGAGTTTTTCAAAATGCTCCCAGCTTATTCATTTTCTTCCAATTTCTTCCAAATTGCTCAGGATTGTTAATTGAGGTATTTGCCACAAAACTATGCAAAGTTCTTTGAAACCACAAATGTTTTTCACATTTATAGACCATGAAATAAAGCTAAAACATTAAAAAAATAACAGGCAGATTAAAAAGTAATTGTTTATGGCTTTAGACGCATGCAAAATAAATGAATGCACAATTACGTTTAAATATGCATGGCAAACTTATTTTGAAAAATGTAAGGTTATTGAAGGATTTTCTATGCACGCAGACCAATTTGAAAAATACTAGCATTTTTGAAAAATTTTTGAAAAACAGGCATTACTCTGACAAAAAATCCGTATTTTGGATTCTAAGGGTCTTCAATGTAGTAAAAAAGAATGAAAATTTATTCTCATTTTGTATAGCGTAAAATATTGATAATTAAAAAATTCGAGATTTAAGATCCCTGGTCCCCTTAAAACAAATTAGACCAGATATTTGCGCCCGAAAAATTTTAATTTAAAAATAATATTTGCATTTAAAAAAACGAATAATGGTAAGTAAGGTGTAAAATTTCTTTCTCTAAAACAGAGTAATATTTTTTTTTCTTTCGTTCAAGTTGGCAATCCTTGTATACATTTTCTACATAGGTTAACATCGAGGTGAACGAAATCAATAGGGTTAGTACAAAACAGCATTAAACATTCGCTGTTACAGCATACATGAAGAAACGTGTATTTTGTTTGAAATATCGCTTAATCTATTACGAGTTCCGAAATTACGAACGGGAATCCACCTCACAGCCATGTAAACCCATGTATCACGCGTACACTATTATGAAAATGTAACTTCACTTCAGTTCATAACTTTATTCTGAAATTGGTTTTCACTGTCTGTTATTTACTGGTGATTAATTCAGATGCAAATCATATGCTAATTTATTATGTACTTGTTGGTAACAGTCAAAACATGACGGTTGGATTGTAAATAAACGTACTAATACACAAATTACACTCAACACATCATTGCCAAATGTTGAAAATCACAATGTTTAGAACAGAGAAATGAACTTTAACCCTTCAGCGGGCGCTCCAATTTTTGGTACACTAGCAGGCGCGCGTTGCATAAAGTGCAACGTCTCTTTCAACCTTGATTATTCCTTTTGTAATAAACTTTCTTTTTTCAAATTGAAAATATTAATTCTGCGTTTTATGACAAGATATAAAATGTTGATAATTTTGAGATATATTTATAATTAAAGGCCAAAGAATGCAGATTCAATCGCCTTCTTTCAAAACTGTCTGATTTAATGCATCGGAAGACAACTTGCGAATCGATTTCTATTATGTCCAAAAAACCTAAAAAACAATGAGATTGTACATCTTCGTGATATGTGGATTACCGTGTAAATTTGATTTACTAAATCAACTCATAATTTTGTCGAATTGCAATCCAGTATAATTCTGACATCATAACATACCGTGACATAACTGCCGTGATAAGGCTAGTTTACCACGGTTAAATCGCGATTAACAATGAATGAAAAGGAATACGAGGGTCAAAAAATCAGACCTGCATTAGAAAGGGTGTAGCTATAAATAGAAACTGCAAGTAAGGTTTGAACATTCAAACCTTACTTGTAAAAACACATCATTCAAAATTACGAGAATGTTGCACTTTATACACGGTGCGCGCCCGCTGACGGGTTAAAAAAAATTACTATCGAATCCAATAAAAAACAGGGTTACTCAACAGCGCGAAATAAACACTTTCCGTGAGATTTAATTCTATACCTCACACACATAATTAAAAATAAAAATGGCACACAGAGAGCTAGAGAGATTCCTCGGAATAAGCAAATAACTGTGTTTATGCGGCCTCATGCTTAGTAAGTATCTAAAGCCAGATTTAAACATGTCACTGAGCATGCGCAGAAACAAATTAATGTATTCATGAGGCCTCGTGCTTATTGAGTATCTAAAGCCAGATTTAAACATGCCACTGAGCATGCGCAAAAAGCAATTTTTAGTTGTAAATTATCGCTAATTAATAGAAATTGCGATTACGAAATCCAAATTTGACACATCTATAGATTAAAATCTTTCGTTTAATACCAAAATGATGTCAATTGATGCAGTAGTTGGACTGCCCAAAGTATCGGCTTAGCAACTTAAATACAGTAACCACCGCTTATAGTGATCAGTGGTTATAAGAATCAACCGTTTATAAGAATCAATATCTCTAAAACAAAAACAAATGCATTATTTCCATGTTAAAATTTTCGCTTTAAAGAATCAAACCACCGGTTATAAGAATCAGTTTACACTCGCTTTCCTTTCATTTTTCAAAAAAAAGCCACTTAAACCCTAAAAGGGCACGAAGTTCTTTCTTTCTTTTTTTTTAAAGAAAGATTGATAAGATGGGATGGAATATAGTCTTAAAATTCATTCCTTTCTTTGTTAGACATAACATAATAGTTTCCCCTTAAACGATTTAGCACAACACTGTCCTATTAGCTTGATCCAGGGGCATCTTTACCCGTCCGGGTCCGATTTCAATTTTCTGCACTGACAAACAAAAATAGGGGCCCTTTTTTTTCCCACCTCCCACTTTCTGGTTGCGGCTTCCTGGACCCTGAAACACATAAATCTTCGGCGAAGTGTCCACTATCACTTAGGAAAACGTGACATTATTAGATTCAGCACGTTATCAAACTGTGAAACGTAAGCTAGATGGTGAATCTTGGTATGAGACTATTGGTATTGAAAGAGGTATAAACAGCCTCCTGAAAACTTCATTACGTCAAACTACCATAGAAAACTTTTTCTTGCTCCCTTCCTGTAGTTGAAATGTTAAACTGTTAAGCAGGTATGTTGTAACAAATATTGGATTTTTTTCTTCTCTTACTATAATCATGTGTATCTACTTATAGGTCTAGAAATTAAGTTGTATTTTTAAAATTATAAAAATTATTTTAATAAAAGATAAATAACGTAAATTGAAGAGTATTTTATAGTAAATTATCTAATATATGTATATATAGGTGTGTGTGTTCCTGTCCAAAAACCTAAATTTCGGATATAAGAATCAACCGCTTATAAGAATCAAAAACAGTAATAACAAACGTGATTCTTATAAGCGGAAATCACTGTATATAGATTAACGGCAAACCGCCGTATCGTAACCGATCATGATTGGTTGGGGAAGTGGCTATTCTCATCGTGTTCTTTTCTTTTTCTATATACAGTGGTACCTTGACTTATGAGCGTCCGTCAAGGAACGAATTAAACTCAGAAGTCAAAGCACCTTTGTATATAATACATACCTAATATGTACGGTCTTTGATCTTACTATGTTGGACTCATGTTAAATCTGTTGTTTTTGGTAACGCTTTGCTGTGTAAATCTGTGCTCAGATGGCAAAATGTTAAAAGAAATTTACGCGACAGCAATTCTAAGATTCAGGATGTCATGAAAAATCAGTAATTTGGTTTACATGAGCAAACGCGATGCCAATATTTCAGGAAGATATGTGGGTATTATTTACAGTAGTTACAGTAAATAGAAAAAATCGGCGAACGAGAATCCGGAATGTGAAAAACTCAATTTTTTTAAGAAAAGTTTCTTATAACATTTTGCTATCTGATCACAGAAATTATGTCAAAATTATTCTTGTATAAAAGAAGAGTTAGTCTTATTTTATCTCCATACTTGCTGAAAATCCGCACTTCGCTACGGAGTACATTCAAATTAAATACAACGGTCAATGTATGCAATTAATGCCAAAAAAGAAAAACAAAAAAAAAATATATATATATAATAAATACGACAATCAATGTATACAATTGATGTAAATAAATATATATATATATATATATATATATATATATATTTATAAAAAAATCGTAAGGGATATTTTTATAGACAAAATATTGTAGAATAAAATATTCAAATTAAATCTAATAGTACATACTAAAGAATATAATACAGTTAATATAGTACAGTTTGAGGAACATATCGTTTACTGTATTTTAATTTTTTTGGGGGATAATGTCCAATTATCTGCCGCATTAGCAAGAAAATTGTTTTTGACTATTTCGTTGTTATACACGTGAATATAAATTTATTTAAAGTACCAGAAAAAGAAATCACGAGATCAGCATTTAATAAATTAAATTCTAAAAATTAATCTTTGAAAATTCTCCAAAAATCGGAAAATGGAGGTAAAGTTTCGAAAAAGGTTTCATTTTAAAGAAATGTTTATGATCTTTCTCGTGATATAAATTTCATAACCCTCAATTTATTATTTTAAATACAAACTTAAAAAGTGTTACTAAAACAGCTTAAAAACTTAATTATAAAAAAATCTAAGAAGAATTTTTCAAAAACCTGCCTTAGTGCACCCCTGCATTATAAGAAGATTCGCCATGCAAAATTTCAGCCCTTAAGGTCCAGCGGTTTGGTCTGTACGTTGTATGTCAGTCAGTTACGGAACTGATTTATATATTGAGATTAAGCTATACAGGGCTCTGCTGTGAACGTTAATAGATACTGAATTATGTGTAGTGACATATCAGAAGCAACGAATTTCAGGATGGTATATGATGTGGATACAGAATAGGGGTAATGTGTTTCTATTGTACTTAATGAATATTTTTATGCGATTGAAAAAGTATTAGCATTCGCAAAAAAAACACATTTTTGTGGAAATTAAGCAGATAAATATCTCTCCATTCAATAAAAATGTAGTAGATTTATGACAATAGCATTGTACTTACACATAAGTACCTTTTAACCAGTTAACTGTTAGTAGATATATAACAGCAGCATTCAAATTACAAACAGTAGCGTTTGAGAAATAAAAAGCATTTCCCTGACACAATGTTCTTAAAGCTTTCAAGTAACTGGTTTTAACGTCGTATGATAATGTTATTAAGCAATTAAATAGTTATAGATTTTTACTAAGGGATATCAAACTAGATAATGGTGTGAAATAAATTTCTTTTACGCAAGTGTCTTTAAGAATGAAAACATTAAAATCCTTCATCCGTTATATCTCGAGAGAATTCCATGCAATTAAACATAATTATTATTGAAGAAGTTTAAAAAATATATATATAACAGCCTTGAGGTAAGTAAATGTATTTTGTCTTACTTATTCAAAGAGTTTCGAAAAAGTATAATATAAATTTAATGAGTTTGTCACAAATAATTTTTTTAAGTGAGTTATATTACACTTGAAATTAGACGTGTATTAACGTGAAACTTAAAGAATGAAGCATAAATATACATATAAAATGCAATGCAATAAATAAAATTCCTGTATGACACACAACAACCATATACTCTCAAAGATATATTAACCAGTGACAGACGTGATCTGAGCAAATCACAGCCAAATTCATCAATAATGCATTAGAGAATCGAAAGCCATGACCCTTTTTTTTCCAGGCAGTGTTTCCTGAAGGCTTTTTCCTGTAGGATACGGCTCATTCATAAATCATTCCATGCAGAAGTCGAGTAAAAACACTTGAATGACAATTTTCCTAAACGTTCCTTTCTTCCTAAGGCTGAAATTGAAAAAAAAACAGTGTTTTGTTGAAAGATTCAGCATAGTGGGATAATTATTGTAGTAAATGATTTATAAATTATTAAGAATTAGAGAAATGACTTATAAATATATATATAAAAAATTCGATAAAGTTCTAAGTAGAAAGAACCAACAGTTTTTTTCTTCATATTTTAGCGACTTTTGCTTGATTTTTAACAGACGTTTCATAGGTATTTCCTGTACACGAATAAAATAACAAAGAATTGAAGTTTGGGGGTTCAAGAATGTTTGTATAATTTGATTCTAACAGTCCTGATCATGGAAATAAATATATCAAGCTTTCATCATTTGTGTCTATGAATGTATAAAAGAACTCATGCGTTACTGGTTCTGAAAGCTTCCTGTTTCAGGTTCCTGTGGATTTAGCTAGAGCAAGGGTTCCCATATTTATTTGGGATACAGCCCCCTTTTCAGAAAAAAATTATCAGAGTTCTCCCCCCCCCCCTCCTGTAAAGTTTTCATAACAAACAGAGATACAATTGCAAATCTGAGTCCTTTCATGAATCTATATTTCTACCTGTCCTTCAACATATTAAAGAAAGATGTTGTAATTGAGACAAATTGAAGCTTGAATTGATAAAATTACTTATCAAAACCAACCATATTAATATTCGCATTACAGGCAGAAAATAAAGATAACGAAGGATAATATTAAAATACATAGTTACAAGATAAAAAGAACTTTTTATATACCATGTTTTTAAATTTTCTGTTGAATCATATAAACTTGACAATTCTATGTACTAATAAATACTTTTTTGATGAATTATCCCATCAACTTGAAACAAAATGATCAAATGCGTAATAAAGAGGTATCAAATGCGTAAATTCAAATCGTTTAGCTCGAGAATTGGAAGTTAACTTGAGTTTAACTTTTCCTTCCCGTCCCGGCCGTTAGAGGGCTGCCCCATTCTACAAAACAAAATTAACTGAAAATGAATTAAATCCTGCTTAAATATGGCTAAAAGTATTTAAAAAATGCATTGTCATCGTGTTCTGAGCTATTCTAAAAGTTTCAAATGTCTAACTAGTCGGGAAGTTAGTTAAAAATTGATTGCAAGATTTGTACCGGACAAACAACAACACACACACAAACAAACAAACAAGAAAGCGAGTTAATAAAAACATGGTAAAAATTACGAATAACATTAAAACTAATCCTAATCAGAAGAAGGAACTGGGAGCACTGCTGTCAATTTATTAATGATCGGCTCCGCTTTTGTCAGCAGGATTTCTAAATCATGGCGATTAGCTGATCGCAGTCGGTTTCTCTTTTTAGTCAACATATTTGAGGCTACACTGAAATCAGATTAAACTAAACAGGATAAAGGAAATGCAGAAAAAAAAATTGTATTACCGCATATAATACAGGATAATGTATCGGTATATGTTTTTGCAGCCCGGTGAAAGCTAAGTTTGAATTTAAATATAACCCCCCCCCTCCCTCCGGATCGTTCCAGCACCCCCCGGATGGTGGTATCGCCCATTTTGGGGAACCCTGATCTAAAGCATAGGCCCATTTAATTCATACTAAAGATATAGTACTCCAAAATACCTCTGCCCAGAAAACCTAAACCATAATGTTGGTGCCGATCCTGTATTAACCGTGAAAGCAGTGACGTCAGATTTCCGAAATTTTCGATTTTCCCGCTACGGATAGAGAAAAAAAAAAAATATATATATATATATATATATATATATATATATATATATATATTTGAGAGAAAATTATTGACTTCCTAAATCCGAAGCTCACCATTCGCAATTAATTATTAAAAACCTCATAAATTGTCGCATCTTCCCCGAAAGGCTTTCCTCTCCTAAAATTCCGTGTAATTTCATTTGATACTCATGGAAACCGGAAATTATAAGTGTCAGTGATAATCATATTTTAATTGGTGGAGGTCCTTTTTGGATATGTTTTCAATCTGTATAAGATTCCGGGACGATTAATTTAGTCATTAATTAAAGAGGGAAAATTGCTTGTAATGAGGAGGTTTTAAAGAGGAAACTTAAAGTTTGGATTTGAGGAATGATGTTATTGCCAATTGTGATCATAAATTTGCAATGAATCTCTTCCACAGTGCTTTCATATTCTTTGGCGTCATCAAAACTTCAAAGTTGAGGTTCAGTTCGAAATATTTTTATTATTTATGAATGGAAATATTTTTAGCAAAGACGTTGCAAATTTAATTAATCCTACATTTTGCGAGACATTTATTACATTATGTGTTCAATGGGAGTGTTCATTAATTAGCAAACATAATATTTTTACGGAAGCCCGGTGACGTAGTGGTTAAAAGCGTCAAGCTGCCATCCCACAGGTTCAGGGTTCAACCCTGTGACTGGGCAAGGTCGACTCAGCCTTTTATACCTTCAGTGGGTCGATAAAATGAGGACCAAGCATGCTCGGGAACTAAACTCTGGGGGTCCCACGTTAGGTTGACCACCTGACTGAGACATATGCTGCATGGCACCCCAAGCCCACGGTTACTAAAGCGGAGATGGGTACTGCCGGCCCTGGTCCACATCGGACTGTTACGCCGTAAGTTTAAGTTTTTAAGTTTAATATTTTTACGTTTAATTTTTTTTTTACTGATAATGAACCAATAATCAATAAGATCGATTCGAAATAGCTTTCTTCAGATCATGAGGGACACCTTTAACAAAGGAAACGTCCAAAATGTTATTCCTGGAAAAGGAAAAGTGGGTAGGGGTTGAAGGGGCAATAATATCCAAAATTAGTGTTAGCCGTGAAGTTATTAATGACCGCACCATAGGGATTAATAGGAGAATTAGGGCCGTTCCACTGGAGATGCGTAGGACCATAGGACCATAGGAACAAATGGCTAACTGTGTTGCCTAGGCCAACGCCTTCAAACACAGAATTTTCAGAAGAATTTCATCGGACAGCAGAAGTACCAAAGACATGAGTAATGAAAGTTCGTAGTATAGCGTCAAAGTTCAGGAAAATGCAACACAAAAAGTGGAGCAGAGAGTCTTTTGGTCATAACTATGGAAGGTGAAATGAACAGTTCTCATTGGATGTCTCCTGGATCCTCGAGTTGATTCGCTGGTGGGGGTGGGGGATGCGTAGCATTTAAGTCACCAAAATTAATGGTATCATTATTAATATTTTTTGTGTTTTTTAAATCTCCAGTGACATCTATATAATTTTGACAGGGGGGGGGGATATCAGTAGAAATGATGGTATACGGTGGGTGGTACCGGAGACAGACGTTAATCGCAGTAGCGTTGATAACTTTGAGCGCGGGCAGTACAATATCATAGTCAGGGAGGATCATTTTAACGGCGATCGCAGTACCTGTCATTGCGCGATCATTACGAGTGGGGTCAACATAGTCGCTACGGTAAAAATGTCATTCATGATCGAACAAATTTCTCTCATTTGGACCAAGAGATTGATAATTTCACTATTGATGGGTGTGCCAGTGGCACTGGTAGAAGGTTCATGGATAGATCAGTAGGGGAAACTCTTGTCCCTAGGGCCATCGTGTACCTAGGGCCACCCTGCTTTATTTAAATAACTACCCGAGTTTCGCCCGGCTATGCTAGGGCCCCACAAAAGAAAAAAAGGCCCTTTTTCAGGGCCATACAAATGTATTAAATTCCCGTCAAATTTCATTCCCGTCGCTGCCGACAGATGGCTGCACCATACTGGAGATATGTCGGCCATGTTTTCTCAGGATGAGTGAAGCGGTGGAGTATTTTTAGAATTAAAATATCTGTAAAACTATTTTGAAGCTTCCAAACTAATCTTAGAATTATCTCCAGGCTTCAAAACATAAGTATACGAAGTTTCAACCAGATTCGTCAAGAAATGTAGATTTGTATACGTTACATACATACATACATAGAGACACTCTGCTTTATTTATATAAATTATTATTTTACATCGTTTTTACTCATCGGAGTGAGTGACAATGTTTCAAATCATAAGATCCATTTTTAATGAAAGCAATTAGAAGCTATGGTTAAATAGAAAAGAAAGTCTTGATTTGATGATCAAAACTAAATTTTTTCACATTAATTTGAAGTCTTTATTTTGTGAAAGTAAGCGCAATCTTATGTTTTAATGGATAGACAATAATTTTTGAAATTATTAAAGGAAAAAATTAAATAAAAACAAAGTTTGGTTTCTGCAGGTCTTTGTCTATGGAAGCCATTTTGCCAAAAACAACATCTTGTACCTAGGGCTATAATCTTGTCTTGTACCTACGGCCATGGCCTCTGGTACAAAAGAATTGGACGAAAACCTGGCAAGTATAGAATTCTTACGGATTACCCCCGAGAAAAATGAAATTCAAGCACAAAAATTGAAAAAAGTAATTGTTAAAAAAAAGTTACGAAATCTGTGTTTGAAACAGAAAATTTATGTGGGATCATTAAGAAGACAATGGAGAAAAAACATACATTAGAAAGTGATGATGAAACAACTGAGAAATCACTTGAAGTGATGGACTCGTCAGATTCTGTAAGCAACGTAGATTCTCTAATAGCTGATGAAACGCCTAGTTATGAACTTGAAAAGGGAGACTTCTGTTTGACAAAATTGGACGGGGAAAAAACTTAAGCATTTTTACATTGTAGAAATAGTTGACGTTACAGATTATCTAAAAACTATGAAAGGACTTAGTAAGGATTCAAATAAATTTTTGTGCCAGAATGATACAGCTTATGTTATTAACAGTGATAATGTTGTGTTTGAATTGCCTGAACCAAAATCTGCTGGAGGCTCAGAACGCCAGTGCTTGTTACTTTTGGTGTAAAAAAATAACTAGAATTTGGTGTAAAAAAATAACTGTTTTTTATCCTTAGCTTTCATCATCATCACTTTTCCTTTAATCCTGAGAACAGAAATAGAGCCACAAAAAATTATTTACATCGAAGATATGGATCTCTGCACTCCAGTACCTCTTTAACGTGCCATTTCAATGCCAAATGGCGAATCTTGGGTTTAAGGTTACGCTTTAAGCTCCGCCTCCTCGGCACGCGTTATGCATTTAGTCCCACAACGAATTTTCTAATGCAAAGTACAGTCGATTCCGGTTAACTGGAGCACCGGTTAATCGGACCAGTCGCTTATTCGGATCAAATTCCGTCTTGTAACATAAGGCATGTTCGTTTAATCGGACCAGCCGGTTATTAGGACCAAAACGATCGCGTCCCGATGTGGTCCGATTCACCGGAATCGACTGTACTTTTATTTTCCTTTATGCCTCTGTTCCTGTAGAATCTTGCTTTTGATGTTATTCATATTAGATTTTTAAAAAAATGTTGTGCCTGGTAGCTGTATTGGAAATACATGTTGTTTTATACTTATGTTACCTTCTAAATTTAAAATTAAAAGCAGCACAAAAACTACAATCATATTTGTATAGAAATGTGGTCGAAATAATTTTTAGATGACTTTAAACAGATGCAATTCCATAAAGAAAAAGATGTAGGTTGTATGCCTGGGAAGTAATCTTGTTTACAACTGTGCAACTAATGCTATGATTTTCAACTCTAATCGACATATAAAACTAACATACTTGTTGATTTGTGCACCAAACAACAAATTTATACATTAAGGCGACAATGGATCATGAAAAACTTTTTTTTTATTCATTAACCAATTCATATTAAATTTTTTATACTTATACAGTGTTGTTTAGAGATGAAAATGCGAAATTTTAAAAAAATCAGAATGTAATTAATTAGGATATTAATTAAAATCTGTTTGTTAATTACTCTATTTAAAAATGCTCCATGAGCATCAATTTTTGTCTCAGATATCTAATTTTCTCTCTTAAGCTAGCTTTATATAGTTATAATAAAAGATAGTAGCAATATTTGATTTACAGTCATATTTATAAAAACTAGAAAAGAAATCAATAAAAATAGGTCATTTTATGCAAAATTCTATCAAAAAATGTTTTTGATTGTAAAAATTTTAAGTAATTTTAAAATAGAATAATGGATTTATTACAAAGTTTTATTCTACATATATAAATAATAATTTTATGAAATTTTATGAAAATAAACATTATGACGCATGACACATTTTGAACTTACCGGAACGACATGAAAACTTGCATTGAGACAATAGCATTTAAAGTTTTAATTTAACGTAACATTTCCATTGTTTACGTTTGAATAAATACTTATAACTCGGTTAATAATGATCGGATCAACTTACTTTTTTTTTAATTTAAAGCTGATGAGTTGCAGAATCATTTTCTGAAAGAAAAAAAGAAAATCGTTTTGGGGACATATTTTTGTCAGTCTGAAGGTCCATTGTCGCCTATAAATGGATATAATGCACTTAGAACTTCATGAGGGCTTAAATAAATGGATCTAAACAAGAAACAATTGCGTAAAAACTAGCAACTACGACCGACGTTTGGCACAAACTTGTTGCATCGGCACTCTGTAAAGCTTTTCACAGTAAACTGCCTAATTATAGGCGATAGTTTAAAGCTTTAATCATGTTATTCAGAATTGTATAGATGCGATGCTGAAATTCGACCCCAGAAATGCTCAGTTTAGAGACTAACACTGAAAACGCGGAACCTAATTCAGAAAAGTTTTCACTATCGATTTTCATTTGATTTCGAAACCCAAAAGTTCACTCAGTAGAATGCACCGAACTTAAAATTGAAGAGCATCTCTCTCAGGCATTAAATTGTTAATTTTGAGAAAAACATTGATTATTTGTTGGGAATACTCTTATATATTACTTCAAAATTTGTATTTTTGTATATTTAAATTAATTAAATTTTGTTTGTTACTCAATGCTTTATTTCAATTTACGATTAATTTATTTATATATTTATCTAACTTTTTATCTTATTTGTATATATATTTACTGTAATTCCCGACGTATAGGACGCAATTTTTTTCCCCATCAAAATACGCTTAAAATCTGGGATGCGTTTTATGCGAAACGAGGGAATTTCTTTTGATGAGTGGAGTGCCTTGGTCAATTGACTTTATCTCCTGTCGCAAGATGACTTATAATCAATGTTAATGTGCTCAGTAGTAAAAGTAATTAAGATAAGTTAAGTTTAGAGTTACAAGTTACTTCAATAAATAAAAATCAAGTTTAGAACCTTCAAAATATTGAAGGGTTAGAAAAATTTTAAAAATTAAAAAATATTAAGATTAAGTAAATTAAGATTAAAAAGCTGATGTTAAAAAAATTTAAAGATATTAAGTTGAAATTGAATAACAAGTTAAGGAAAAGGTGGCCCACAGCAAACAAGATGAAAAGTTTGCAAAAAGAGAAAAAAAATCCCTGTGCAGGGTCATACAATTCCTAACGAGATGATTGCAGAAATCTGCGGGGAAAAACTAAAAATATCAAGATAGGGAAATTTGGAAGATGCGACACCACCTAGGACCAAACCCACAACGTAGGGTTACCAGGTCAACGCGATGGCACTGCGATATGGCAGCACACAAGCAGGTGAGCAAGATGGGAAGAGTATCGCGGTAAGGGAATAAATGTTAGCTCCTAAGTAGACATGCCCTAGGGCGCTTACGATTAGCAGGAAGAGAATAATCGTAATCAGAGAATTCTGCTATTATTTCATTACCAATGTTCGGTAGGTTATCATAAAATTTCTTCAAACTTTTATGAGCCTGTTTCGTGAGTGTAGAGATGCCTCTCCTAATAGTCACATTCGACATATAACGGAAAGCTCGGCGAATTCGCCTGAGAGTTTTATTCTGGAGAACTAATTTATTAATATGAGTCTGTGCGGTGGAAAACCACACAGGGACAGCATAAAGCGCAACGGGTAATATACATTGTTTGTATAGTAAGACTTTGTTTCTCATCGAAAGATGTTTACTGAAAAATAAATTTCGGAGTTGCATGGTGACAGCATTGCACTTACTAACATTATTGGTAATGTGGGGTTTCCAAGTAAGTTTGCGGTCCAGAGTAACGCCAAAACACTTGACTGTGTTTTCCCATTCAAACGGGGAGTTATGAATATAGAGTCGCGGAGGACTGCGATAGCTATTATTGAATTAGATCGCGTGACACTTCGAGGGATTGATTTTAATTCTCCAGCAGGTAAACCAATGCTCTAAAGTGTCTATATGACGCTGAATTTGAATAGTAAGGTAGTGTATATTATTGGAATAGGAAAGGATAGCAGTGTCATCCGCATACATGGCAAGGAGAGTATTATCTCCCCTTGGCACATCATTGACGTAGGGATTGAACAGAGTCGGTCCCAGGATCGAGCCCTGTAAAATTCCCGACGTAATGTACCTGTACCGGGACAAGTTGTTATCTACTCGGACAGAGAAATTTCGATTAAGAAGATTATTATAAATTAGGTGAATAAGACAGGCTGGCAGGTGAATTTGAATAAGTTTATAGATAAGTCCCGGATGCCATACGTTGTCAAAAGCACACTTAATATCAAGAAACAGAGCAGCGGTAGGTCGTTTGTGCTGTAACCCATCACAGGCAAATTCCACTACCCTTAAAAGCTGTTGCGTCGTGTTATGTTCAGACCTAAAGCCAAATTGCTCTGGGATGATGATGTTATACTGGTCGAAGTGCTGAGTGATTCTGTTAAAAATAACGCGCTCCACCACCTTACTTAGGGACACATACGATAGCTCTGGGGTAGATTACGATCCCCACCTGGCTTGGGGATAGGGCTAATTATAGCAGTCTTCAAATATTTGGGGAAATAATTAAATTTAAGGATTGAGTTAACTATTACAGAGAAATAAATAATAATGTTAGTTGGAAGATTTTTAAGAATTAAGTTATTAATGTTGTCTATGCCAGGGGCCTTTTTAGCTTTAAGTTTTTGAATAATATCATAGATTTCGTTAAAGTTAGTGGGGGGAGTAGAGTCGGTTGGGTTGTGGAAAGAAAATTTTGAACAGTTGTGAGGACTAGACGATCGTTCTCCTCATCGACCAAGTCATAATTAGGAGAAAATTGTTCCCTATAGTTATCAGCGATAGTATTGACTTTGTCTAAGTCAGTCATAGCAACTCTACGAGGGCCTTAAATGGGCGGAAATTGCGTGTATTGTGATCTAAGTCGTCTGACAAATTGCCAGACGGTGTTATCATCAGGATTTAAGCCTTGAATGAAGGTGTAAAATTTTAGAATATCTTGGAACTGCTTCCAGTTAGTGCGGGTGGGGGGTTTAGGGTTTTTAATATCGACCTGCCGATCAAAATTAATTAATACTGAGAGATGATCAGAGTCAAAGAGATCTAAAGTTTCTATGGTGTAAGAGTAGGGGATATTTTTAGTGAGTGCAAGGTCGACAGTGCTTGAGCCCGAGTTATGGAAATGGGTGGGGGTGGAGGGGTCCATAAAGTTAATATTAGGATTATCGCTGACACATTTTTGAAGGGATCGGCCAGAACGACATATCCTATGGCAGTTCCAAGCTGTATTGTGTGCGTTGAAGTCACCAGTCACAATACAGTAGTTACTAGTATTAAAATGCTATTGAAATCCGAGCACAAAAAAGTTTTACTAGGGGGATATATACGGAGGAAAATAAAATTTTGGTGACTCTGTCAGGAAGAAACATAATAGATGTGCTCTCAACATTATTAGTGAATATATTATTACATTTAAAATGTTCTAAGCCCCTACAGACATAAATAGCAGTGCCACCGCGAGGATGATGATAAGAATTAGGGGGGGAGAGCGGTCAGTCCTATATAACGTATAATTACAGATATTAAAACGCCAAGGTGCGGAGAACTTGGTCTCCTGAATCAGGGCAACGTCTATATTGGAATTTTCCATAAACTCCCTGAATTCATTCATTTTACATCCTAAACTAATTGCATTCCAGAATAGAACTCTCAGTGAATTTACAGTGGATGAACTACTCATGACCGGTTGGTGGATCTAAGAAGAGTGCAATTTCGCGAAAGATGGCCACCATTTTGGAAAATATATCGGTAGGAGTGCGCATAATGGCTGCAAATTTTTTAAAGAGCTGGATGAGATCAGCTATGTTGTATTCAGACGTAAAATCTTTAAAAACTCGGATAATACAGTCAAAATCGAAGAAACTTTATTGTGGTCGTTCATCATGAGTAGTTTCTCCACTCTTAATTGAAGCAGCTGCAGCTGGGGCAGCACTAGAGATAGCTTCAGTACGCACTTTCAGATTGGATCTCCTAGGCGGGCTCTGATTGGAGGGATTTGGATCCGATCCCTGGGTTACCTCGGCACTTCTCACTTCACGAGGTGTCGAAGCAACGCTCTTAATAGCACTATCAACAGGTTTGCTGATTAGGGAGGTATTCCATGCCGATGTTTTTGGTGGCGGTGCGGGAATAAATACCGTAGGTTCCTTACTTTGGGGGGATTAGTATTATTTTGCTTGGACTTAGGGTCCTTAACTTATCTTTATTCTTAGGGTTCATGGGACACCCTCTATAATTTGCAGTATGGTTTCCCTTATAGTTTGCACAACAGGCATTCCCCTGGTAAATGGGATCCTCCACACTTAACGCATCGTGGGGAGAGTTTGCAAGTCATAGAAGAGTGTCCGAACACATGACACCTGTACGTTTTATGCGACAGTAATCAATATTATTAGTTGAAATTTCAGTCTGTCTAAATTTTCTGGTTTGTATTAATATGCATGTATAAATATACTATTGCATGTTTTTTGAGAGAGTGTGGTTTCGAATAAATCGTATCCATAAATGTTTTTTGTTCTGTAAAAAAAGTTGTACGGTTTCTTTTTTGCTTCATTCCTAAATGAGGGATTATTCCAGTAAAACAGTTCCTCTAGACATCTAAAGTTACGATTCATTCAATGTGCACCCAAGGTACATTTTTTCCCAGTTAAAAAAAATAAATTCCCTAGTTACATTTTCCCCAGTTAAAAAAATAAATTCCCTAGTTAATTTTTCCCCAGTTAAGAAAATAAATTCCCTATTAACATATTTTAAGGACATAAATAACTATAAAATTAGTACAGTAAATTCATGAAAAAAAAGTAGAAAATTTTTATCCTCAAAATTGTGTTATGAAAAAGGGGTGTGTCTCATACGCCGCTGCGTCCAAACTCCGGTAAATAAGGTATTTATTTAATTTTATTTATATTTTATCCTTTATTTCACTTATTTATCCTTTTTATAAACATTTTACTTTATTTTATTCGCCTATTTTCGTCTCCTTTCAATATATTCCTTATTTGTCAACTTCCTTGTTGCTGGATACTCCCAGGCTATACAATTTTATGTAGTAGGATGACGTAGTTTTCAGTTGTAATCGTCTAAACTAAGCCTGCACAACATACGGCCCGCCAGTAGTTACTCTGTGGTCCGCGGACCTTTTGTAAAGGCACATAATATTATAAATTTAAAAAAAATACAGTATATTATTTTTAGATTTATAACATATATATATATATATATATATATATATATATATATATATATATATATATACACTCATGGACAAAAAAATTAGCGCACCAAGAAGGAGTCGTCAAAATGAAACAAAATTTTACATACGTAATGACTACTTTGATATAAGTAAATGATAAGAAAATCAAAGAAAAAGAATAATTTATTTCAGAGAAAAAGGCAAAAGAACGGAGGAGTTAATACTCCGTTGAACCCCCTCTAGCGCGAATGCACGATGCGAAACGATCGGGCATTGAGTCATACAAGTTCTGTATGATATCTTGAGACATTTCGTTCCATATTTGCTGAAACCTTGCCTCTAGTTCGTTCAAACTCGTGGGATGCCCAACTCGTCGTCCCAAATGATCCCAGATATGCTCGATTAGAGACAAATCTGGGGATCGGGCAGGCCAAGGAAGGGTAGTAACAGTGCGGAGACAGTCTTGTGACACCCTTGCCGTATGAGGCCGAGCATTGGTCTTGTTGAAAAATGGCTCCTGGGAGCCGTTGCATGAGTGGCAACACATATGGTTGCAGGATTTCATGAACATACCGCTGGGCTGTCATGGTGCCACGGAACAATACTAGGGGTGACCGTGTATTGTAGGCAATGGCACCCCATACCATCACACCAGCTGTCGGAGCGATGTGTCGCTGTACAGCAAAGGCAGGATTGAAGCGTTCACCACGGGCTCTCCACACACGAACACGATTGTCATCACTGCCAAGATTGAATCTGGATTCGTCGCTAAACACGACCTGGTTCCATTCCGCTGCAGTCCAGTTTCCTTGTGCGCAGCAAAACTCCAAACGGAGGCGTCGATGGGTGGGCGTCAAGGGCAGCACACGTAATGGGCGCCGCGATACCAACTGTCCTTCAGCAAGGCGCCTTCGTATGGTTCGAGAAGACACAGAGGCCCCTAGTGAAGGTGTTACCTGTGCCTGGATGGCGGCCGATGAAGCAGTTGGCTGTACGCGTGCATTTCTTACGATGTGGTGGTCTACTCGACGACTGGTCTGTCGAGGGCGTCCTGAGCCTGGTCTTCGTGTACATGATATCTCTCGGGTCCACTGGTCCCAACACCTCCTCACAACACAATCAGAGCGGCCTAATTGACGAGCTACTCGCCTAGCTGACCACCCAGCTTCCATAATCCCGACGATTCTCCCCCTCTCAAACTGCGACAACTACTTATATTTTCTTCGAACACGGCGTAATGGCATGTCTATCTCAGCTCTTCCTTTGTAAATGATTCAGCACACTCAAACAACTTTGGTTACCTGTTTTATACTCCACAGAGTACGATGTTCAACGCCCTCTACCGGCTATACGTAATGCGCAATCACGCTGCATTTCTAATCATTTGCATATCTCCCTGACATGTACCTTCATTGCAAGTTTCGTTACGATCCCGCAATGATTTCTTGGTGCGCTAATTTTTTTGTCCATGAGTGTATTATATATAAAAATAATTACAAGAAAAAAAAAACTTTTTATATACCAGGTTTTTAAATTTTCTTTTCAACCATATAAACTTGACAATTCTATGTAAAAATTACTTTTAAAACTTTTTTGATGAATTATCCCATCAACTTGAGGTGACTGCCTACGTTGAAAATGCCATTTTTTGACTATTTTGATCAATTTAATTTTTTGCAAGAATCTTGTAATTCAATCTTTTCTCTTTTCAAAACAGTTTTGATTTTCATTCTACGTCAATTAGAAGCAGAGTTATAGCTAATTTAAAAAACATCGTCTAATACAAAATTTACGTGACAAACGACTTTAAATGCGTCCATTTTTTGACCATTTTGGTCAATTTTATTTTTTGCAAGAATCTTGTAATTCAATCTTTTCTCTTTTCAAAACCACTTAGATTTTCATTCTACAACAATTAGAAACAGAGTTATAGCTATTTTAAAAAACATCTTCTAATACAAAATTGAAGTGCCAAACAACTTTAAAGGCGTTTTTCTCAGAATTATGCTTTTCAGCACAAATCTCTACCGTTATCATGATATTTCAGATAATAATGCATATAATTTGATAAAATGTTCAGGAAATGTTTTAGATGCTATTGTTAATGAAATGACGTACAATAATTGATGTATAATAAATAGTTTTTTGTTCGGGGCTGTTTTTATAAGGAAAGGAATGACGAATTGGGGAAAATTTTCATATTGGAACATAAAATTGTCTGTATTATTTTTGCATTTTAAAATTTCTCTTAGATTGTAGTTCATTTTGAAGATAACTGCTATATGAATCATGTGTAAGAAGGAAATTAAAATAATAGCATTAGAATTTTGTTCAGAGTGATAAGCGTTTTAGCTAAATTTCATTAAAAATTACTTCAAATTGACCAATTTATAAAAAAGTATGGTAGTTACAGGAAAGTTTTTTTTTATTTTATTTTTAAATGCTGTTTTACCATTAGAGACCAAAAAATCCTTAAAAAAACAATTTTTTTAAAAAATTGGCTCCGAACTTAGGCAGTCACCTTGAAAGAAAATGAAGTTAATTGGAAGTTAACTTGCGTTTAACTTTTCGTTCCCGTCCCGGCCGATAGTCTAACTTTTTTGAAAATGCTCCATGCACATTCCATATCATTTAAAAAGCTTAATATTTTTAATATAAGTTTACCATATATTTATAAACATAATTGTGCATTGATTTTTTTCTCTTGTATGAATCTAAAGTCTTAAATATTTTTTTATTCTTCCTGTTATTTTCTTATGTTTTTGCACGTTTTTACTTTATTTCATGGTCTAAAACAGCGGTCGGCAACAGGCGGACCGCGGTCCGGATACGGAAGGTTGAAACTTGGACCGCCAAATATTATTAAATAACTTACTTACCTATTCATTTTAATTAATATTTCATAGATGTATATATATAGATGTTGAACGCCCTCTACCTGCTATACGTAATGCGCAATCACGCTGCATTTCTAATCATTTGCATATCTCCCCGACATGTACCTTCATTGCAAGTTTCGTTACGATCCCGCAATTATTTCTTGGTGCGCTAATTTTTTTGTCCATGAGTATATATATATATTACTTGGAAAATACTTCAGAAGTAGACTCTCTATCATCAACAATAATCCTCTCGAACCTACCACCCCAGCCGAAATTCAGAACGCTGTTACCTCGCATCCCAACAAAAAAAAGCTCCCGGCCATGACAATATATCTCACTCAGAAATTAAAAACTTATATCTGAATTGTATTAACTACCTCTCAGAGTTAATGGATAATATTTTTGAACACAAATACTTTCTTATTGCTTGGAAATCTGCGGTTTTCAGCTCTATTAAAAATCCCGGTGAGGATCAGTCTCTGCCAAAAAACTATAGGCCAATAAGCCTGATCTCCTCTCCTAGCAAGCTAGTCGTGGAACACGTGCTGTGACACAGAATCAATAAGTTCTTGGAAGAAAATAATGTTATTATTAATGCGTAGTTCGGCTTCCGAGCCCACTACTCAACAACACACCAGTTGCTCAGAGTCACGGAATTTATCCATGATGGTATCCAGAATAAGATGCATTCTGTAATACTATTACTCCATCTGGAGAAGACTTTTGACTGAGTCTGGCGTAGTGTTCTCGTTTACAAACTTATTACGCTTAAAACGAGAGCCTCAATTATACACTTAATACATTTCTACCTTCTCGGGAGATCCTTTAAAGTCTGTCATGCACTTACCCATTCTAGACCGCGCTAAATAAATCCAAGAGTCCCTCAGGGCTCTAAGTTAAAACTTATCCTTTTTAATATTTGTATTAACGACATTCTTGTTAAAATATGCCTTCTTCAATGGTTGCCGGCGCATGTCAACATTAAAGGCAAATCAATAGATACGTCGTTCCACCGATTAGGTATACGACAAACTAAAACCTGATAACTGATTGTCGTCTAATCGGTGACGCAATCACACCTTTCACTGATCAACTCAGGTCCGTATTTATTAAGGACTAAAGGAGCAGCAGGAGCTAACGCAATATGGCGAAAGTAGAGGCCCCAAAGTCCATTGTCACTCTTAGTCCGGCCCGACATTATAGGCAACGGGAACGCAGATAAACTAGCAAAAGAGGCTCGAAATCTCAATTAATAATAATAACGTCAACAACGCCAATGTCACTCTCTCAGTTGAAAATACCGTGGCCAATTACAAATTGAAGGAAACTTCGATTCCAATAAAGCACCAGCTCCACAACATCAATGGAGATTGTATTATAACTAAAACTATAGTCAAGATTAGAACAAGCCATCACAGAGGATTGAAAATTGAGAGAGAGGGTAGGAAAACCTATAGAAACTGTGATAACTGCCCGGACACAGAACTGACGACGGCATACATTTTTGATTGTCCAGCCATCCTTGCTGAACTGTTAAAAATTGCAGTCTTGTTTGAGAGACTGAACCTCTACGATGACAATATAGTGCAGATTGCCAGGGTCGTCATCTCCACCCATAGCACTATTTGAGTAGTCTTCATCATAGACACAACATCATCATCATCAACAACATGCCTCCTTTTTCATTCACTACACTAGCTATGTTTGTGGATGACACGACGATACTAGCTAAGCATCGTAATGTTAAATACATGCACAAATACCTACAGAGACATTGGAATCATTGAACGATGGTTCGAACGATGGAGGCTCAAGTTAAGTCCTTTTCAAACTAAAGCTTTTTTTCAGTTACAATAGAATTCCACCTCCTTCGGTCACAGTATGCGATCACCTGGTTCACTTTGAAAGAGTGGAAAATACATAGGAATTTACCTCGATAGTCGACTGACGTTGAAAAAAAATATAGAACATAACATTAGAAAAAAATTTTAAAGCCCTTAAAGAAATCGTCCAACTCCTATATCAGAATCGAATGGATTTTTATAATAAAATCCTCTTGTACAAAACCGTACCCCGTCCCATCCTGTTGTACGCCGTCCCTGTTTCAGGTTCAGCGGCTGACACCCATATCCAGCGACTGCAGACAATTCAAAATAAAACACTCCGTTATATTAGGAAGGTGCCCTGGCACCTTAGAAACGTGCTTATTCGTAGGGATCTGACAATCGAACCCATTCGGCAACACATTAAGGATCTCGCAACTCCCTTCTACAATACATTATATTCAATTGACAACGAACAAGTAGCTGATCTCCCCGACTACGTCCCAAGGGAATGCTATAAGCCACTTTGATTATTTAACCTAGTCTTCTTCTTCATTTTTAACATTCCCTCCAACCTCTTAGAAATTCTAAATTACAATACTCCGGCTCTTCTGGTTCTCATTCTGGGATGGATCGACCTCAAGACTATGTCATCAACTTCAGCTTATTCTCTGCCACCGTGTCTGCTTTTATTAATTCTGCCACATTAAATAGTTGTCAGTATTATATTTATACGTTTTTTTATTTATTTATTTATTTTAAATCTCTCTCTTTTTTTTTAACTTTCAATCAACACTTTTCTTTTAATCCTGAGAACGAAATTATAGCAACAAAAAATTATCCATAGTGAGCATATGGAGCTCTGCTCTCCGGTGCCTCGTTAACGTACCATGTCACTGCCAATATCAAAAAGTGTCGGCAATCTATTTAATACAAGATTTGAAAATTAGCTGTAATGAAAACGAGGATATCCGATGTAACTTCTTTCTATATTCACTATCTAAAAAGATGAATAATGACTTCGTCCTCAAAGACTTCAAAAGCATCCATAAAGATCTTACACATTAGGTTTTGAACAAAATTCAATTTCGCGATCCATTTCAATAATCGTTTCTGAAAGGCTGAGCTATTTAAAGAACTAGGGAGAACTTTTCCCTCTTGATAGATTACGATAGCAGAATGAAGGGTACAAAATTTAAAGATATTATTTGACAACTCTGAAACCATCAAATTACCCCAAGAAAAAAATTTTTAAGCATAAAATAGAATTTAAATTTTCTTTGAAGCTTTCTACATAATCATTTTTAAAAATTATTGAATATTCAAGATTTCGAAACTTGACATGTAATTGAAAGTGTTTTTCACTTAACTTTGCTAAAAGCATTTCCACATTTACTTGAAATCGATTTCTAAGAATGAAGCCATTACTTCGATATTTCTATTCAGTTATTCAGAACAATTTACACAACTACATTACTTGAAATTATTTTAATATCACTTTCAATGCTCGAATTTTTTAAGATACTTCTATGTTACCACTTAAAACAGGAATGTAGGAGTATTAAAGAATAAAATGGTTAAAGAAAATACTTTTTTAAAATTTCAACGAATTTTGAATTTCAGAAGTGGAATTTTTCCTTTTTGACCGTATTGTATACAGGTTATCATTCTAATATACAAAGAAATTTAGAAAATTGGCAGTATAACACGAAAGTATTATTTCAGAGTTTCTTATGTTGCCTTTCGAATTTTGTTACTAGAATCATAAGATAGCATTTTGTTAGTAGCATACAAGCTGATTCACTATAAATGTCGATAGTTTGCCATTTTAATCTCGACAATAGATGTCTTTGAAATGAATTTGTTCTCAAACGATAGTAAAATGTGCTAGAATTTTTTTTTATCTCGCCATTTGAGTTTTGTCATCACAACTATTACCGTTGTGGGTAGCATTTTGCTGTCAACCAACAATAAAATGGGATTTAAAATTTTGATAGCTTGCTATGTGAGTTTTACCATAGTAGCTATTTCAGGAAGCATTCTGTTGGCAGCCGACTACAAAATGTACTAGAACACTTCACATCTTACCATTTGAGTTTTACTACTGTAACTGTTTTAGGTAGCATTTGTTCGCAGCCGACAAGAAAATGGGATTTAAAATTTGGTATCTTTCCAAATGAGTGATTTCATCGTACCTATTTAGGGTATCATTTAGTTCACAGCCGACAATAAAATGGGATTTTAAAATTTGGTATCTTGCCATTTGAGTTTTTTCATTGTACCTATTTTTGGGTATCACTTTGTTCGCAGCCGACAGTAAAATGGGATTTGAAATTTGTTATCTTACCATTTGAGTTTTGTCATCGTAGCTATTTTGTGTAGCATTTTGTTCGCAACCGATTATGAAATAGGATGTAAAATTCGATATCTTGCCATTTGAGTTTTGTCATCACAGTTTTTCGGGGCAGCATTTTGTTGAAAACGTATATAACTTAGTAAGTTCAACTTTTTTGTCATCAAAATTTTGTTATTATTGCTATTTCATGAAGTAATTCCCTAAGCAACTATCACTGTTTAACAGTTACAATAGAATTTTTTCTATTTTGCATCTGCTTTTCAAACTCATTTCCTTGTAAAGACCTTCCGTGTAAAAACAACTCTTGCACTCAGCTTGAATATCTAGTTTTAAAAAAACATCAGCCAACACATTTATTTATCATTAAAAAGTGTAAGTATTCGGGGTTTTTAGCTTGCATTAATTAGTTTATCAGCGTACAAGAAAGGAAGATTTTTCCATTTCGCTACAACACGTAAAAATGGATCTTGAACAGCATTTAAATTTTTGTTTTATATAAAAGAATGTAGTTACTTCGATCATTTGTAAATATTTGCAATGTTTAACATTGCACTGGTCGCGTATATAAAAATTGCAGACAAGGTCGCGTGGTGTCTAATAGATGCCACACTACCTTATTTAGGTTTAGTGTATTCTACACTGCTGACGATTAAAATTGCAACACCACAAAGGAAAGCAAATACCAAAACTTTACTTATTGTACATATACAGCATAGTAGGAAGAAAACTTGATTAAATTTATAGACAATTTGGGGGTATAGAGGGTCCGATATTCGGACACACAGCTGTTGCCTCTGCCAGTTAAAACGGCTGTAACCCGGTTAGGCATCGAGCCGAACTGAGCTTGGAGGACAGATACGGGAAAGTCCTTCCATGCTGCTTCAAGTCTATGCCACTCTTCATCAATTATAGTGGCTGGAGAGCAAAGGCGGTCAAGTCTCTCAGCAACCCGACCAGATTTTTTTAATGGGTGAGAGATCTGGAGAATGTGGTAGTCAGGGCAACAGTCTAACACCCTCTGTGTCGATGCAGGCCAGGGCACAACGGACAACATGCGGTCTTGCGTTGTCTCGTTGAAAGATGACGTCTCCGAGGCCTCGAAGATAGGGCACGGCCACCGGCCTTAAAATCTGAGAAATGTAACGCTGGCTGTTAAGATTAGCGATGACGCGAAGAAGAGGAGTTCGTGACATGTACCAAATGGCTATCCATACCATCACACCAGGTGCAGGGCCCGAATGACGATACTGAGAATGCAAGCAGACCACGTGCGTTTTCCTCGGTGCCTCCAGACACGGATACGTCCATCATGATGCTGTACGCAGAACAGGAACTTGTTTGAAAAGACGAAGTGGTGCCAATCCTGTATCCAGTTTTGTTGTTGAGCGCACCACTTTCGCCGCGCGTTTCTATGCTGCACTGTCAAGGGAAGTCGCAGTAATGTTAATCGTGCAAATAGTCCATGCTGCTCCAGGCGTTGTCGCTCTGTCCGTGCGGATACTTATCATTCTGCAAAGAAGCCCATTTCCTGACTCAACGTCCATGATGTGGCTATACGATCCACAAGTACGATCTGACAACATGTCTGTCTTCCCGGGTGTTATGAGCGGAATGCCATTTAGATCCTGTATAGCGTTCAGTATGACCCTCCTGGACTCATCGATTCCATATGCGATAACGATCTAACATGATCTTCTCACAAACAATAAGCATTCATATGCGATTTCCATATGAGAAACCCGCTGCGCAACTTTCCTTTAATACAGAGTTTGAGATGCCGTTTCTCCCTCCTGCATGGTTCGATTACGCTTAAATGCTATTCATATACATTTCCCACCATCTTCTTCCTTTCATGTGAATTCGACGTTTGTATCATCCCTCCTTCATGGTGTTTCAATTTTAATGGCCAATGGTGTATTTGTAAAATTGAATATTAAAAGAGTAAGTTAAAGACATAATGGATGTAAATGAAAACGAATCAAATTTTTTTAATGCAATTTTCTAGGCATTTGTTACTATAAAATAAATTAAAGCAAATGGAGAAAAAAATATTTCTATAAGCAATTTTTACAAATGAAAACCAATCAAATGAAAAAAGAAAAATTTTAGAAGCAATCTTTACAATAGAATAAATAAAAATAAAGCAATTTTTTTTAAATGTATATCTATTGGCAATTTGTACATATTTGATGAAAGGCCAATCGGGTGTTTCGTTATATATACGTTTACTATAAATGAATGGTAGCAACTGCAGGAGTTTTGTTTCTTATTTATGACTCATATATAAATACTTCGCAAGTAGTGACATCTGCTGGGCTTATAGAGCAATCCGTCAATACGCAAAATGTAAACAGAGTGCCATTGGCGCCTGTGAGACGCCACGCGACCAGGGTAAAATAAAATAAACTACGTAAAATTATGTAAATCAGAATAAATCAGTATCTCAAAACATACAAGTGGAAACTTTTCATAACTGTTGAATGTAATGCATGTCTTGAAGTATATAAAAAAAACATAAATTTGGGGACAACCTGTTTGCATGATTTGTCAAGAAACATATAGCGAAAAGTAGTATTAGGTTGCAAATTCGTTGACAACGGTCACGAATCTTTCCACCACTACATTGTCTTGTTGCCTAACAAAAACCATTAAGTTCATACCAAAAATTTCAAGGCTTGTGCAAACTTGTTTAAAGCAAATTCAGTGCAACTTCTCTAAGGCTGTCAGTCATGGTTCCGGAAAAAACGTGGCCGTTTTGAGGCGTGGCCATGCAAAATAGGTTTCTTCCGTAACATTGTCTCTAAATGGAGTCTTTCATCGATTCTGAATAAAATAAGGAGTAGTTCATTAGAGAAGTTTCACTGTACACCTTAATTACACTGTGGAGTCTAATGCAGCGTTCGGGTGAAATTTTTTAGGAACTACTTAGCAACAACGGATGGCAAAAATTAGCTATATGTCATTAAATGACTGTTGCTAAACAAAAAGAAATCCATTATAGGTGGAGAAATCGTAAAAAAAATGTAGGAAAGGAAATTATATTCCAAAATGAAACAAAACAGCTTACATTGAGAAAAAGAGAAAAAAAAAATCAGGTAATATCTTCTATCGAAACAAAAGCGAGTTATTAACGTAGGATTACTTGCTTACCTCTTTTGTATGTATATATGTATGTATCTGTTATATATATATATATATATATATATATATGTATGTATGTATGTATGTATGTATGTATGTCAAAATTTTGACGGATTTTGGTACTTTTCTGCTTAACTGTTTACTGGTTGCCCAAGCGATACTGTCTGGGTTTGGCGCGCTGCCAAAATTATAACTGGCGACGACAGATGGTTTTAGCGTCTGAAATTTTGCTTCCTGGAGGACCGTTATGGAGGAACGCAATCCTATGCCAAAAAGGTACGAATTATACACCCAGCAGTAAAACAGGCAGAAAAAAAAACATAAAATAAGCCTGAAAATGGCGAAACTTATAAAATAAGAAACAAACATAGAAAAATATAATGCCCTACTGAAAAAAATCCCTCCAAATTTCCATCAAGTTCTATACTGTTTATAACGGATAATTTAAATGCTAATTTTATGTTGGACCCATCAGATAGTCAAATTTATCGACACATCCCACAACTCGAGTGATATCTCATATTACATGTTGTTCCTAATGCCCCCCTAGCTGGTGTTGGGTTTTAAAGATTAAATCCTTAATTATTTTAACTCCAGCACTTTGCTAACTACAATCGTAATGACAGTACGTCATATTTATTTTATTAAATTTTATAATACTCTGTAAAATATTCAGAGATTTATAAGTGAATCATTCCCGCATATCGGATATGTCATGAATCATATTCAAATATATGTGGCGCAGTAATTGATTGGATGGCAATTACTATAAAAGCTAGCCGCATTGTATTAAAGTTTGTTTTCCTTCTACCCTTCGCTGCTTTTCACCCAGTTTCCAGATGTTAATCAGTTGTACCATGTTAAAGTCCTGACATGGACATTATTCGTTTCCCTGTTACAACGCCAGCTTGGTGTATCTGCAAACAGATAAGTTATCTGTGTTATGTTATACTTTGTTATGTTATTCTATGTTATTAAATCTCTATTCTCAACTGAAACTCACTCTTAATTTCTCACTCTGCTACTTACATTTCTATGGCATGACTGTCACTTTAAACTCTGTATCAAAGTTCTGTCAGCTATTCTTTGAAACCACTGACTGATCATCAAAAAGGGTTATGGGCCCAGGTCACGCATGGCAAGCAGAGTGAGCGGTTGAATAAAAGTGTATAGGAATAAAAGTGTATTTATAATGGATATTACGTCTACTATCCAACCTCTAAATGGTCAGAATTTTGACCGATGGTCAATCGACATTCGTATGTTACTACTCGACAGAGGATGTTGGGGATTCATTGATGGTACCGAAACACCACCCCCAACTGAACAAGAGAAGGCGTTACGCGATTTCAAAATTCGTAAAGGGCGTGCTTTTAGTACAATTTATTTAAATATTACTGAAGAGTACAAACCAATTTTGCATGATGTAACTGATGCAAAGTCTGCGTGGGAAAAATTAGAGAAACATTTTAAACCCGAATCTCGTGCTCGAACTATGATGTTAGCTGATGAATTTTTAAATTGCCGCCCATATGAAAACGAAGTTATAGGACTTTTTGCCGCCAGGCTAAAGAAGATAGCATCTGATCTTCGAACTGCCGGTAAACCACTAGCAGAATGGTTGGAGGGATTCCAATTAATAAGATCGCTGTTGAATACCAAAGCATAGTTCAGGTTATTTACCGCTGGGATAACGAGAAATTCAATTTCGAACAAATCCTGCAAGAACTATTAACTGAGGAAGCCCGTATAAGACAGATAAAACAAGATCACGAAGTATTAGTAACTAGTACTTCGAAAAACAGGGAAAATAACGCCCCCCCAAAAAGGGAAACTAGAAAGTGCCATAGATGTGGTCAAATTGGGCATACCCAAAGGCAGTGTAGAAGTACAAATAAGATGAACCTACAACATAGAGATAATCAACCAGGGTCACTGTTTTTAGTTGAAGCAAATGCGGGAGAATATCAGAATAATAAGTGTTGGGTGTTCGACACGGCTGCAAGCAAGCACTTTTGTTGCAATAAAGATTTATTTTCAGAATATACGCCGGTAAACGACACTACAATGAGTGTAGCTATAAATGGAGTTAGCTGTAAAGTAGAAGGTAAAGGAACAGTTGTAATGCATTTTAAAAGGGGAAAAGAAAAGGAAATTATAATTTTAAGCAATGTTTTATATACACCTCGATTACGACGTAATCTTATGGCAGGCCCCCTTATAGATATACCTGGTGAAACTAAGTTCGTAGGAAAAAATGGCCGAATATCTGTATATAAGAAAGGTAAATTGTTATTTTGTGCTTTTAAGAATAATGGTCTGTATTTTATGTACCCTACGTATCCTAAATTAACAGTACATGCAAATGTTGAGAAAAGAAAATTAAAAGAGGTTAAAAATAGAAAACTCTTAAAAGAAGAATGTTTAAATTCTGAAGATTTAGAAGTTTGGCATAGAAGATACGCTCACATAAATACTAAATACATACTAAATACGAGTGCAAAAGAAAGCGTTAGAGGACTTCCCAAGTTTAAAACTCAAGATCTTAATTGTGAAACGTCTAAGATTACTAAAAGTCGAAGGACTACCTTTAAGAAGATAGGGAAAGTTAGATCAACCCGTCCCTTACAACTCCTTCATATGGATGTATGTGGTAAATTTCCAACTCAATTTATTAATGGCGAGTTATACTTTCTGTCAATCATTGATGATTATTCAAGACGTGTGACAGTATATCCCATTAAAAACAAATCTAATGTTTTTGATTGTTTTAACAGATACGTAAATAGAGCTGAAAGAATGTTAAACACAAAAGTAGTAAATATCAGAACGGATAATGGTGATGAATTTGTGAACCAGGAATTTAATGATTACCTAGAAAAACACGGTATTAAACAGGAACGTACGAATGAGTATACCCCTGAACAGAACTCAGTAGCTGACAGATTCAACTATACTGCGTTAGATGCTGTAAAAGCAATGTTGAAAGAATCCAATTTATCAAACGGTTTTTGGGCGGAAGCCTTGTTATGTTTTACATACGTATGGAATCGCATATGTCATGGTAAGAACGATAAAACACCATTTGAATTATATTCAGGAAATATACCTTCTGTTAAACATTTAAAACCGTTCGGAATTAAAGTATATGTGAATATACCTAAACAATTGAGAAACAAATTTCAAAGCAGGGCACATGAAGGCGTCATGGTCGGATATGGAATGAAAACCCGAGGTTATAGAATATGGTTACCCACTCAACTAAAGGTAATAGAAACTGCAAATCTTCATTTTTCCGAAGTACCAAATAGGGAAAATATAATAAATTCAGAGAAGAGATACACTTCAGAATATGAATCTGAATCCGAATCTGACGATAATGTTGACCAAAGTTTTAAATTACCCGAAACTCCAGAACGTAGTCGGAATGAACTGCTACCGTCTACATCAGAATCGGAAGATAGTCCAAAACCTGAGCCCAAAGATGAATACCTAAGGGAACATAATATACCAGCTCGTGAAGTACAATGGTTCAGAAAAGCCGTACTACGTAAAGATGCAAACCGATATAATATATATTATTCCTTCCTTAATAGTGAAGCAAAATTGAGATCCTTCAATTCTGTTAAAGATTATTGTCGGAAGCACAATATCAAGATTGACCCTGAAATCTTCAATTTTAGCACCACGAATTCTTATTCAGGACCAGTAACTAGTAAATAAGGTTTTACACAGCAAAATGAGCCGAGCATATGACTAACAATCCCTGAGGAACCCATAAAATTACCCACAAGTTTTAATCAAGCCATGGATACTCCCGAAGCTAATTGCTGGCATAAAGCTATGCTTCAAGAAATAAAAACCATGGAAGAACGAGAAGTATGGGAACTCGTTGAAAAACCAAATGCAAAAGTTTTGGGTAACAGATGGGTATATACTTTGAAAAGGGATGTTCAAAATAATGTTATATTTAAAGCTCGTTTAGTAGCTCAAGGTTTTCTTCACGAAACGTATGATGAAGTTTTTTCGCCAGTCATTAACTTTGCTATAATAAGACTTTTTTTCTCAATTTTTATTAGTCATTTAAAATGGAAACATTGTCAATTAGATGTAAAAGCTGCATATTTATACGCATCATTAGAAGAGGACATATATATGCAACAACCTCAAGGTTTTAAGAATAAAGATAAACCAGGGTATGTTTGCAAATTAAAAAAAGCTCTTTATGGCTTTCGCCAGAGCGGGAGACAATGGTATTTTGAAATCCATTCTAAATTGAAATCTTTACATTTTGAAAGTTTAAATTGGGTAAATTGTGTATATACATATAAATCTAGAATTATTTTATTGCTATATGTGGACGACATAATAATTTTAGGGAAAACTGAAGAATTTATAAATGAAATTGTTAACATTTTAGAAAATAACTTTGATGTGAAAATATTAGGAAAACCCAGTAAATTGCTAGGTGTGAAATTCATAGGAGATGAAAACCATTTAAAAATCAATTAATCTGAGTATATAAATAAATTGTATGATCAATATAAGAAATATAAAATTCCTATTGTATCATTACCGATAGCCAAAGGTGTTATAATATCAAAATCTCAGAGTCCAGTTACTGCAGATGAAAAAAATGAAATGTTAAAATATCCATATAGAAATTTAATCGGAAGCTTATCTTTTATAGCGTCAAGAACGAGACCAGATATATCTTTCATAATAAATCGTTTAAGCCAGCTCCAAAACAACCCTTCATTTCATCATTGGACAGCCTTGTTAAAAGTACTCGGTTATTTGAAAGCATCTGAGGACAGTCTCAACCTTTCCAGCATGCCAAACCTGGACGTTACCTGTTATAGTGATGCAAGCTTCGCCGATTGCATAGAAGATAGGATATCTACAAGCGGATTTATTTTATTTATAGGGAATGCACCAATCTCCTGGAGGACAGCAAAGCAGAAATATGTAAGTCTTTCCACAATGGAAAGGGAATTTGTTGCTATGACCGATGCTGCCAAGGAAATCACATGGATCGTGAGAGTACTTACAGAATGTAAAAATCAAGAACTCATACCTGTATGTAAATCTTTCTACAAAACTTTAAAAGCAGACAATAACGCTGCAATATTCTATGCTAATTCACCCCTTGAAAATTCAAAAACCAAACACATCAATATTAAATATCACTTTATTAGAAACTTAATATATGAAAAACTGTTTAGTGTAGGGCATGTAAAAAGTAAATTTAATTTAGCCGATATCTTTACAAAGCCTCTAACTAAGACATTTTTAAAAAGTTTTAAAGATAAAGTTTTTGTGTAATTCAATATATAATACGTATTTGTTATGTGTTTTTTTAAATGTTTAAATTGAAAATTTTGTTTTTGTGAATATGTATGTTTATATATCACAGTACTGGAGATGGCAGGCCTATTGTTGGGTTTTAAAGATTAAATCCTTAATTATTTTAATTTCCAGCACTTTGCTAACTACAATCGTAATGACAGTACGTCATATTTATTTTATTAAATTTTATAATACTCTGTAAAATATTCAGAGATTTATAAGTGAATCATTCCCGCATATCGGATATGTCATGAATCATATTCAAATATATGTGGCGCAGTAATTGATTGGATGGCAATTACTATAAAAGCTAGCCGCATTGTATTAAAGTTTGTTTTCCTTCTACCCTTCGCTGCTTTTCACCCAGTTGCCAGATGTTAATCAGTTGTACCATGTTAAAGTCCTGACATGGACATTATTCGTTTCCCTGTTACAACGCCATCTTGGTGTATCTGCAAACAGATAAGTTATCTCTGTTATGTTATACTTTGTTATGTTATTCTATGTTATTAAATCTCTATTCTCAACCGAAACTCAGTCTTAATTTCTCACTCTGCTACTTACATTTCTATGGCATGACTGTCACTTTAAACTCTGTATCAAAGTTCTGTCAGCTATTCTTTGAAACCACTGACTGATCATCAAAAGCTGGAAGTTACATACCAGTTCCATGCAGGCTTCGGGCTGAGTAGTGCGACTCCAGTTTATAATATCACCACAAGGGTCGGAGTCCAACTTGGCTAGGTGCCACCACAATTTTGTCCGAGCACCCCCAGGGGAGACATCTGGAGGAAGTCATACCTACCCCAATCACTGACCCAATAAAAGGATTTTTCGGTCTAAGGATTTAACATATTCCTATCCGGCCTAGACACGGAAGTATTTAATGGCGCCTTTCGGGATTCGATCCGAGCTCCCACAGTACCGAAAGTCGACGCTCTACCACTAGACTATCTCCTGACCTTCATATTTCATATTTCTCTTTAAAAAATGTTAGACGATAAAAAAATATATATTTTAAAATTTAACACAAATGATTCCAGACTCAAAAAGTAATGACTATAGTATTTATGGACATGAGGCAAAATTAACCAAAACGATTTCCCTATCAGAAGTAACAGTTCATCAATTTTGAAAAATACTACATTTCGCAGTGTGTCTCTTCTTCCGTCCATTTAGTCCAAATTCTTGAAACAATCATTTGCACCACGAGATACGAGACAAGAAAACAATTGCCACATACAGAAAAGAGTCGATCAATTATGGCGCCAAGTTTTAAAAACGGCGACTTTAAAAAGTTTCGAACAGACTCTTAACACTTTGAGGGGCGCCTTTTGCAGAGTGCAAACGCCTAAATCCAGTATTTTTTTCACTTTCGTTCAATGTTGTTCAGTTAATTAAGCAGAAAAATGGCTAGTTCTGCCATCTATTATCAGTTTAAAGAAGTAAAAACATTTTGCAACCTTTTATTAGAGAATTTTTCAAGATTTTTTTAGTTTAAAAATCGGGAAAAAATCCTGCATCGTGCAAACGATGGGGGTTGTTGCCACTGAAAGCGTTAATTATTGAATGCATCTGTTAGAAATAGTCTACATAATAGACATTTTGGAAAAAATATGTATTTCTTTAAACATAAAAAATTTTAAAATTACAAAACTTGACAAAAGTAGATAAGTAAATAAATTTGAGTATAATTTGTTATGTAAAAAAAATAATTTTTAAATCATTCTTCGAGACTTTATTGTGGCAAATTCTTCGATTTCACATCTATAATTTATTGTTTTTTCAGACCGGCTTTTCTGTAGAAATGATTGGTAGCTCGTTCAGTAGCTCTTGAGTTGTTGTTGTTCATAGATAATTCTTAAATGTTTTCAGTATAGGAAAACTACGCTCGGCTACTGCTGGAGATAAAGTAAGTAGAATTACACTGCTCAAAAAAAATTAGGGGAGCAAGCAAAGAAGTTGAGAAAACCGTGCGAAACAGCCACGTATTGGCATAAAATGGATAGTACACGTGTATCAATGCGCAATACAGAAAAAAAGAAGTAAAAAATTTGTAATTAAGCTTTAATTCTTTGAAAATATGGAAAAAACATGAAAAGATGATTTAGGGCAACAATTTGGTTACATGTAAACGATAAAAAAAGTACTGTTTAGAAATTATGCAAGATTTTCAATACGGCGTGTGGTCTCCTCGAACAGCTAAGACTGCTGCACACCTGTTTTCCATGGATGCGATGATGTTATCGATAAGACTTTGGGGAATACTGTTCCACTCCTCAAGAAGTGCAATCTCCAAGTCTCGGAAAGTAAAAGGCCTTGGTCTCGCAGCAATGCGTCGTCCGAGCATGTCCCAAACATACTCGTTTGGATTCAGGTCAGGAGAGTACGCTGGCCATTCCATACGCTGTATTGCTTCAGCTTCAAGCATGTTCTCCACAAGACGAGCTGTATGCGGTCTGGAATTATCATGCTGGAAAACAAAGGAATCTCCAATGGCTGCAGCGTAAGGTATGACATGAGGTCTCAGTATATCGTCTGCATACCTTCGGGCCGTCAAAGTACCATTCCGAATGGTATGCAGGTCCGTACGTCCACCTATGCTGCTTCCACCCCATACCATAAAACCAGCTCGTCTGTATTGTGACCTATCACGAACGAATGTGGGGTTATTTCAAGTGCCCCTTTCCCTCCATACCAAAACACGTCGGGTGTCACACTCCAGACTGAATCGGGACTCGTCTGTAAACAGCACTTGGCTCCAATCATGTTGCTCCCAATCTCGCTGTTCAGCAGCCCATCTTCTTCGGGCCGCACTGTGGCATGAGGTCAACGGAATGCAGACCAGTGGCCTACGTGCATAGAGACCTCTCTGATGAAGCCTATTACGTACTGTTTGTCTGGACACCCTTCGTCCTGTTGCCAAGAGCAACTGTCTTTGCAGCTGAGTAGCATTGCCTGTTCTGTTTCGACGAGCTGTTAACAGTATATACCGGTCATCAGTTACTGTAGTGGCGCGTGGCCGACCTTGTCCTGGTCGACGTCTAACATTCCCTGTTTCTTGGAATCGATTCCACAGCCTTGCAAAGACACTTCTGGCGACTCCAACAGCGTCTGCGACAATGCGATGTGTTTGCCCGGATTGAAGTCTGCCTATAATACGCCATGCTATGGATTCCGGTAAATCACGTTGTTGAGACATTTTCAAATCACCTTTTCTCAAAGAGAATAACTACTGAGTAATCGAATTTCACAGTTAAGGCAGTGAAATAGACGTTTCTGCATCATCCCTATTTCCGCCCTTATGTCCTTTTCTGGTTTTTGACGTCATGAACTTTGATTTGCATATGAAGTTTTCTTCTTCTGTTTCCTGCTAGGCTTTAAATTATGGATGATTTATTTTATGTTTCTTATCGGTGTAAGTATTTGCGTAATTTCGTTAAAACCATGGGCTCCCTTAATTGTTTTGAGCAGTGTATTAGAGCTACAACAACGTTTGGAAATAGGCATTCAAAATTTAATTCTCATATTCTCAAATTCGAGAATTTAAAAAAATATATATTCTATATATTCACTTATATTTCTAAATTTCTATGAACTTCTTCATTCATTAGATTAAACTATTAATATTATTACGAATTTTGTAAATATTGTATTTTGTTTCGTTAAAATGGCTTCTATGGGATAGCTCCTATAGCTAAGTATTTAACATGAGAATCTATGGGAATCTCGCAAAATATGAGAGTTGTCGCCAAATTGGCTATAGATTTAGTGACCTTCTTTTTGGTAGCCAAATTTGTCGATATTTCGCCAAATGGTCGCTAACTTTCCGACTCAACCTGTCTGGAATCTTCTAGAAATATCTAGCTGAGACTGACTCATATGGGCCGCTTTGGAAATCTATAAATGTACCTGACATTGGCATTGGAACTCAGCTCAATTTCCTAGTGCGAATCGAATGTTTTGAAACTGCGTTAATTGGCGTGTATTATATTGAAAACTCTGGTATCCTGACTTGTGTTTTTAGAATTACCTGCTGTATAGAAGACAGTTATTACGAGTTTTATGTCTGAATTTGTGTATCAGCCTGAAGAATTTACAGAAAAATAAATTTATTTCGTGTGAACTTTCAGAAGATATTTTATTCAATCCTAACTATCCCAGGAAAATGAAACAATATTTTTTCGTTATTCGTTAAGATTTTCGTAATTTTACTCTGTCTTAGTTTGGCGACTGCTTCAATTCAGCGCCTAATGTGGTCGCTTCGCCACATCATATATGGAACCGACTCTGGCCACACTATATAATCTCGAAAAATCATAAAAGCATGCACGAAAAATTATTGTGGTTCAAAAGGTAACGGAAAAGTAATTTAAAAAAAATTTCAGTTAAATAATAAAGTATTTTTCCATACATTGTATAAAGTATCCTAATTTATCGGCAACATCCCCTATTTTACATATTATAACCTTAGTTTGAAATTCTCAACCCAAGAAATTCTTTCTATCGCGTTGTTTTTGTGTCGCAGATTATGATACTTGGCGTAAAAATGCAACAAACGCGACAAACAGAGCAGGAGGATTTTTCAAGGGAAATAATTTTTAAAGCATAATAAAGCCAGCTTGCCTTTCATTATCGTTTCGAAAATTGTTTCCTAATTAATATTCTGATGCAATTAGTTCAACTTTTATTACGAGTTTTCTTTAAAGACTTAAGGGTAAAAACATCGGATTACACAAAGCGACATTGGTGAAATGCGAGGTTAAAAATCAAAACGTCCTTACGACATTAAAAAAATCGTCATTATGGAAGACAATTATTCATAACAATGATTAAAATTTTAAAAAAAAGAGATTCATTGCAAAGCAGTTCCTTTCGCAAACAATTTATTTAATAGCAATGGTTTAATGATAACCTTTTCAATAGCGTTGTTTTCACTTTAATTACATGATCTTGCAGTGATGTATGATTTTAAGTCTAAAAATAAAATGTCCCCAAAATATGCATTTTGCATTATCTTAATTAGATAGGAGAATTTACGATTTGCAATTCATTTCTCTATAACTTATCTAAGATAAGGGATAACTTCAGAGTCATTAGAACAAGTGGGTTTGTAGTAAGACAAAGAGATAAGCTATCAATGTTTAATACAGCCCATCAAAAGCCATTAATTTTGATATTCAGATTATTAAATGTGAATGAATGAATTTCGCATAATTAATTGCCTATTCACAATTAAAAATATATTTAGAGTAACAGTCGGGTTTCAGTTTTATTATTCGAAAATTTACTGTTAACGATTAAGGGAACAGGGGATTTTCAATCTCGTTCTTCATTAATTTTCAATATTTTACTCTATATACCCCATGTGTATAATTAATATTCTATTCTACTACATTGAAGATACTTAGAATTCACAAATAAGTATTTTGTGGAGTAATAAGACCTGTTTATCAAAAAATTCTTCAAAAATGCTATAATTTTTCAAAAGGCTCCGTGCGTATTCATTTACTTCTGATATCTTCCAAATTTCTCAGAATTATTAATTGAAGTGTTTGTCATAAAACGATGCATAATTCTTTGAAATCAAAACATTTTTCAAATTTATAGACCATAAAATAAAGTAAAATCATAAGAAAATAACAAACAGAATAGAAAAAAAATTTATTTAAAACTAGATTCATACAAGAAAAAATTAAATGCACATTTATATTTATAAACATGTGATAAACTTACCATACAAAATAAAAGAATTTTAATTAATATAGAATGCGCATAGAGCTATTTGAAGAAGTTGGTATTTCTAAAATTGTCTTGAAAACAGGCATTATTCTGCCAAAAATTCCATATTTTGAATTCTAAGGGTTTATGTAGAAAAATAGGAATTTAATGATTCTCATTTTGTATATAGAGTTAAAAATTTAAAATTAAAAAATTCGAATTTGAAGGTCCCTTGTCCCCTTAGAAAGGAATTTTTGTGGGGAGGAGAAATTTTATAGACTTGTGTTATATTTTAACACTAAAACAGTCCAAGAAAGTGAAAATGGCTGGTTTTGGTCGGTAGAAATAGGTCATCTAAATATTTGTCAGTGGTCCTATTTCTAGAATAGTCAAAGTATAAAAAGAAAGCTCTGAGCTGTACTGTACAATATTTTACAGTTTTATTAAATTTAATTATTTATTTCATGTTCGTCTTGATAAGGGCTGTACGTTATGCCATCGTGGCAACACGTTGAGGTTCGGACTGGGGGTGCTCAGTTCGAATCCCGACGAACGTCATTAAATACATTTTTGTCTAAACCAGAGATGGGAATGTTAAATCCGTAGGCCGGGAAGTCTTTCAAAGAGGTTAGTGGGGGGAGGAAGATGCGAGCCCTACATATGTCACTCCTATGGGGAACAATAGACTATACACACGGATTTTCTACTTTCATTGGGTAAACTCCGTAAATTTGAAGAACACATTGTGCACTGCTATCATTGCACAAAAAAGTAACCATCGATATAATTACAAATATATTAAAGAAAATAAAAATCATTGTTTTTCCTTGCTTATAATTTCAGTTTTAAAGAAATAAGACCTCAAATTTAAAACAATCTTGCGGAATATTGGAAAAATTATTCTTATTATTACTTTAATTTTTACATCTAATAATTTTAGTAAACGGTCAATCCAAATAAATTTCAATAAAATACAATAATATAACGTGACATTGACTGCATCCACGTTTTCATTCACAAACCTAATATCCTGGGTAATTTTAATTGAACAATTAATGAGGGCCCAAGGTAGCCTAGTGTTAACGCGTCGACTACTCAGTTCGAATCCCGACAAGCGCCATTAAATGTATTCGTGTGTAGGCCGGATAGGGCACGTTAAATTTCGCAGACTTAGAAGTCCATCTGTGTTGTCAGAGAGGATAGGAGAAGATATCTCCCCTTCGGTGCTTGGTCAAAATTATGGTGGCATCTAGCCTAGTTGGACTACGACCCTTGTGGGGCTATTGTAAACCGGCAGTCCTCAGCCCGCAAAGGTCTATATCAGCAGTAGTTAACCTGGTCCCTACCGCCTACTGGTGGGCGATTCAAGCTTTCACGGTGGGCGGTGGGAATTCCTGTCCGTTGTTACAAATTTTGTTCTTCCTCCATATATCGAATACACTGCTAACGCATTCACGAAATTGACTTTTTAAAATATACTTTTTGCAATTTTTGTTTTGAATTCCATCTCGAAACTTGGATTACGGGTAATAATTCACCGGACACTTCTCGAAGTATATTCGTGGACGAGGAAACAACGAATGAGCTCCGTAGCCATCCGTAACTATTTTTGTATAAATATACATAAAGTATAAATACAAAAGATAAATTTAAATACATATTTTTTTGCAACCGCCCCCCCCCTCTAAAATTTACTTCGCACTTGCACTAAATTAAGTCACTGAGGATATGCACCGGGGGGCGGTAAAGAAACTTTGCCATCAACAAAGTTACAAAAGTGGGCGGTAGGTATTAAAAAATTGACAACCCCTAGTCTATATGGACCTGGTATGGAACTTCCGACCGGAAGGGGGGGGGGTTAGCAACACAACAATCGTGGTGTTGAACTATTTTCAGATTATGCAAGAGTGCCGGTATTCTTTATCTGTAAACTTCTTTCTTAAGTGTAAATGCTGTCCTTATTCGGTGTTACTTACAAGAGGAAACTTCCTAAGAAAGGATTAATACTTTTCTAATTTTCATCTAATACCATCAAGAGGCACTGTGACTACGAACGCTTTTCTGCCATTAATATCGTCAGTTTAGCAGAATGAAATAGGAACTTACATGGTTCGAGCCCAGATTCGATTTTGAAGATTCAGTATCATCTCCTAAAGTACAGGAAACTTGTGAAAAACACAAAATACGCAGGAACTCTAAGCTTCTTATTATTCATAATATTTAAAATAAAATTTTATTGTGGATAGTAAGAAGCTGTGGGTTTCTGTTTTATCATTTAATAAATATGTTAATTAAAAAATCTCAAAAAAGGAACAATTTAATATTTTTAGCGTATGAAGCCACATGTAAAGCGTATTGCATTTCAAATACCGCATAACATCTTCTTTAACTGTGAAAAAGGTTTTTATGTCATCTTATCCAGAATCCCGGTGATATTGAAAGTATTGTTACTCTTAAAAACTCAGACATCCCTTCAGGTAATACAAAACTTTCCATTTCCTTCTGATCTAAAGCACTTTATTCAAAATGTTCGTAGAGAACCTCCATTTCCGAAAGTACTCAGGTAGAAAAGAACAGTTCTAGGAAAAGAATGCGGCTTTCGCAGAAAACCTATCATGGAAAACAATACTACACTATCTCAAAAGAAAGAATTGAGAAACTATCATATCGGACATATTTTCGAGAAAGCCATGTTGAAATATCCTTCCAAAAACTACCGAAATTTAAATGTATTGTGCACAATTACGTCAGAAAAATGTCAATTTATGTCCTCCTTTATAGAGACTTTAGAATGTCGTATCATTTTCCCCATGTTAAAATTTGGTTGTTTCGAAAAATGCTTTAGGTTCAAAGCATCTCAGTTACGCTTTCCCTCTTCCCTACAATGGATCAGAAGGTAAAGTTTTATATAAGGTTTTGAAAAACATTTCTTCAGATTAAAGCTCACAGTTTTACTTATACATGAAATTGAACTAAGATAATTCGTTCTTTAGTTGTTGTAGATCTACATTACTTCGATTATCCATTTGTTAAACCCATGTGTAGGTTTACGCCTAATGTATGTCATTTCAATCTATGAATGAGAAATCCCTATTTATACAGGCTGTATACACAATGCCTGATCCCATTTCCCAGTTTCTCAGTGTTTTGCACCACTTTACACTTTGGACACTTTTAGAAAGCAGTCGCCTTGTTTCGACTAGTGACGGGCCAAGCTTTCCTATTGAAACATCTCTACCATATAACATATCATTTCAGAACCCTTTTTCAAGCTCTGTAATCGACCAGAGAGCATGGACTTTACCCATATATACTGTCTTGCCCCGCTTTACCTGCAGCGCGGGAGAGATATTGGATAGCTAGGAGACATTTGAGTTCACGGACGTTTAAGTTCTCTTTTTTTGTTTGATCTTTTTTATAGTCTGGTAATCCGCCATTGGAAATTAGTTTAAAAAAACACATTTTGTTTTGTGGCAGTTGGGAATTAAAGAGACTACGGCTTTCAAGTCGTACCATAGACAGTAGTACTATGAAGTTATAAACTAAAACTAAATCATTATATGGATATGATGCCCTTCTAACTAGTAGACACCTCAGCTGTTATTTGCTGATGTCCTTATAACTACTAGTCAACTCAGCTGTTATTTTCTCGGTCATACTCTCTTTGTCATCAGTTACGAGTCAAACCTCGTTCGTTGCCCTGCGGATTCCCCTGTTTCGGATTTAGCACATCACCTCCTAAACTTCAACACTTGACAGCATATTCCTTTCCTTTTCAGTTCATTGTCAGGATGTATATAGGTATACAACTCACCGTATTACGGGTGCAATATCTGCTTACCTTATTATGAACTACTTAGACGCATTGTTGTCCATTCGCTTCACTTTTTATTAAACTCTGATAGCTGAATTACAAGGTTTCATTTCGTCCAAAGAGCAGTAGTGTTCAAAGTCTCTCAATTAGAGTAACTCGTTTCCTACGGTCAACACTCGCCGCTTACGGTGACGGTCAGTATTGCTATACAGAATTCAAACTTGGTAGAACGGCTGTTGGTCCCTAAGGAAGCATTCTGATGTAATACCTAACTGCCTCGATTAAACCTAAATCCATTCAGAAATCGATAATAAGATTCAACGTCTGGACCAGCGGTTTTCAACAAAGTGGGTGCCACCCCCCCCCCCCCCCTTGGGGTGGCATGGTATATATTTAGGAGGCACAGATGGTTAGCCAAATATATGTATAGAGCGTATATTACATGCGTTAGTTACGTTTTTAAGGCCTGGGGGAGTCGTAGGGTCTGAAGATCATCCATAGGAAGGGCTCAGGCATAAAAAGGTTTAAAACCACTGATCTGGACAATCACACTACTGGGACACTTTCACTGAGCAATGACTATGTTGTTACTGGACAATAACTATGATCATCTGGGCTAACTGCTGCAACCTAAGTATTTTACTTCTACCAGCTCCTGCGGAAAGTCTACTAAAATGACCTGCAAGCTATTCCGACTGAGAATATAACCGGCAGCTCGAACTACTTTGCATTTACTGCAAAATAGAGATAATTTTGGAACGAAGGGTTCCTTCTTTACCCCTTGATAATTCTTCTGATTGGTTGGATTAACGCATTAGAGTTATCCTTTGCTAAACGAGGGTTAAACCGTGCACTCTCATGCATTTACATCTTCGACTGTGGGTTCTTCTTTATCATCTAAGGGGAAGGTGGCATGAGACTTTTGCGAACTTCGGAGAAAAGAGAACATAGGCAATAACTAGTGAAATACTGGCTATGCGTTAGGGAAAGAGGTCATAATATGTATATGGTAGTCAACTAAAAAGAAAGTATCTCATATAATTTTAGATCTCAAAGATATTTTGTTATCTACAAGTGGTTCATAACACCTGCTTCCCTTACGAATGTAAAATGGTAAAATACCTGTTCGTGCGAATCTCCTGCTACCATGTCGAGCTTGAATCAAAAGACAAGTTGTTTTACATTAGCAATAGAATATACTTTAAAAGGACTGATGAATACGAACGTATATGTCTATTTTGAAAATGTGGGAAACATGGGAACCGTCCTTTTTAACGTATTACAAAGTTGCTTTAGGGGATATATTAAACTATTAACGGATTTAAAGGAAAATAAACTGGTTTCAACTGAAAGTTTTCTTTTAAAGGCTTTGTCTTAAAGGCTATATGAATATACCTCTTAAGTATTCCCGTATTAGCTGCATTTACCAATATGTGTTAACTTTTCAAGTAAAGATATTTTCCGAAACCAGAAATATGTTCTATGGGGGTGGCCCAAATGAAACAGAGACCTTTGTGTTTGCCACAGTGGTTAAATTCTCAGAGCTTTGCGTCTGTACTGGTAAATGCACGTTGTTATGTCATAAAGCAAAGGTGTTATCGTCGGAAAGTGTCAGAGTTCTGTTTGCAGCAGCTTCAACATGCTGACTTCCTACGGACATGGCATGGATTCGACCAAATAGGCATAGCGACCAGTTATACTGTTAGCGGTTATCAGCAGTTGTTAAGGGAGCCGAAATTTACTGTCGCATTAAGCATGTCTATGGACGATAGCGTTTGTCATGGTGTGCAGTGTTCAGAAGGTTAAGTGAATTTTGTAAAAGACATTTGAGTATGGGACACGTCGAGACATAGGCGTAGCGTTGTTCTAACTTTTGGGGGTGGGGGGGCATGTCTTGAATTCAGTTAGGGCCCTCCTCAGGGCACTGACTGCCAGATGGTCCTTAAGATATGAAATATTCTGATTTTTTTTATTGAATAAAAATAGAATTGATGTTTGAGTAGTATTCAAACGTTATACAACGAGAAGAATAAATATAATGCAAATAAATGAGAGAAAAAAATATAGCATGAAATTTTTGCTATGGATCATATCATTGCTAAAAACTATGTCATGGCTAAAGGTATAATCGGAATTTTCAGTGTCACATTTTTAAAAAGCGGGTGAAAAACCAACTCTCTTAAAACAGTCTTAATTGTAGACTCTCTTAAGTCTTAATTGTAGACTCTCTTTCTACAATTTTCCGATTTTAACTGAACGTCTATTAACGTTTTAACTTATTTCAAGTTAAGTTGGGGAGAACCCTCCCTGCGTCCCCCCCCCCTGACACTATGCCTATGGTCCTCGACCATCTTCCTTATGCCAAGACCTTGTCGCCCTACAAATATTATATCTTTAGTCTACTGGAAAAGACCACCGTTTAGCTAACGATGTAGAGGTCCATGACTCTGTTCAAGACTGTTTCCGCCAGTCTTGAACGGACGTTCTTCGCTCAGGGTATCCAGAATCTATTGAACCGCTGGGACACTTATTTGAACCAAGAAGACAATTATTTGTATTGCATGTACCCCATTTATCCCTATTACTTCCAGTATGTTCAAACATTCCCACCAATAAAATATTATAGGGAAAAAAACTGAAAGTCTCACTTCCATGTGGGCCGATTTTACGCATTTCAGTGAATAGACCTAACTACATGTTTGTGTAAGGACTTGTTTGTGTCAGCCAAAAAAAATTATGCATTAATGGATACTACTTTTTATGTATCTTTATACATCAATAAATCTATTTCTAAAAGGAATCATCATAATATCTACACGTATGGCTAATCAAAACTGGAATGGCAGTGCGAGCTAACTAAAAGAACTACTTAAGAAAACAAACTCTCAGACAAATTTCAGCTATTTATTTAGTTCTCTGCATCGTCTACTTATATAACAGAATAAACATTACTTCCTGCGACTCCACGTTTATTACTGCGTAAGTAAACCTACCATTCTCTTTACATTATTAACTCTGATTGCCAGATTGTATTATTTAAGATTAAAAGAAACAGCAGACGACTTTGTGTTTCCTCGCCGAGACAGTGATTAGTGACTCTACTTTGCTTAATGCAACAGTACTATTCGCGCGTGTGTTATGTCTTTATTCCCAATTTACGAGAATAAAGATCTCATAATACAATTGTTCGAAAAGATTTGAATACTAGATTTTATCATAGTTTTGTCCATAAACCGTGGAGGAATTTGGAATCCAATTATTAACATTTGCGTTTGTTGGCGACAAACTGAGGGTTTTCTTGTTCAAATACCGAGCAGTACTTGCTATTTCTTGAAAGCGAAATTAAGAGCTAAAAATTCATTAACACTGACGCATAGGAAATTCTTATGGTTTAGAATATTAATACTTTTGCAAAGATTTTTGAAAAATAAATAATTATTCCTACTATCGTATGATTTTCAATTATTCTGCTGTATATAGTGTCATATGAGTTATTTTGGAATCTTGTACTGGTTTCAGAATAAATGAAAAGAAAATTAAGATTTCTGAACAAAATTATTATACACTAAAGTGCCACTGAATTAGGGATAGCAAAGCCTATGCAAATTGCGTACCGCAGCGCATAATGTATGCGAAAGTGAGGGCGCTGTGGAAACTGCATATATAGCGCGTACTGTGGTTGTTCTGAATTAGTTGTTGGAATTGTAAGTATGGGTAAACTGCCTGATTTAGACGCCTTCGATCGCGGACAAATCGTAGGTGCGCGATGCATGGGCCATTCAATTCCGAAATCGTCAGACAGCTAGGATTTTCAAGGTCGACAGTGTCAAGAGTATACCAAGAATACATGGATGGTCGAAAAAAAACTAGCGATCGGGTAAACTGCAAAGGACAATTAGCCTTGACAGTGCGTGGTGAGAGACGGCTCAGGCGTATTGTACGTAGCCAGCGAAGCCAAACATTAGCTCAAATTACCACCCAGTTTAATGATGGTACCAGTCGTACAGTCAGTAAACGGACTGTGCAACGCTCTCTTCACCGTATGGGTTTCGGGAGCCGTCGACCTACGAGAGTACCATTGCTCTATACTCGCCATCGGGCTACACGTCTTGCCTGGGCAAGAGAGCACAGAGACTGGAGTATAGAGGACTGGAAACGAGTAGCATGGAGTGATGAGTCACGATTTCGACTACTTAACGCCGACGGGAGGCTGAGAATATGGCGTTAGGCTCATGAAGCCATGGATCCTGCATGCCTGGCTGGAACTGTACAAGGGCATGGTGGCTCAATCATGGTCTGGGGTGTTTTTTCGTGGCACAGTTTGGGATCTTTGGTGCGTGTACCAACCTCCCTCAATACAATTCGGTACGTAGAGTTGCTGGGTGATCACCTCCATCCGTTTATGCTGTTCTGCTATCCGCACGGTAAAGGAGTTTTCCAGCAAGACAACTGTACCTCTCACAAGTCCCGGTTGGCTACTAGCTGGTTGGATGAGCATTCCTCTGACTTCTCTGTCATGAAGCCCGGACTTAAATCCTATTGAGCATCTTTGGGATGTTTTGGAACAAGGCGTGAAAAGCCATCACACAGCACCAAAGAACCTTACTGAGTTATGGACAGCTTTAGCCGATATTTGGCAAGCCATTCCCGTGGAACGTTTCCAGAAACTTGTTGAATCTATGCCTCGTCGTGTGGCAACCGTTATCAAGGCCAGAGGAGGCCCAACTCGTTACTAGGTAGGTATCCCAAATTCAGTGGCACTTCAGTGTATATATATATATATATATATATATATATATATATATATATATATATATATATATATACAGAGGCTGTTCGCACATTTTTTAGACGATTTTGGTAAGCGGTAATAAAAAATCGTTTGCTGCAAAAGAAATAATTGCAATTGTACTATGTTTTAAAAAGTCAAAATTATCGTCTACGGCTTGAAAGTTTTGTTTTTATTCAAAATGGCGTTTTTAACAAAGCAGTGTTTCGAAGGCTACATTTATGCTCTTTCCGAAGAGAAATATGCATACTCCGTTATCCAAAAACGATGTGAGAGTCATGGTTTTGTGATATATAAAGCGTCGATAGGTAATATCGTCAACAAGATAGGAAAAAAACGTCAAATTGGAGCCTCAAGTGGGACAAAAATTCCAAACAAGTAGCCAAGGAAAAAACGGACATCTTCGACTATTGCAAAGGTACGTTGTTTAATGTTAAAAGAAAATCCCCCTAGTCAAACGACAGTTGCAAAATCATTAAAATGCTCGGTGTCCACTGTAAACAAAATGATAAACATTGATTTAAATCTTAAGAAAGCGAAAAAACGCAATGTGCATCGTCTTCTTCCAAATCATATCGCTGAACGCAGGACACGCTGCAGAATTCTATATGAGAAACACTTATCCAAAGAAAAATGGAAAACAATTGTCACAATAGATGAATCATGGGTGTATTTAAATGATTGCAACAAAAACAGAGCCATTTATTATCATAAAAGGGGAGAAAAAAATTTAAGTACATGGTTCAAAGAATCGAAAGAAAGTTTTTCTAAGGGATTCATGATTGTTGCTTGTTTTTCTTATAATGGCAATTTAAAAATAAAGAGAGTGGAAAAAATGTCAAGATTAAGTCCAAATACTATCAGAAACATATTTTATCGCCAATTTTTCTGAATGAAATACCATCGCTTTACCCACAGTGCCATCAATCTGTGAGACTCCATCAGGACAAAGCTAGCAGTCACACATCAAAATCCACTGTAAATTTCCTAAAAGAAATGGAACAGAAAACTGGTATCAAGGCCATACCCTTCACTGATATCCCTACTAAATCTCCCGATGTATCACTTATGGATTTTTGTACTTTCGGACTTTTAAAATCTGCATTATCTGAACGTCGTCCCAAAACCCTCACAGGACTCTGGAAAGCTGTTCAGGAGGAATGGGATAGAATACCTCTTCTGACACTTCAAAAGGCATTATTATCCTGGAAATTGCGGTGTCGAAAGATTGTTCAGAATAAGGGATGTCAAATAGAACATTTAAAACACAAGAATTTTATGTTATTTAGTTTTGTGAATACAATATACATCGTCTAAAAAATGTGTGAACAGCCTCTGTATATATATATATATATATATATATATATATATATATATATATATATATATATATATATATATATATATATATATATATATATATATATATATATATATATATATATATATATATATATATATATGTAGACTCGGACCCTGATGCTCGAGCCATACGCATTGCCCCTACGCTCGAGCCAGATAGACCGCCCCCCCCCCTCTCACCCCCTGGCTGCAGGAGATCGAGGGAGAGAAAGATCGATGAACGGAGGAGAACGAACTTCGCCATTGGTGCGGCAGGTTGTCTCAGGATCTCGCTCTTACCACCCGCTTCGGCTATGCGGGCCGAGCGGGATATGTAATGCTTTCTTTTTAAATATAATTCTTGTTTAGTTTTAAACCTAGTGTCTAGGATTTTATTTCATTGTCGGCGTCTTTTTATGCAATTGCCCCGTGATAAATTGGTTACCACATAATCTTGGAGGCCCTGCCGCGATTCTTCCTGAAAGGACTGTTTTCACAACGGATTTTATCGTAATCTGCACGTGAAGTACAACGTAACAACGCCATCGCCTGGAAATTGTTCGGACACTTGTTCGGCCCAGAACCAGACAGGCATTCTGAGAATTTTGAAGTCACGGGCTAAGTGCCGTTGTACGTACTCGGTCCGGACTTGGACCGTTAGGTGAAATCTTAACTCCCCGGTGCCTTCGGGCGGAATTAATGTGTTATGCTTGATAATTCAAGCCTGTAAATATTGTACACATTAAATAATTTGATTTTAATCCTAAACTCCGTATTTGTGTAATCAATGTGTCAACTATCTGGGGAAAACAGTACATATCGTTAAAATAGACATAAGCCTGTGAGAAATTATGCCCTGCAAAGACTTTGAAGCACGCAACCATGGCTCTAGGAAGTTCATGTTGCCCACATTCGTGCTTATTAGTGTGGCAAGTTCATTTCTTTCTGTAAGAAACTTCTGTAAGAAACTTCTGTAAGAAGCGATTTCCTCCAGAGACATGTTTTCTTGATTAATTTTTCAATCTCATTGATGAAGTGATGTCAAGGTTGGAATGATCCAAAAAAGAGGCACTTTAGGGAAATCTGTGCGCTTGCTCAATGAAAAAGATGTTAATTTGAGTAGTAATCCAATAGGGAAATAATACCTCTCACACAGCTTAAGGCTGCTGTGTACTGCCTTATTAGATTAGCTCACCTCATTGGTAACCTATGGAGAAAATGTGTCTACTATTTGCAGCTACATAAATGCTGACAATCCAATAAAAAATGGCATTTTCAGATAGCCCGAACGTTTCTGTACCTTGCAATAGGATTCATATTATAAATTGAGTCCAGCAAAAGAATATAAGAGCGTTTAAAACACAATATACCCTATTTTTCCCGAATAATTTAAATTTTAAAATATCCTTTGCATTTTTTAAATGAAAAATGTAACAAGGTATGAAATTCTTTCTCTATTACAGAGTAGAATTTTTTTTTAAAAATCTTTCAATCCAAGTCGGCAATTCTTGGACACATTTTCTCCATAGGTTAACATTGAGGTGGGCGAATCCTATAGGGTTAGTAAATAGCAGACTTAAAAGATGGTTGAGGGAGTTATTGAACGCAAATTAGGGAAAGGAGGGATGTAACTTGTAGTTAGAGAAAGTTTGAATTGCAGCTTATGAGTCAAGAAATATCATAAATTTTTTTCAGGGCTTGTTTCAATTTCCTTAAGAGATAAAAATATTGCATAAATTTCTCCGTCCTAATTTTTGGACAAGAGCCCCTTCAGGTTAGAAACATTTGGGCTAGACACCGACCCCAGACTTCCCACTTGTTTCCACAGTAGAACTATTACTATACAGGGTGTTCCAAAATTCGACCGACAAATTCAGAGGGGTGATAGACGAGCAATAATCACTTAGGAATGTATGACCGGAAACGCAAACCTGGCGCAGGAGGTCGCTGTTTACTTAATCGGACCGTACCTCTTACCAAACCCATAAGATGGCCGGAAATATCGCATTTTTCTGGAGGAGGTAGAACACTCAAATACAAAATAGAATCACATAGGAATGTGTGACCGGAAACGCAAACCTGACGCAGGAGGTCGCTGTTTACTTAATCGGACCGTACCTCTTACCAAACCCATAAGATGGCCGGAAATATCGTATTTTTCTGGAGGAGATAGAACACTCAAAAGCAAAACAGAATCACATAGGAATGTGTGACTGGAAACGCAAACCTGACGCAGGAGCTCGATGTTTACTTAATCGGACCGTACCTCTTACCAAACCCATAAGATGGTCGGAAATATCGTATTTTTCTGGAGGAGATAGAACACTCAAAAGCAAAACAGAATCACATAGGAATGTGTGACCGGAAACGCAAACCTGACGCAGGAGGACGCTGTTTACTTAATCGGACCGTACCTCTTACCAAACCCATAAGATGGCCGGAAATATCGCATTTTTCTGGAGGAGGTAGAACACTCAAAAACAAAACAGAATCACATAGGAATGTGTGACCGGAAACGCAAACCTGACGCAGGAGGCCGCAGTTTACTTAATCGGACCGTACCTCTTACCAAACCCATAAGATGGCCGGAAATATCGCATTTTTCTGGAGGAGGTAGAAAACTCAAAAACAAAACAGAATCACATAGGATTATGTGACCGAAAACTCAACCTGGTCAGCTAGAGGATAAACAAAGATGCAGAGATGCATTTCTGCAACTTTCCGATATTTCCTGCCATCTAATGGGTTTGGTAAGAGGTACGGTCCGATTAAGTAAACAGCGCCCTCCTGCGTCAGGTTTGTGTTTCCAGTCATACATTCGTATGTGATTATTGCTCGTCTTGATGCCTACTATTCCCCCTCTGAATTTGTCGGTCGAATTTTGGAACACTCTGTATATGTGGCACCAGTCCTGTTCTGGATATCTTTCACGTGTACTTGCCAAAGCTACCGTTTTCAGATCATTACAGAGGTAAATAAGAAACTGTAAGAAAATATGCATGACAGCCAGTGAAAACAATCAGGAAATACAAAAAAAACTTAATATTACAGATTAAATAACAAAAGGGAGACCTTCCTGTTTTTTTGTCTGCTATGCTCATCTCCTCCTTTTCGCTGTGAAAAATTAGAGTTTAATCTCTCAACGGATTAATTAATGTTACCTTTCAAACAACTTTCGTTCATTGTAATATACTGTTTTCATTTAGGCGTCACTGATTAAATTTTTTTATGATCGGAAAAATTAACAGATTATCTTTTTCGCTCCTATACAAGATTCATGTTACAAAATTAATTGCTCTACGTAAGTTTCATATGTATTTATAATCTTCGGTTTCAATGCTTCAGAATCACGAGCTTTTATATGGAAAAATGCTTTACATATTCGGTTTTTCTTAGTTACCATGGAAATACCGGTTCTAGACCATTCCATTTCAAGCGTTTAGGTTCAACTCTCATTGAGTTGGATGGAACTATATCCAGGAATAAAAGCACTTTGCTATTTGAAAGAGTGTTTTACGGCTTTGATAAATCAACCGCTTTAGAACTCTAATAATTATGAGCAGGGCTGAGAAGATGGTACGAAAGCCACCAGGTGTCACCTCTGAAGGTGCTCGGGGGCATATTCACCGGTGGTATATTCATCGGCAGGGATTCAACCCCGAAAAGCTTTAGTTGCTATATCGGACCCTGTATGGGGAATTAGAAGCATTGGGAAGTAGCGATTTCTAAGCTTTTAGTTCAACAGTGGCTTAATTGTAAAGAAATTTGAGACTGGACTTCAAAAACTTAAGAATAATGGTCACAACTGATAACTGTCAATTATATAAAACTGAAATTTTGAATGAGTTTGCAATTCAACGCTGCGAAAATGGTGCTCAATATCCTCATATTTGTAAAAATGTGGTAGCAACAAAAAAATTAATGAAAGTTTAGTTAAAATCAGTCTAGGGCTAAGGTTTTTTACATAAATTGTTTCCGCTTGTAGGCCTTATAAACTATCAACTGGTGTTTATTTTAGGTTCCCATTAATATATATACACTGCTGGCCATTAAAATTGCAACACCATGAAGGAGTGATGATACAAACGTCAAATTCGCATGAAAGGAAGAACATGCTGGGACATGCAAAAGATTAGCATTTAATCGAACAACGCAGGACAGAGAAACTGCATCTCGAACACTGTATAAAAGGAAAGTTACGCAGCGGGTTTCTCATTCGGAAATTGCGTATGAATGTTGGTTGTTTGTAAGAAGATCGTGTTATGTCTCGTAAAAAAGGGATAAACGGCTACCAGAAAGATAGCGACAGGATCAATAGCGGCATTCGATAGCGGCAGAATCAAGGTCTATCTAGAGTCCAGTTTATCGTTCCGCGATATTGCTACTCGCATTGGTCGGAATCCAACGACTGTCATACGAATATGGAATCGATGGGTTCAGGAGGGTCATACAAAACGCCACGCATGATCTCAACGGCCTCCCCCCACTAAAGCCCGAAAGGACAGACCTGTTTTCAGGTCGGCCTCTGCTGGAGCGTATAGCCACATCACGGACCTTGAGTCAGGAAACGGGCTTAATTGCAACACGACAAGTATCCGCACGGACATTGTGACGACGTCTGGTGCAGCATGGACTGTCTGCACGGCGATCATTATTGCGGCTTACATTCACACTGCAGCATAGACACGCGCGGAGACAGTGGTGCGCTCAACGAAAAAACTGGATTCAGGGGTGGCACCCCGTCGTCTTTTCAGACGAGTCTCGTTTCAGCGTGCAGCATCATAATGGAGGTACCCGGGTCTGAAAGCACCGAGGAGAACGCACGTGGCCTGCTTGCATTCGTCATCCGGGCCCTACACCATGTGTGATGGTATGAACTGCCCTTGGGTACACGACACGAACACCCCTTCGTCGCGTCGTCGTTAATCTGAATAGCCAGAGTTTCATTTCTCATATCTTAAGGCCGGTGGCTGTGCCCTATCTTCGAAGCCTCGGAGACATCATCTTTCAACAAGACAACTCATGACCGCATGTTGCCCATCGTTTCCTGGCCTACATCGACACAGAGGGTGTACGACTGTTTCCCTGGCCACCAAGTTCTCCAGATCTCTCACCTATTAAAAATTTTGGTCGGGTTGAAGAGACTGGACCGCCATCGCTCTCCAGCCACTACGATTGATGAAGTGTGGCATAGACTTGAATCAGCATGGAATGACTTGCCCGTATCTATCAACCAAGACCAGTTCGACTTGATGACTAACCGGGCTAGAGCCGTTTTAGCTACTAATTTAGGACCCTATATACCCCCTAATTGCCTACAATTGTTATCATGTTTTCTTCCTACTATGCTGTATACGTACAATAAGTAAAGTTGTGTTATTTGCTCTCCTTCGTAGTGTGGCAATTTTAATGACCAGCAGTGTATATATATATATATATATATATATATATATATATATATATATATATATATATATATATATATATATATATATATATATATATATAGCAATCAATCGAATTTAAATATTGATATAAAATTTATTTATATTTTGAAGAACTATTTGAAAATTTCAACTGATATTCAAAATTTCCAACCCTTACGTCGAATAGAGGCAATAGAAAAATGTTTTCATCTTCAGCTTATAATACTATATTTTTTAAGGTTTGAACAATCGTAAAAAAAATGTTGTCTTTATTCATGTGCAACGCAGGACTTCGCAGGAAATTGTCCCATGAAGTCATAAAAACATGAACTGCAGTCGACAGGAAATTCAGGCAGATTTAATTTCATTCTTTATTTGTAACTCTTTAAACGACTAGGGTTTCAAAGTACATTTCTGTCATATACTGGACTTTTATTTGCAGTCGGAATCGTTTTTATCCCTGGCAAATATCCTTAGTTTGGGAATATGTCTCTAAGTGAAATAATAGGTGTAATAGAGTTCTACTCTTTTTGAACGATGGCAATTTTTTTACAGTCACGGATGAAAGGAGAGAAGTTTTTCCTGGAACCTTTAATTCTAATTCCTGAATTCTCGGTAACATGAATAGAGAACATTTCCAAGGGTACCTTTTTTTGCGATATTGCGAAATCAGCTTGAATCCTCCATTACTATTAAATAGTTTGGTAGCTAGTGGTCTATTAAATTCCAGTATTTTTCTTGGATTACTCAACGACTAGAGTCGTTGAGCAGTCCCATCAGTTTATTATTCAAGAACCCTTCCAATAAAATACAAAGAATGTATTCAGACGCAGATAGAAATCGATATTCCTTTTCAAAATATTTCAAAACTTAACTCTCTGGGCTAGATTTTAAACGGCTATGGAAGCAAAATAAAAACTATTTATATTCTCACTTTAAACTTCATGTATTTAAACGGGAAAAATATATTTTTTTCAACTCATTTACAGTATTTATATATATTTGGAGCAACAGATAAGATTTAAGTCCATATAATCTGTTAGAAATATTTCAATGGGTAACATAAAACTGAAAGAAAGAGCAGAGATTACGCTCTGTGCTTTAGGATCTGATTTCAAAGAGATAATGGGATTTAAATTTCAGATATGTAATGCAGGGCTTTGTAAACAAATATATCAGTAAATCAAATGTATATAGATATTCGTGAATAGTGTCAGGGGGAATTTAGATTTTAATAATATTTACTAGTTATAGAAGGAGGTTGTTTTGTTCGTAATAATATTTTGACAGTATAACATTGCAGACAACAGTGTATTGATTTATGAAGGAATTCATAACATGTATTAAAATCTGTAATACCGTCAGAATATTTCGCTATTTTGTGAATAGCTTGTACAATCTTCTTAAAATCTTATGGTTCATGTAGCTTTAGATCCGATTTCTGGTGAAATCCTCTTATCTACCCTTCTTGCAAATCAGGATGTAAAGTCCGTTTAGTTGCATTACAAGATGCTACTAATAAAATAAATCTCAAGCGTATTTGTGATGCTACTTCGATGCGATTGAATAACTCAAAACTGAAATTATTGAGGATAATTTAAAATTTGCGGGGCGATTAAGACAACAATGGACCATGAAAAACTTTTTTTTTAAATTTATCAATCAATTGCTATGAAATTTTGTATACTTATACAGTGTTGTTTAGAGATGAAAATGCTAAATTTAAAAAAAAATCAAAATGTAATTAATTAAGATATTAATTAAAATCAGTTTGTTAATTACTCTATTTAAAAATGCTCCATGCGCATCAATTTTTGTCAAAGATATCTAATTTTCTTTTTGAAGCTAGCTTTATATAGTTATAATAAAAGTTAGTAGGAATATTTGATTTACAGTTATATTTATAAAAACTAGAAAAGAAATCGATAAAAATAGGTCATTTTATGCAAAATTTTATCAAAAATGTTTATTGATTGAAAAAATTTTAAGGTGTTTTAAAATAGTATAATGAATTTATTACTAAGTTTTATTCTAACAGATATAAATAACCATTTTATGAAATTTTATGAAAATTCAAGAAAAATTATGACGCATGGAAGATTTTGAACTTACCGAAACAACATGAAAACTTGTTTTGATATGGTATAATAGCATTAAAAGTTTTAATTTAACGTAACATTTTCATTGTTTACCTTTGAAAAATACTTATAACTCGGTTAATAATGATCGGATCAACATACTTTTTTTTAAATTTAAAGCCGATGAGTTGCAGAATCATTTTCTGAAAGAAAACCAAATCGTCTTTGGGACATATTTCTGTCAATCTGAAGGTCTATTGTCGCCTGAATTGTGATTTGTAAACATTCATTACAGCTTGTGCTTATCTATGAATTTCAACCTTCGTTATTGCTTAGCATGAACTTAGCGATTTCATTATTAATACATACTTTTATTTCCAATGGCAGAGAACTTGACAGAATGAAAAATAAATAAACACAAACAAAGAACGAAATACAAAAAAAGGTCAGAATTATTAGTATATAAAATTCATTACATATACAATTTACGTGTACTACTAGGGCGCGGTCGCCCAGCTGGCAAGATCAGCAAGCCAGTCCCTGGTTCGATGCTCGTCGCTGCAAATCCACCGCCGTGTTCACTAATGGTGGCCGGGGCACGTAAAATAGGATGTGGTTGCAATGTCCTCCAAGTTCTCAAATTTACCTCTGGAGGTGCGGGGTCAAGTATTCCGGTCTCGTCACTTGACTCGATTAAAAATTATGGAATCGGTCATTTAGCCAAGTCGGACTCCGACCCTTGTGGTGCTAATTCAAAACAGGAGCCACACCTTCATCACCCATAGCCTTCGGGACTAGATCTGATGTTACTGTTAGTCAAGTGGCATAATCAACAACAACACGTGTTCTACTTACCCTCACGGGGTAAAGGTGATTCGACAATAATACGGAGGCCACATCTGTCGCTTATACGCCCTGTAGAATCTGAACACCAGTCGCCGCAGGAGGGGGGTCACAAACCCCATCCCCAGTCATCAACTATAACGCCTCCATTTCCATTCTGTTTTAGTACCATTCTGTTTACCTTATTGATATCTGTGCTTATAGTATTATATGGTGGCATCTGTCCCCATTGTTTGTTAATTTTAAACTATCTAATATTGTGTAATAAATTTTGTGAGCAGCTTGGCGCCTAAATTTTATTTACTCATTATTAGTTAGCTTTTTACCTGAATCATTAAAATTCTATGGTTACATTTGTAATATATATATATATATATATATATATATATATATATATATATATATATATATATATATATATATATATATATATATATATATATATATATATATATATATATATATATATATATATATATATATATATATATATATATATATATATATATATATGGGGTGTGCTGGAACGGAGGAATGACGCCTTCATACACACTCACAGGGTTTATTTTATCACTACACACGACACTTAAACATATATAATGAAATTAGGTTTCTTAGCTCCTACTCGAGCAAAGCGATCTCTCCTACGCGAGAGCGTACTTCCAACTCCCGTATTTCGTCTTCAAACAGGAAGTGGTGGAAGGGCCCTCTAGTGGCTAAAAGTAACTCGCTCCCACACACACACACACACACACACACACACATATATATATATATATATATATATATATATATATATATATATATATATATATATATATATATATATATATATATATATATATATATATATAATTCTTGGGCCCGTATCCACAGGACACATGCTATCCCAACCCGTAAGGAAAAGACTAATGGAATTCTGTCTTGTGTCAATAATTTTTATGCGTCATTGTTTACAATTGGGAAAATAGTCAAATACAAGAGAGATTACATTGTGTGATTAGCTAACTTTGGCATGGTAAAATTCTCAAAACTTTCGTCACTATCTATACACTGGTACCAGCAAAATATTTGAAAACACTTTCTTCTTGTGACGGACTTGTGGGAAAAGTGTTTACCACACAATTATCCAGCAGTATACCAGCTACATCTGAAACCAATCTCCTTCGGAAGAAATTTATTAAGAATTTCCTATCTATCTTTACCTAGAAACATCAAATAAGAGAACTTGAATGTCAACAACTGATATTTATTTTCTGAGGATGGAAATATAAAAATGCAGTTTTTCAACTTTTATGTAACAAATCTGAAAACTTTTAAAGTTAAGTGAAACTTTCACATTTTTATAGAATTTTTCCTATTATTCACTTCGAAAACCAATTTTTTATAAAATGTATTGAATTCTTTTCCTAGACGTTATTTATACCTCCGAGGTTTTAATGTAATTAATTCTCTAAGTATTGATTTTTTAATGGGTCCATGGATAAATTTCTAAAACCTTAGACCTTAGGAGGCAGCTTTAATCTTCCTGGATTTGATGTTATTAATTCCCCAAATATTTATTTTTTAATACGTTTATTAATATACTGTTAAGAAACATCGTAATTACATATTGAAATGTGTGTCCCACCTTTGATTTGTGGTGTACACGTGAATTCCTCATAATTTAGTTAGATAAAGTTTTACATTAGTTACACTGGGAAGTTTTGTAGTTTTTATAGCGTTTTTTTTCTGTCAAACCATCTTTAAATTTCGTTTACTTCCATAATAAAAAAAATATTTTCAGGTAGTCTCTTCTAACAAAAATACCGCGGGTTATTAACGTAGGATTACTTATCATTGCTTTCTGCTACTGGGTTTGGAGCGCTGCCAAAATTTTTACTCGCGACGCCGGACAATTTTTTTCTGTCCGATGGACCGTTATTGAGGAACGTAATCCTACGTTAAAAGATGTTTCTCTACATAACCGCAGCAGACTAGTTCGTGTAACCGCTCATAAAATTCAACGGAATTTCAAAATCGGCCCAACCCAGCACTGGTCGCGTATATAAAAATTCCAGGCATGGTCGCGTGTGGTCTGATAGAGGCCACACTATCTCATTTAGGTGTCAGTTATTGTATTTGTAAAAATTAATATTTTTTAAAACAATAAATTAAAGACAGGATGCATGTAGGTAAAAACCAATCACATTTTAAAAAATTGTAATTTTATATGCACTTTTTACAATAAAATGAATTACCGTAAAATCTCGTCTGCAATACGCACCCGAGTATAATACGCATGCTTGATTTTGCGCGAAATTTTCTAAAAAAATTAAAATTCGACTATAATACGCACTCATAACTTTTCAATATTTTAATTAAAAATTGGTCAAATATTTATTAACATAAATAAAATATGTAATAAAAATAAACGAAAGCATCAAATTCGGCAGGGAAAAAAAACTTAAGCTGTTAATTCAAAACAAACAATACTGTCAAATTATCAATCTTAACCACTTTCACTAGAATACAGCTCATCTATTGTTGATGCGTCTATGTCATAATCATTCTAGCCGTCGTAATATACAGTGGAATCTCGATCTATCGTTTTCGAAGGGACTGACTGAACCAAACGATGGATGCGGGTAAACGATAGATGCGGGAACATACAAAAAAGTATTAACATTACTTAAAGTTTGATATCCCTAAAATATATTTACTCGCATACATAAATGCATACATACCTGTAGTGTAATTGAAGATTTGTACTGCAATCCAAGATAATAATAATAATGATAATAAAAAGAAATACACGTAGGTACACAGGAATGTTGATTCAAATAAAAGTATTTAGTCTTCGTTCGTTTTGTGGCGGTTTTCTCTACACACGTAAACAATATTTTTTCTGTGTTGCAAATCACATTCCTTTCGGTATCGGTTATTGTGTGAGAGTATAAAGAAGCGTCAGCCGTGAATAGTTTGTAACTAGAACCATTCCATTGCACTGGATGGGGTCCGACATAAGACCACCAGGAAGTTCTGCTTCCGAGTGAAACCCTCATCGGCCAGTGTAGAACTGCAGCAATCAGAAACTTTTCACACCCTAGACCAAACACCATGGCACCTCCACCCCAAGGCCAAGAGAAAAGCCAGAAGACAGCAGGAACCGCTCAGGTCGGCTGACTGTGAGACATTACTGATAAGAACAGAAATGTTGAATAGTCGGAGAATTTGGAATGAGTTTCCGAAAATAGGATACGCCAGGGGCTAAAGAATTGAGAAACACCAATGACGAACAAATAATGGGATTGGTACGATAACGTGAAACCAGGCTAAACAGGAGAAAACGAATATACGAACTGTGCATCTCAAATGTTCTGCTTATTGTTTAATAAGAGCGTCATTCTAGCTCAATCCAGACATTTATATTTCAGGTTCAGTTATTATGAAAAAACGATCGATCCGATAAATTAAGGTAAAGTTGCGATATTCTGAACGAATATTGGGGAAAAACGATGGATCGAGGAACGATCCATGCGGTCTGTTTTTGCTTGTTTTCTATGGAATTTATTGGGGACTGGGTGAAATAAACGATGCATACGGGAAAACGATCATTCGGGGGACGATCGGTCGAGATTCCACTGTATATCGCCATCATCATCCTCACTGGACGATACGAACTGTGAGTTCCGTTTGCTTAAAAGGAATACCTACTTAGTAAACGGGTGGATACATCACGGAGTACAGATGCGCACGCACCCGTGTTGAGACAATGTCTTACAGCTGCCGTACGTTCGTTTATCCAATGTTTAAAACTACGCTTTTATTTCTGTACGCGAGTATAATACGCACCCTTATTTTTGCGGACTAAAATGTGAAAAAATGTGCGTATTATACTCGAGATTTTACGGTAAAGGAAATTTTAAAAAAAAGGAATTCTTGTAATCAACTTTTACAAATGAAAACAAATCATACGGAAAAAAATATTTTTATAAGCAATTTTTACAATAGGAAAAATAGTTCAAATTTAGAAAAAAAAATATTTCTATTAGCAATTTTTACAAATTTTGTGAAATGCCAATCGGGTGTTTTGGTATTATATCCGTTTACTATAAAAGTATAATAGCAACTGCAGGAGTTTTGTCTGTTCGCTATGACTCATATATAAACACTTCGAAGATACTGGCATCTGCTGAGCATGCAGAGCAATCTATCCATACGCAACATGTAAACAAAGTGCTGTTGGCGTCTGTGAGACGCCTCGCGAACAGTGCAGGGTTAAATAACATAAAATGCTACTTTACTTCAGCATAACTGTAAACTAGAGAATATAATATGTTGTAGGGTACAACCAAATTGCACATCATTATTGTAAATCTTTTTTTATTATCTCTGTTGTAAGCGAATTCATGCAACAGCTCGTGTATATAGAAAAATAAGTTAGAGTCTTTTCCATCAGATCATCTTTAAACTGGGTTAAATGGCATAAACATTTTTTTTTCTTAATATGACGGGAACTATATCTTGTAACAGCTCAGCGAATGCGATCAAATCTTAGAAAATTCATTTTACAGGTATTAAAGTCTGTTTTTCAATAAAACCATTGCAAACAAGTTTATGTAACATCATATATAGTTCTGAAAATTCTTTTACACAGCCACATTTTTAAAATGAGGGTTGGAATAAGCGATTCAGTTATTTTGGAAAAAAAATTAATCATCCAGAAAATTCCCCGGAAACGTTGGTATCGTAATCCCATTTATATAAAAAGGGACTATTTTTAAAAAGAGGTATGAAATAAATACTGTTGAGTTTATTTAGGTTAAGTCTGTTATTTGATTTCATTATTTAGGTGAATTCAATTATTAGGTGAGTATTTTTTTAAGTTCTGTTAGGAGATGAACTTTTTTTAATTGTTTACATAAAAAAACTGATCGAAACAATTAACTACATGCGTTTAAAACAATTTACTCTTAACAATTCTTCGTGTTCTAACAACGCTATGCAGGTTTAATACAATTAACTTTATTTCTTCAAATTGTGGCTTAGCCTCCTAATTAAGAACTGGAATTTCTTTTAATTACTCCGCCTTCTAATTAAATGTATATTTGATGGAACACAAATTCCTCTGCTGTTGCTTTCTTTCTGCTTAATGCATTTTACTCCAGTATTGACATTTGTTTTCATTCTTGTTTTTTATTCATTTTAGGTGAATAGGCAAAACAATACTTGTACCTGTTTAAGACGTCCTTCATATGAAATTTTCATAACTAATAGGCGAATGCCAAAAATACTCTAGTAATGACGTTTCATTTAGTTCTTGTTTTGCATTTATCCTATGTGAATAGGGAAAACAATACTTGTACCTATTATGACATCTGTTGCTTTCTTTCTGCTTAATGCATTTTACTCTAGTATTCACGTTTCTTCTTATTCTTTTTTGTATTCATATTAGGTGATTTGGCAAAACAATACTTGTACCTGTTAATGATGTCCTTCATATGAAATTTTCATAATTAATAGGCGAATGCTGAAAAGACTCTACTATTGACGTTTCTTTTTAGTTCTTGTTTTCTATTTATACTATGTAAATAGGCAAAACAATACTTGTACCTATTAATGATGTCCTTCATATGAAATTTTCATAATTAATGGGCGAATGCCAAAAATACTCTAGTAATGACGTTTCTTTTTAGTTCTTGTTTTCTATTTATAGTATGTGAATAGGCAAAACAATGCTTGTACTTATTAATGGCGTCCTTCATATGAAATTCTCGTAATTAACGGGCGATTGCCGAAAAGACTCTAGTATTGACGTTTCTTTTATTTCTGGTTTTGTATTTATTCTATGTGAATAGGGAAAACAATACTTGTACCTATTAATGACGTCCTTCATATGAAAATTTCATAATTAATGGGCGAATTCCGAAAACATTCTAGTATTGACGTTTCTTTTAGTTCTTGTTTTCTATTTATACTATGCAAATAGAGAAAACAATACTTGTATCTATCTATGACGCCCTTTATATAAAACTTTTAATTGTAATGGGCGAATATCGAAAAGACAAGTGCTCCCGCGTAAGAAAAAAAAAGGACGTTTTGATGACGTTATAGTTACGTCAAACAGCAATACACTCACCAACAGCAAGTTCGCTTACTGGCAAGGGTTTTTAAAGCAATGTCATACAGGCAACTGAATACTTTGTTAAAGGAAGGTTCTGTCAATTATTGTGTTATTTTGTGTCTATACTAAAAAATCTGGACTAAATTCAATAAGAATTTCAGTAAGTCACCCCATATAATGTTTATATATTTAAGTTTCTAAACCGACTTTTGGGGCAGTCCGTGAGAGAAAACTACTGCATCAATTTACTTCATTTTGGTCTTAAACGAAAGATTCTAATCTGTAGATTTGTCAAATTTGGTTTTTGTAACCGCAATTTCTATTAATCAGCGATAATTTACAGTTAAAAGTTGCTCTCTGCGCATGCTCAGTGGCATGTTTAAATCTGGCTTTAGAAACTCACTGTTTCTGCACATGCTCAGTGACATGTTTTAATGAATAAACATGTTTATTCCGAGAAGTCTCTCTAGATCTCTCTCTGACATTTTTATTTTTTGAAAATTATGTTTGTGAAATATAAGATTGAACCTGATGGAAATTGTTTTTTTTCGCGCTGTTTAACTAGCGATAATTTACAATTAAAAAATTTTTTTCCTGCGCATGCTCAGTGACATTTTTAAATATGACTTTAGTACTCACTGAGCACGAGGCCGCTTAAACACATTAATTTGTTTCTGCGCATAATTATGATTTTCAACATTTGGCAATGATGTGTTCAGTATAATTTGTGTATTAGGATATTTATTTACTACCTAGCCGTCATGTTTTGACGGGTATCAACTAGTAATGGATTACGCTTTCAAACCACTTTGAGCATCTTAATGATTAAAAAGAAATGTCAGTGGAAAAGATGCATTTAAAGTTCTTTCATATTTTTAACCGACAGCTTTAAAGAGACCAAAGAAACCTTAGAAAAGGGAATTTAATCTCTTTTGACATCATAATGAAGTTTACATACATGTAAAGTTTATCACAATCCTCAAAGATATTTGTATTTTTATTAATTTATACATACAGTTTTTATTCCAGGAATTTTTAAACATTATTCACTGTGCATTTTTAAACATTATCCACTTTGCGTATGCTTCTTGCTTTGAAAACATTGTTTTATAGTTTTTCCCAATAAGCAGCTCCATCTGTTGACAAACTTTGTAACTAATTTTGAAAATTGGTGAGAATAAATTCCCTGGTTACCTAAGCAGAATGCAGCAAACCGTACAATTCTATCACCATCCATTTTTCATTAATTGATTTTTCAAATCTTCGGTAATTTTTGGGACACCCGGTAGTTTCTGTTGTGTATAAATATGCAAGAAAAACCATATTTGGAAATGGGCTGCTAAATTTAACCTAATTTGAAGAGATATAATTAAAGGAACTGAATTAGAATAGTATATTAAACTGTTAAATTTAAGGGGAGTCATCACTTTTAAATCTTCAAAAAAAAGGAATTTTTTTTTTTATATTTTAGAATATTTGAACATTCCTGAATCCTTTAAAACAAACCGCGTTAAGATATTCCAATTAAAACGTTCAAAACTATGACATGAAAGAAGTAGTCCTGATGTAAACATTACCAGAGTGGGAACTTTAAAAGCCTTTTTCTCTCCGCCTTTTTTTGATGATTTTCATACTTGTGTGAACTGTATAAAAGAAACCACTGAAGATATTGCTTTCAAATTTTCAGAGTAAGTGTATAATGATGCTACCTAAAACATTCATCTAATTTTTTTCACTAAGAGTTTATAGCATTTGATTTGTAAATGATGACTCAAAAACAGACAGCCTCGAAAATGCGGGCGCCGATTCGTCTGGCATGACCATCTCTTCGTGTAAAATGCTGAGCTCATGTGATCAGCAAACCGAACTTTGAATATTTTATTCTAATTGGAGTCGGATTTTGGTTTTGGTAGAGGGAAAACGGACAGTAGTTTTGAAAAACATTCTGTCGGCAAAAATGACTATAATCAAATCTATTCTTTTGTTAATTATTCGCATATTCAGTGAATATAAGTGCATCATGAAAGATGCGTATATGTGAATCAAATAATTCATTAAATCAGAATTCATCGGCATAGGGATATTTATTTGTGTCCGAGTGCCTAATTAGTTTGTAATGGAACAAATGGAGAGGTGAGTACAAAAACCAATTATTCTTTTGGTTAGTCCAGTAAAATCAAATTCTTAGTCGAATTACATTCTTTAATTCACCAGTAACTTTAATGTGTTTTTTTCGGTCTGATTGTCCTGGAGTAAATATTATTTGATGTTTAAAAATTTAAATTGTTGCAGAATGATATCTAATGTTTTTACATCACAAAAATGCAAAAATTATTATTGAAACTTTATTAATGTTGCTGTAAGTTTGCTCGCAGTGTAAGAAAAGGATCTAAATAATCTAATCTATCTAATCTAGTGTTGAAATTTTCAGAAAAGGCTCTCACTTTTTACTTCATAAATAAAATTCTTATGTACTTGTAGTAAAATTAATGTTCGCCTCCCTATTCGCCAGATTTGATGTCATTAGATTTTTGTCTTTGGGGGTACTTGAAAGACTAGGTGTATCGTCACAATCCACAAACTGTAGATGAACTGGAACAATACATCTCTGTTGCTTGTCAGAACATTCAAACTAAAGTGTTTGCACGGGCGTCTGGGAATTTTGACCTCAGACTGCGCCACGTTGTTGCTGCAAACGGTGGTTATTTTGAAAACATTGTTTTATAGTTTTTCCCAGTCAGCAGCGCCATCTGTTGACGAACTTTGTAACTAATTTTGAAAATTGGTGAGAATAAATTCCCTAGTTACCTAAGCAGAATGCAGCAAACCGTACATTTCTATCACCTTCCGTTTTTCTTTAATTGATTTTTCAAATCTTCGGTTATTTTTGGGACACCCGGTAAATCACTTTTCATAAGACAAAGCAGTTCTGCAGTATAAATGCAGCAAGGCAAATAAATATGTGCATATTTTTTTCCCTCTAAAAACATACAAAATTGTTTATAGACAAGACTTGAATAGCAATGATCAAATTTTAAACTTCGGGCAACTGGCAAATTTAATAAATTCTCCAGTGCTGTAAAAAAAAGGCAATTTAAGAGATTTGAACTTCGATTAAAATTAAATTCGCCCCGAATCGATTCAGATGGATTCACTTACTTTTTAAATTTTTCAGAAGCGTTCTGTACTAGATCACATTTCATAGCCTAAATCTCTGTTAACAGCACAAAAAAAAAGCATAAAATTTTTCAGATAACAAGACCGGAAAGAAGACTTTAATCCTTGAAGTTATTGGATCGATTTTTCTGCACTGCAGTTTGACATGGATATTACTTAAAAGAACTTTTAAAGTTATCAGGATGTACTGCTAATATTTTATCAATTTTTGATAAGTAAACCCTTTCAAAAACATTTTTCTAAAATTTGTTTCTTTGTGAGTCAAACTGTTGTTTCTTTGCCGAAAGCCGTTTGAAAATGCCTCCTGATACAGAAATAATGGAATGGGTGTCAAATTTTATGCTGAATTTTAGAGATATGACGACTGGATGGAGAGTTGTTCCTTTCTTTATGAAATACACACATAAAAATATAACTTTGATTCTGATTGATGTGTTTTCTCCTACAGTTTGACTGAATCAGACACAGAAATAAATTATTTTTCACTTACTCTGTTTCATTAGAAACTGTTTGACTCCTTACTAATAAATAATAATTGTAAAAATTTACAGGTCTACCTTGGGAACATTGTAGACCTACCTCCACCAGGTTCTCCTGGGTGACGTTTATAACTGCAAAATGGTCTACAACGGTGAAATGTGATTTTGCAGGTCATGATTGCCTCTCGAATCACTTGTTCGCGGGAGGCATATTCTGCACACATTATTATCACCTGTGCAATTAATCCGATGATATGGACAACCCAAACCGCATTTGGATCGCTGCCATGCTCTTTGTGCTGGAGATATTTTCTAGCGTTATTCCCGAGCGAGAGAAATTTTGTGAAAATTCTAACTTTCCTCTCTCTCTATTTGTTTTTGACATTTGTTCCTTTGTTTTTTCTATTGTATTTCTGTATCACTTGTCATTCTTTCATGGATCGACGTCAAGACTATCTCACCAGCTTAATCATCACCCACCGCGTCTCCTTTTATTATTCTGCCACCATAACTAGTTATCAAACTTGTATTTAACAGTACCTCGTTAACGTACCATGTGAATCCCAATGTGAATAAATATGACTCAAATTTTAGAAATGTAGTTTGAATTTAAAAAATCACAAAATCATTACATTACCATTGAATTCGCAATTCTAGATTTTAGAAGTTATAAAATTTTACCGTGACATACAAGACGGAATCGAAGCAAGTAACTCTAAAATTCAAAAAGTTTGAATTTGAATGACTGTATAAAATTGGTTTTCGCAGCTATAAATGTGAAATTTTTTGCAGATTATACACGAAAACCGTCTCTTTCAGAAGAGATAATTAAATGCTTTTGAATCCATAATTTTAAATTTTCAGAATCGAAAAAAATTTTAAAATCGAAGTTTTAACTCTCTTTCCCCTCAAAATTGGATAAGTGAGTGTTTGCACTTCATTTATTTTCTGTTTTTCTCTGCAACAACACTGAGGTAAAAGAAAAGTTTCACAAGTGCAAATGAAACAAACATGTGACACTTGTTAACTATCCCTGGTTGCTATACTTAGCGCTAACGAACTACGGTGCCTAGAAGGATCCTGGAGCCGACCAATCAGCTCACTCCATTTTCAAACATCGACGTACACTCGCTTTCCAATGTCATAACCAGAAATATCTGCGTTAGAGGGCGAGACCTTGGAAGCGCAGTTCATCACATTTTTTATATGGTCCTATGGTGCCTACGATATTGAAAAGCGTGTATTTTACTATCTATTCCCATAGATAGCATTACAATACTAGCCCTATTGGATTCGCTCACCTGAATGTAGAGAAAATGTGTCTTCTGTTGACGGCTACATAAATATTCCTGATCCAATAAAAAACGATATTTTCAGATAGCCGGAACTTTTCTGCACCTTGAAACAGGATTCATTTTATAAATTTCGTCCACCAAATGAATTTAGGACTTTAAAACACACGAGACCAGATATTTTTTAACCGAATCATTTAAATTTTAAAATATTATTTTCAATTTTTTTTTTAGAAAACGAAAAATGCCCCCAAGTTTAAACTTTCTTTATCTATTACGGAGTACAATTTTTTAAAACAATCTTGCAATCCAAGTCGGCAATCCTTTGACACATTTTCTCCATAGGTTAACACTGAGGTGAGCGAATCCAATAGAATTAGTGTACATAAACCTTAAGCGAAAAAAAATATTGGGTATTTCTAAATTCAGTTTCTGCATTTTCTAAGATTAAATCGCTTAAACAAATTAGAAATAGGTGAATCAATTTGAAGACTTTACAGGAATTTAATTCAGAGATAAGTTTCGCAGTATGGAACAAATTCATATAAAGAAATCAATAATCAACAGCGCAATGTCATTTAATACCGGGTGGGCAAAAAGTTCGTATCAACTTTAAAAATTCATAAAAACCGGAAAAATAACCAAAATAAAAAAAGGTTTGCAGGGTTATCATCGCTAGGTCACAGGATGTGTTTTGAGACAGGATAAGAAAAATAACTCAAAAACAGCCGATAGGTGGCGCTGACTTATACAAGTCAAAGAAAATATACGAAAATTACGAAAAGAATGTTTCTAAATCGTTTATTACAGCAGTAGGTGTTCTACATGACCCCACCAGAGGGGATAAGGCATTGCAGTCTAGTCACAAATCCAGCAACGGCAGAGTACAGCAGGTCCGGATATATACATGACACCTCTCGGCGGATCGCGGAACAACGGTGAACTGGTTGTGGACCATAGGACCATAGGAACATGTGACTAACTGTGTTACCTAGGGTGGTTGTGGATTAGGAGCGCACGTTCTTATAACCGTCTCATTTGCATATTTCCACAGAATTCGCTAGTACCAGTGCCACCTATCGGCTGTTTCTTTTAGTTATTTTTTTTTCCTGCCTTAAAAAAATCCCGTGACCCAGCGATGCTAACCCTGCAAACCTTTTTTTATTTTGGTTATTTCTCCGGTTTTTATGAATTTTTAAAGTTTATACGGACTCTTTCCCCACCCGGTATTTCTCCAAATGTTGTTAGATTTGACTTATTCAAAAGAAATATATATCTATTATTCCCACACATATAGAAAACAATAAACCTAGACATATGTGCATACTGAAAAAAAGATCAAAATCAGTCAGTGCAACTAAGTCATAAGATAGAAATGTATTAGATAAATAATGGAAATTAATTCCGAAACATTCCAACATTCCTGGAATAACAATTACTTTCACGAGAAAAGTTGCAACTTTTTTTGTGGCCCACTCAAACACGTTGTGTTATCTTCTTCAGCTTTAATTTAACCAGTTTCTTTATTTTTTATTTCCTTTGGAGACGTTCAGTGACGTTTAGAAAAAATAACACATGGAGGAAAACAGTTCATATACTTGATCGAAAGTGTGCTCAAAAGATTATCCAGACTACACTTCTGTAATAGCTAATTCTGTAAGTAAAAGCCCTAGTTCCAGACATTCGTTACTCTTAATCCCTCTTTGAGTCATTTCCCCTCCCACTGCGACTTCCGAATGCTAATATTATGCATTCTATTCAGATTAAACGCCTTTTTTGGTGGGGGAGGGGTTACTCTTAGTTTTGCTTTTATGCTTAGAAAGTGCACTTATTTTGACATTAATTAAGGTACTGAGGTAAATTTGGGAATCTGAATCTAAAAAAAAACACCTTTTGTATATTTTACGTAACCTTAAGCATAGTTTCTGGTATTTTTAAAAGCAGAATGAGTTTCTGAAAGAGAAACTGTTCTTAATTTGATCTCGTATTTTCATTTTAAAAAGTACATTTTAACAGCCTTCACTAGGTAGTAATAATATTCTTATGTTATATTATACATTAGTATTATATGTATGTTTTATGTGTTAATATGTAGATGTGACTCTCAAAATAATAGAGACACCAAGAAATAACATGAAATTTGTTATTAATATGGCATAAGACCGCCTTTGGCATCTGGTTCCGCCTCAATAGATTTATATAAGACATGTATAGTGCTTAAGGGAATATTTTACCGTTATTGAGGGAGAAATCGTGAAAGTTTCTGTAAAGATACTGCACGTCTACTTTGTAGTGAATAAAATATGGCTGATAAAAATTTATTCAGTTACATATTGTTGTTTTTATTCGGGATCTGACATTGACATGGTACATTAACGAGGCACCACAGAGCAGAGCTCCATATCCTCGGTATGGATAATTTTTTGTGGCTATATTTTCGTTTTCAGGATTAAAAGAAAAGTTTTGACATTGAAAGTTAAGAAAAGAAAAAAAGAAAAAAAGAAAAATATAATAATAATAAATAAAAAATAAAAAATAAAGGTTTGACAACTATTTAATGTGGCAGAATTAATAAAAGGGGACACATTGGCTGAGAATTAAGCAGAAGACGGTGAGATAGTCTTGAGGTCGATCCATCAAACAATGATGGCTGTCATAGAATCTGTCATAGCCAGATATGCCAGAATGGCTATTGTAATTTAGAATTTGGAAGTGGTTGAAGAGAAAGTTCAGAGTTGAGAAGGAGACCAGGGTGAATATTAAAAGTGACCTTAGGATGCCTATAGCATTCCCTTGGGTAGTAGTTGGGGAGCTTAGCTATTTCTTCGTTGTCTATTGAATTTAATCTATTGTAGAAGTTAGTTGCGAGATCTTTAATAGGTTGTCGAATGGGTTCGATTTTCAGATCCCTATCAATAAGCACGTTTCTAAGGTACCAGGGCTCCTTCCTAATACCTCGGAGTGTTTTATTTTGAACTGTCTGCAATTGCTGGATATGGGTGTCAGCCGCTGAGCCCCAAACAGGCACGGCGTACATGGGACGAAGTGCGGTTTTATACAAAAGAATTTTATTATCAAAACCCATTTGATTGTTGTACAGGAGGTGGGCGATATCGTTGCAGGCTTTAAAACCTCTTCTAATGTTATGTTCTATACTTTTCTTCCGGGGTCAGTCGACTATCGAGTTAAATTCCTAGGTATTTGCCCTCTCAGTCAAAGTGAACTGGGTTTATCGCATTTGATCGCATACAGTGACCGGAAGAGGCGGAATTCTATTGTAACTGAAAAAATGGCTTCAATTTTTGAAGACTTGAACTTGAGCCTTCACCGTTCGAACCATCGTTCAAGAATTCCAATATGTCTCTGTAGGAACTTGTGCATTTATTTAACGTTATGATGCTTAGCTAGTATTGCCGTGTCATCCGCAAACATGGCGACTGTAGTGAACGGAGAGAAACTTCGTTAATAACTATTGAAAAGGATAGGTGCAGACTTAGAGCCCTGCGGGACTCCTGCATTGATTTCGCGCAGGTTAGAATTGTTAGTGCATGGCGGACTTCAAAGGATCTGCCGAGAAGGTATGCGTGTATTAAGTGGATAACTGAAGATGACATCTTAAAAAAAAATAAATGAAATATTTTTGTAAATGAGAACACTATACCAACCTCGGTCAAAAGCCTTCTCCGGTTTAAGAAATAATACTTCAGAATGCATCCGATTCGGGTAATTCTCATAGCAATCAGCGTTGGAATCTTTGGCAATTAGATATAGCTGAAAGAAATAATATTTTAATGCTGGATTTTCTGGTAAGAACAAAAGAGAGGAAATTAGAATAACGGTTATATTTTAGTTATTTGAACAAATGGGAACCAAGGCAGCCAAGTAGCAGCGCGTGGAGCTTCGAATTGATAATTTCAATTCGAATCTCGAAGTAAGTCCCTGAATACTTAAGTTCGCCGTCCTCCATGCCAGCATCAATTATCCACTTAATACACTCCTACCTTCTCGGCAGATCCTTTAAAGTCCGCCATGCACTATCATATTCTAGTCTGAGCGAAATCAATGCAGGAGTCAGTCAGGGCTCTAAGTTAGCACCTATCATTTTTAATATTTTTATTAATGACATTCCTCACTCACCATTCACTACACTAGCCATGTTTGCGGATGACACTGCAATACTAGCTAAGCATCATAATGTTAAATACATGCACAAGTTCCTACAGATACATATTGGAATTCTTGAACGTTGGTTCGAACGGTGGAGGCTCAAGTTAAGTCCTTCAAAAACTAAATATATATTTTTCAGTTACAAAGGAATTCCACCTCCTCCGGTCACAGTATGTGATTACCTAGTTAAAATCGAGAGAGAGGGCAAAGACCTAGGAATATACCTTGATAATCGACTGACGTGGAAGAAAATTACAGAACATAACATTAGAAAATTTTTTAAAGCCAGTAAGGATATCGCCCACCTCCTATACGAGAATCAAATGGGTTTAGATAATAAACTACTCTTGTATAACACCGTACTGTGTCCCATCCTACTGTACGCCGTGCCTGTTTGGGGCTCAGCGGCTGACACCCATAATCAGCGATTGCAGACAATTCAAAATAAAATACTCCGCGGTATTAGGAAGGCGCCCTGGTACCTTAGAAACGTACTTATTCACAGGGATCTGGGAGTCGAACCCATTCGGCAACACATTAAAGATCTCGCATCAAAGTTCTACAATACATTATATTCAATAGACAACGAAGAAATTGCTAACCTCCCCGACTACACCCCAAGAGAATGCTCTAGGAGTCCTGACGCCACTTTGATTTTTCACCCTCGTCTACTTCCCCTTTCTTAACTTTCCCTCCCACTCTTCTAAATTCTAAATTACAATTTCCGGTGCTTCTGGTTCTGACCTCTTATTTTTTGAAGGATCGACCTCAAGACTACCTTCTGATTTTTGCTGAATTGTCTGCCACTTTTTTTTCTTTTTTAAATTATTAAACATCTGCCGTCTTAAATAGTTGTCAACTTTATATTTATTTGCATATTTATTTATTACTATTATTATTTTTATTTTACTTTTTATTTATTTATTTATTTATTATTCTTATTTTACTTTTTATTTATTAATTTATATATTATTCTTATTCTTATTTATTTATTTATTTATTATTTTTATTTTTATTTATTTATTTATTTTTTATTTTTTATTTTTATTTATTTATTTATTTATTATTTTTATTGTTATTATTAAAATTTTTAACTTTCAAGATACCACTTTTCTTTATCCATACCTAGGATATGGAGCCCTGCTCCCTGGTGGCTCATTAACGTACCATGTCTATGTCTATGTCTACAGTGACCACTTAAGCCAAACACATTGTTTCTTAAGATGACTTTTTGCAGCGGAAACCGCAGGTTATTTGATTACGATTCTGCTTGTGTAATGTTTCCGTTAACTATACAACAAATCTAACATCTTCCTCACTAAAGGAGTAAAAATAACCATCTATAAAGTCCAATACGTTGGGTTATGTCAGTTTCACGTTGATAGGCCATGACCGCACTCGAGACGCAAGTTCTACATGGCGATACTGACTAACGAATAGCTAGGTGTGTAGATGTATGGGATCAGAGAGATGGGAAGATTACTCTTTCTACACAGAGGGGAGATTATTTTTTTGCTCCATGGCGATTCTCTGTACAAATTGCATAATTAATATTATGGTCTAATTATTATTATAAATGTCAATAAATTTGACTCTTCCTCGATTTATTTTTTGTATTAATATCAACATAGGTGTAGCTTGCTTCTGACTTTTTTCGGGGGTGGATGGGTGCGCAAATTGAATTCAGTTAGGGCACTCCTCAGCGCACTGACTGCCGGACGGTCCTTAAAATATGAAATATTATGATTTTTTTCATTGAATAGCAATAGAATTGATGTTTTAGTAGTATTTAAATATCATAAAATGAGAAAAACAAATATAATATAAATAAAATGAGAAAAAATATAGCATCAAATTTTTGTTATGGATCTTATCATGGTTAAAAATTATGAGGCACATTTCGAATCTTCCGTTTCACAGTTTGAAAACTTGGGGAAAAAACCAACTTTCTTAAAAGTTTTCTACAATTTTCAGAATTTAACTGAACTTCTATTAACGTTTTAATATATCTCAAGTTAAGTTGCGGGGGGGAAATGCCCCCCCCCCCGACGCTACGCCTATGAATGTCAATATATTTGAAACCTTTTCGGCGTTTTATCACCGAATGAAGCTCAGATTCGTTACGCCTTAAGAAAATCTTGACTTTACTCACTGTAAAGAGCTACAGGAATTAGCTAGGGCGGTACCATCCTTTTCAGATCATATGTGTTCGAGTCCCACTGTTTGCATGGATGTTTGTAGCCCTTAGGAATCGGCTTAAAACTGTAGGTCCCGGTCTAATTAGCCCTCGTGTAGCAAAAAGTTCATCATACCGCTCCAAACCAGAGAACTACAGATTCTGACTGACCTTCAACCTCGAATTTTTTAACTTTAAATTTTAAATATCCATATACAAAATGAGAATAATTTGTATTCTATTTACCTGCAGCGTAGAATATTACAATTCAAAATAAGGATATTTCGGAAGAATAATGCCTGTTTCCAAAAAAAAATTCAAAAACGCACCATGCACATTCCAAATCATCTAAAAACATCATGTTCTTTATTAAAAGTTTACCGCATTTATAAACATGATTGTGCTTTGATTTTTTTTGGTATGAATTTAAATCCATAAATAATTCATCTTTTGTAATCTGCCTGTTTTTTTTATTCGCCTGTTTCGATGAATAAGGAAAGAATGTGAAATATCAGAAATAAAGAATGGACAAGAATGTGATTCTTCGATCACAGTCTATCTCTCGAAATTCATCTACTATTGAATCCTCCACGCTTGAAACTTTTCAAAACATTGGGTTTCCTTGAAAATTCAAAAATGAATAGACCCCAAAATTACCCTATTTTACCGTTAAGAATATGCAAATGAAAGGAAATGAATATTCTAGACTTTTACTTAAATTCCCAGCGAAGAAGACAAATTATCATTAATACTCCATCTTTAGAGGGGGAGTATCATGGTATATCGATGATACGATATTACTCCTTATTTTAAGGCGGAGTATTATAGTGTGTTACAGTCAAAGTATACAATACGAGTATGTTATACGTAAGTTCAAAGTTAACAGTACTTTCTATTATTTATGGCGACTTTAAAATAAATTTTCAGGAAGTCACATCATAAAGTTTGCAGCGAAATTAAATAGCGAAAATTAACTCTGAATTCCTCCTAAATAGCGAATTTAAGAGGAATAACATCCACTTAGTTCACCCGTAGACAAATGCAGTTCAAGACATTGACATCACTGTTGCCAACATCTAAGGAGTGCCCCCCCCCCACAGCGCCATCTCAAAATCCCCCTTCCCCCCCCCTAATACCAATTTAAAACCCAAACCCAAACCAAAAAAAATGTGGCCCCTAACAACACCTCTTTTCATCTAACTTATCCCCCAAATTTAGGGGGAAACCCCAAAGTTGGCAACACTGATTGACATCATATTAAGTGCATAGATTTTGGAATATCGACCCAGTTACATGTTGTAACAGGGCTCACAAGACAGGTATTTGATAATGAACGTACAAAAAAAAGGAGTGTATTTGAAATTCCATATACAAAAGAAAAAATATTTTAGTGATGGCTGTAGTTGTAAAAACAAAAGTGAAAAAAAAGCTAAAACCAGAGTTATATTTTAGTAGTTTCCTCAACTTCAGGACCGAGCTAGCCTTGTGGTGGCTTGTTGAGCTTCGGATTGAGGACGATTATTTTGAATCCCGAAAAACGTCATAAAGTCCTTCCGTGTCCTTGGGTGGCTCGGTGAAAATTGGGGCGCCATTAGGGATTGATGTTGGTTTACTTATACAGTGTCCTCATTGAAATCAACAAATGATTGGCGTGGATAAAGTCCGAATGTCTTAACTGGCAAGTGTTCTGTATTGGCAAATAAGAAAACTAAAGTTTTCTCAACATATTTAAATATAGACTTAAAGTGATAAGAACTATCTAATCAGGGATTAATTATGCCCTGTATAATACATTAACCCCTCACTTACACGTCTGTTCAAGGTATCGACTGAAAAAAAAAGTCATATGCTCAAATGTCACAGAAGCATGAGATCATTTAATATGAACAGATATTTTACATGAATTAGACACTGAGAGAGTGCTGTATAAAGCGTAAAATTCATTAAACGAAAATATATTTAACAATCTACTGGCTTTAATAGCAAAACTAACCCATTTTTCAAAATTTTTAATGACATCCAAAATAAAATATTGACACGTTTGTTTACCCTTATTCGACGCTGTAGATGATGTCACATAAAAGAGAAGTATAATGACGCCTTTTGTAAATTATTAGTGACAACGCCATCGATTTCCCGAAGCACCAGTATCATTACCATCCTTAAACAAAGTTAGAGCATTCGAGCACTGACAGTGACCAGGTAAAGCAAACACATTGTTTCTGACTTTTTGCAGCGGAAACAGCAGGTTATTTGTCACGATTCTGCCTGTGTAATGTTTGCGTTAACTATACAACAAACGTAACATCTTCCCCACTAAAGGAGTAAAAATAACCATCTATCCATTCCAATACGTTGGGTTGCGACAGTTTCGCGTTGATAGGCCATGATAGTACTCGAGACGCAAGTTCAACGTGGCGATACTGACTAACGAATAACTAGGTGTGTAGATTAATTATTATTATAAATGTCAATAAATTTGAATCTTTAACGATTTACTTTTATATTAATGTCAATAAATTTCAATCTTTCTCGAAGTTTAACTGTCGAATGAAGCTCAGATTTGTTATGCCTTAAGAAAAATTTGACATTACTTTACTCAGTCCAAAGAACTACGGATTCTGAATGCAGAGAACTAAAATTTATAGTGACTAAATTCTATTGTGCTGACAAGTGTCCATTGTGATTTTATTAAGATAAGGAAAATTCGTCACCTTAAGAACAATGCGAAAATTAAGTACAATTCGACGCCGTAAAAAGAAAAAAAACTCGCTATTAGATTATTTTATCCAAAAAACTCCTGTTGGTGAATGCAGAAAACTAGAAATTTTAAAGACTAAAGATCTATGTATTCACAAGTGCCCATTGCGGTTTTATAAATGTGGAAGAACGACTCGACAATTAAAAACTATTCGACATAAACTTACTGAGCTTAAAGATCTACAGAAGATGAATGCAGAAAACCAAAAGTTTGGGAGACTAAAGTGAATTGTATTGACCTCAAGTATCCATTGAGATCAGAATTAATAAATCGGACGTAATATGAACGAACTCCCATGGTCGCTTAACTTTTCCCCCAGTTAGTATGTACTATATTATGAAGGTACAAGTAATCACTAAAAAAAATTTAAATTAGACCCGCTTCAGTTAAAATTATATTTAAAAGTACACAATATACCAATAATTATTTGGACACCTATGAAAATAACGATATCTGTTACACGTCACACCCTCAGCCGTTAAATATCGTGCAGGAAATATCATGGGCATTAGTCACCTGCCAGATGCTACAAAGAGCAGTGTTATATGATTTAGAGAAAGGTGTAATCGTCGGGAATCCCAGAAATGGCTGATCCTTAAGGGACATATCAAGCGAACTGAATTACCCGAAATCCATAGTGGCCTATGTCATTCAGAGGTGGAAGGGAAGGTGATTGTCGGAATGTGCCTCGAGTCGGCAGGCCTACGAAACTGGGGAGAGAGAGACCGACAGGTGCTGTCCACAGAAATTCCGTAGAACCGTACCCAAGCGATGGCTCACATACTCTAGAAGTTTCAAAAGGCATCCGGGAGAGTTGTTTCGATGAATACCATCCGTAAGGAAGCACATCTTCTTGTTTTCATAGTTTCGCTGCCACCCATAAGCCTTTGATTGCAAAGTCCAACCGCGCTGTTTGGTTAATGTGGTGCAAAGCACGTCGAAAGGGAACCGTAGACAGTGGAAACGGATTCTCTGGAGCGACGAATCAAGGTTCACCCTCTTCAATTCTTATGGCAGAGCCTGGATCTGGCGTCTGATTAGAGAATGCCTTCTGCCAAAATGCATTGTGCCCACAGTAAATTTCGGCGGAGGTGGAATTATGGTCTGGTGTGTGGAGTGGACTGGGACCGTTGGTTCCAGTTCTTGGTATGCTCAACGCCGACGAGTATGGAAAACACTGCAGCTCTCTGGAAACTAATCTAATATTGCATGCACGCTTGATACTGTTAAAAAATTGCGGTCCTTTTAAATAATAAAAATGAATACCCACCCCCCACCCCAAAAGAAACTCCCTAATTTACTGACAAGAATATGAAACTGAAAAAAACGAATATTCCAGATTTTTAGTTGAATTACAGAAAAGAAATAAAAGATATTACAAAAACCACCGCTTAGGTTAGAGTATTAATGATATTACTCCGCCTCTAAGGGCGGAGTGTTACGGTGTTGGAAAGTCATAACACAGAATACGTATGTTGTATCTAAATTGAAAGTATACCCGTTTTTAATGGCGGCTTTTGCGGATGTCCACAGACTAAGATTTTTCAGAGATATGTATGTATCCTCTTTCAGTGTAGTCTCAATTATCCGTGTCGAAGCGTTCCTTCCTAATTTCGTTCCCAATCTACCGAAAAAAATTGTGCTTATTTTTTTCAGATCATTTGGAAGAGAAAGAGAAGCTGCAATTCATGGTGAAGATCATAGGCGTGGCGTCGGGGGATTGCCCGACGCCCCCCCCCCCTTCCCAATTTTACTTGAAATAAATTAAAACGTTAATAGATGTTCAGTTAAAATAGGAAAATTGTAGAAAACTTTTAAGAAAGTTGGTTTTTTCCCGCATTTTAAAACTGAGAATCTGAAGAATCCGATAATGTCTTTAGCCTTAACGTAGTTTTTAACAATGATATGATCCATAACAAAAATTCGATGCTATATTTCTTCTCTCATTTTATTTATATTATATTTATTTTTTTTCATTGTATAAATTTTGAATAATACTCAAACATCAATTCTAATGTTATTCAATTTTTTAAAAAATCATAACATTTCATATTTTAAGGACCTTCTGGCAGTCAATGCGCTGAGCAGGATCCTAACTGAATTCGATTCGTGCAATTTAAAATAATTTCATATAATTCTCTGTGCCTCTAAAAATGTGATATATTACTGAGTTCAATTATGTTCATTCTATGAAAGTGCGTAATGTAATTAACGCTTGAGTACGATTTCAAGATGACAACCCATTATCCAATTAAAACTTCATATTTTCTTTGACAGCTTCTACTGTTTAAAACATGAATCTCTCGCGAAAATAAATTCATGTTAAGAGTTCTTAAAAGTTCAAGGTGTATAATAATTAAATTTAATATAATTTTACCACTATTTTGATTTGTTTCATTTTATATAAATTAATTTTTCGCTCAACTATCCGTTGTCCAAAATCTGTACTTTTTTTCTTGAAAACTAGCAGTATTTGATACTGCATGTGGTTTCTTATAAATATGTACCCAAAATGTTGTTACTCGGCCTCTACGAAGCGTATCCTCTCCAGCGCCGTCTCGAAACCCCCTTGTTCCCTCTAACACCAAATTGAGATCACCCTAGACCAGTGGTATTCAACCTGTGTTCCGCGGAACACTATAAGGGATTCCGTGACGCTTTTTAATTATTTACCCGTACCCGTGTACCGCTGGCCTGACTTTTGCGCACAAAGTGGTAGGGTCTGGTCTACTGCGCATGAAGGGAAAAAAAGCATCGTTGTTCGGTTCTGATTTGCCTTGTAGCGCGTATCTCGATTTATTGCCTTGAGGCCGAATACAACTTTTACAGATTAACTGCGACTAAAGGTAAACAACTGAAATTAATATTTATAAAAGTTATTTGTGAGGTGAATTACTATCTAATTTTCAAAGAAAAGGTATCTAAATTTTTCAAATAAGACATAATTTTATATCGCTTGTTTGTTTTGTTTTTTCTATAATACGAAAGGGTAATAAAAAAAATTGTGCTTTATCAAAATTCGGAGAAAAACCTGAACGAAATCGTTATTTTTTTTTAATTCGGAAAGAAAACCGAACCTCTGAATGGAAAAAATAACCGTTTGATTTATAATAGAATTTTAACTTTTGTTGCAAAGTACAATTACAGAAAATTTGACTCAAGTACAATTTCGACAAAAACATTTTCTATAAAGACAATAATTTTCTGTATAATTTATGAGTTATTATTTATTAATTATTTTATAGGAATTTGTTTCCAAAAATATAATGGATAAATGGTTGAAGACCGGAAAAGTAAAAGATAATTATAATGAAAAAATGACGGAAACTGGAAATCTGGAAATAATGGTTCAAATGGGGCTTGTGGCGGCCCAGTGGTACAGCGCGCTGGTTTTCGGTGCTGAAGGTGCTCAGATCGAATCCCGGTGTTGCGTCACGAAAAAATGCCTCCGTTTGTATTCGTCCCTTCATAGGGGGCAATTCTGTCAGCCTATATGGTGCCCCCATAATAAAATGGACAGTAAAACCGCGGCGTAGTATAGGCGAATGTTTAACGACAAGTCCACATTGCACGCAAGTCCTCCACATTGTGAAAAAAAAAAGTTTCAAATCAAACCATTTCTGAACCTTCGACTTCTGGACTATCTTTAAAAAAGGACGTAACACCGACAAGGAAGTTCCTTCGAGAGAAATATTCATAAAAAACGCAAATAGAATGACTCTTATTTAAACTACGGATTTTATTGGACTGGACAATGAAAATGAACCAAATCGATTGTGCGTCGAACGTGAAAAGGAAGTGACTAATAGTAGTTTAAATCCAGCAAAATTACAAAGACATTTAAAGACGATAAGAATATATAAATAAAAATGAAAAAGAAAAAAAAATTGAACTTTCTCGTTTTATGTCGATAAAAATTTTATAATTTGGTTGTTACTTCTTCTAAATTTACGCCCTCTTAACGGCTGCGCCCTAGGCCATGGCCTAGGTTGGCCTTATGGGAAATCCGTCCCTGGGTAGGGGGCTGGTCTACTGCGTATGAAGGGGAAAAAAGCATCGTTGTTCGGTTCTGATTTGCCTTGTAGCGCGCATCTCGATTTATTTCCTTTACGCAAATCTAACTTAATTTAACTAAATAAATCCAGATTAATTAATTACGTACTAATTAATTGTTACGTCCCGTTGTCAAAGGAGCGTGGTATAACGAACGATGGCACCCTCCAGGTTTAGAAACTGTGTCAAGGTGAAAGAATTAAGGCTTACTTAATTTAATCCACAATTAAAGAAAAAAACATTGAATATTTTAGACGAAAACGTGACGAGCTTAAGCTTCGGAAAAAGGAAAAAATCAGCTGGCGATAAGTCGGGAGAATATGGTGGATGATTTATCACTGCAATTGAATGCTTAGCAAGATATTAATTGTACAGAAATTGTTGTGCGGGACCTAGCATTATCGTGTAAAAGAAACCATAGCCCAGAATCAAACAGCTCCTTCCTAACTTGCCTTATCCTGTGTTTTAATCGAAAAAGCACTTCCTTATAAGAATACTGATTAATTGTTTGATTTTCAGGAATAAATTCGTGGTGAATAAGTCCTTTGTAATAAAAAAATGCAATCAGCATCACCTTAGTCTTTGATTTTGACATCCGTGCATTTTTTTATTTTTGTATGGGAGAAGACGGTCCTTTCCACTGTGTACTTTATCTTTTTGTTTTTTGGGTAGTATTGTAGACACCAGGTCTCATCTACTGCTATAGTACACTTTCAAAATTGTTGTCCTGTTGCGCAGAAGTCAGCAAATCTTCACAGCAAGCTTTTCTGTCTTCATTTTGCTGTTCTGTCAAAATCCGAGATACAAATCGAGCACAAACTTTTTTTCATTTTCAGATTTTCAATTAAAATTAATTTATAGCTTTCTTTGCTTATCCCAAGCATGTCTGAAAGTTGAAGAGTTGTTACTAATCGCCAGCTGATCTTTTCCTTTTCCCGAAGCTTAAGATGACCATGAAAGGACAGAGATTTGAGAACATCTCGGTTATTAATTAAAATGTTACGCATATTTTGAGATCGGTTAGTTCCATCACCTATAAACAGTGTTTCGATGACTTGAAGAAACGTTGGAAAAATTATGTAGACTCCTTTGGCGATTATGTTGAAGGAGATAAATTTATTTGAAGGTGAGTAATATTTTTATTATTTATAAAAAATTATCCGGTTACTTTCTCATGGTATTTTTTGAACTTCTGGAGTGCCTGGTCCTGACGGATTTATCTCCAGTTTCACGATAAATTTCTTCAAGGTGACATGCGCAAGATGGGAGTTACAGTGTAACTCCAGTAACACTTCGAACATGAAGTTCTATAACAGTATCAGTGACACTCGAGAATCGAGTTATTTCAGTGCTCAAGTAAAAAATTACTAGACAGTTATAAATAACGCGAGGGAGAAATTAGCAAGTTAATAAAAAATAGACTAAACTAGTAGTTAAGGGGAGAGAGAAAAAAAAATAAAAAAAAGTAAAAAAATAATATTAGTTAAAATAATTTAATTAAGTAACAACATTAATATTACAGCTAAGTGAGTAGGGGAAAATTTTAAGTTAATAGAAAGAGGACGCGCTTTCCATGCAGCCCATAAAAGCAGACCTATTTAAGCAAACAGAACAGGAGGAGGGGACTAGCCAGAAGCTCCCCGAGCTGGGTTCGAACCCGGATCGGGGCAGAAGTAGTCACAAATAATTTTGAATACATTAAGCATTTTAGTTATGTCGTCGTCAGGCTTTCTAAGAGCCGCGGCAATGCTTCTGAGAAGCTGTAAGACATCAGAGATGGAGTAGGTTTGGGAAAATTCCCTTACAAGTTTTATTATTTCCGAAAAGTCGGAGAGGCCAGTGTTGTTAGTGATGTGGTTATCGTTAGAAGGATTGGGTTGAACATTGTATTTAGAGATGGGATTTTCTATGTCGATTTTTTTCCTAGGCGCGGTCCTAGCATAGACTAGTTCCGAAGCACTAGGAGTGTTATTTTGGGTATCAGTAAGAGTCATTGAGTTGGTTTCAACATTAACCGCAGGGTTATTATTGTTAGTGGGGAGGGAATTTTTATTCCATGCTGAAGTGCTAGGAATTGGGGCAGGAATGAATGTGTTGGTGTTTCTTTTGGAATTGCTGGAGTTGGTGTTAGTATTATTGTTTGAATTATTAGTGTTGGATTCTTTCTTAGCTTTAGATATATTTTTAGGGTGTCTGGAGCATTTAGAGTAGTTTGCAGTGTGGTTACCTCCACAATTTGCGCACCTAAAAAGCTGAGGATTTCCCTTAATGGGACAAATCCTAGCTTGATGTTTGTCGCCACATAAAAGGCATTTAGGAGTGAGATTACAAGTCGTGCTCGCATGCCCGAACCGCTGGCAGATCCGGTTACTTTAAGAGCGCACCTTGTATCTTGAAGATTGAAACAATTTTATATAATTGGTACGTAAAAATAAGTCTTATAAAAAACTTAAATTTAATTTTTAAATTTGAAATCTATTTCTTCAACATTATTTGGGATTTTTTTCTATGTCTCTAGATAATGACATTTTTAAAATTACATATCCGTCATTCTGCTGTAACGATCTATCAATCTAGAAAAGTTTTCCCATGTTCTTAAAATAACTCGAGCTTTCAAAAACGATTATGGAAATGGATCTCGAAATTGAATTTTGTTCAAAATCTAATGTGTAAGATCTTCATAAATTCCTGTCAAGTCGTCTAAGAGAATTCATTTTTTTCATTTTTTTTTTCACCAGAAATATCGAAGTATGGAGAAGATCCCATTTTTATTACAGCTGTTTCCTTGAGTTTCCATCTATAAAAATATTTAAAATTTTACGCTTAATTAACACATTGTAATTATTTTCTCTAACAAAAAAATAAATGAGTCTAAAAGCAGCGGTTTCATTTGCTAATTCGCAGTCACTTGACCCTCAAACCGGCCCATGAATTTGTTGCCACTATGAAGACTATCGGTCAAATTGACCCCCAAGCCTAAAAATCTGTTATTTTTGCGTTATTACGATGGAACTGCATGTTGATATTGTGCACAGGGTTGTTTGATATATATTAGTGATGAATAGTGGGGGAAAAATCATCTACACTTATTTATTCAATTTATTTAATTTATTTTGATCTGGTATCTACATCATCAAATCGTAAGGGCTCTTAAAAGAATTTCACAATGTTTCTCAGACATAATTGCTCGAAAAATTAGCCTGACAGTGATTGAGGTAGAGAAGAGTGATGTCAAGGCCTCACAGGATACTTTAAAAATCGCACAGAACACTGAAATCCCTATCAGGACCATCTGTTATTGCTCAGTGGTAATAACAGGGCTACCGGTCATTTTGACCGCCATACTTTTACAAAATTGCAACTTACTGGCAAATGGCGAGCATTTGTGAAACCGTGCTCACCCTGATGCTCAGGAACTCACTGAGGATGTCAAAGCCAGCCAAACGTTCACGCCTCTCCCCACTCCTGCCCCACCCCTTAGTTTCACCGCTGCCGGTCATAATGACCGGTGGGCCGGTTTGAAGGTTAATTACAATATTCGCAAAAAGAAAAGGATGCAAATTGCAGTGTGTTGGATTCAAGATAACATTACAACTTTTTTCGATTTCGATGGTGATATTTCTCCTCTTCCATATTCGATAACAAAACTTTACAAATAGCTGCAACAGCGGTTACGTAAAGGCACTACCAGTTACCGAAACTGTAATTTCAGAGCTTTCAGTTTTATTTCCTTCTCTCTTTGGGTTAAACGATATATTAAATTGACTTCCTGTGACGTCAAGTGGGGCTAATCGAGATGTAAGCAGAGGTTTAGTGGAAGATCAACTTAAATCAATAGCTAAAATAGAACGGAAGAACATGACTAAGATATTTTTCTTAATTAAAGCTCATTATCCGGATAATTAAAAGTAGAGCCCTAATTAGGTATTTTCTAATTAATTGGTAATTTTGATTAATGTTATTTTATAAAGCTTGTATTCTTAAAACTTGGCAGACATCTACAAAATTTCACTTTGAATTACAGGCAGTAAATTAAAAGCCTAGCAGTAAAATTGTGATACCCATTTGATAAAAACCATGATATCAGTTATTTAGCCTTGAATTGCAACCACCCGTTTATAAAGTAACTTACAGCATACATCCTGATGTGTTATAACTCTTCACATATCAAGGCTCGTTAATCCACTGCTAAATACGTCATTTTGAAGAAATGACCGATGATTAAAAAATTTACAGAACAAACTTGAATTTACGACCAAAAGCATGTTTTCTCAATATGTGAATTTGTGTAAAAATGAAAATAAACTATTATGAATTTATACTATATTCATTTATTTTTATTTGATTTAATTTGGAAATTTTTTTTAAGACTGTTCTGTACTAACCCAACTGGATTCGCTCACTTCGTGTTAACCTATGAAGAAATTTTGCCTACTATTGACAGCTCCATAAATGCTGGTGAAGCTGTCAATAGTAGTCAAATGTAATCCAATAAAAATAGTATTTTCAGATAGGCGGAACTTTTCTGCACCTAGCACCAGAATCATTTTATAAATTTCGTCCACCACAGGAATTTAGGAGCGTTTAAAACACACTAGACCAGATTTTTTTCCCCGGATCATTTAAATTTTAAAATATCATTTGCAATTAAAAAAAGAAAATGTCCTAAGGTTTAAAATTTCTCTCTACTACGGAGTACCGTTTTTAAAAAAAAATATTTTAATCCACGTCGGCAATCCTTGGACACGTTTTCAACATACGTTTCCACTAGCTGAATGCCCGTGCTTCGCTACGGAGTACATTCAAATTAAATACAACGGTCAATGTATGCAATTAATGCCCAAAAAATATTTATAATAAATACAACGTCAGTGTATGCAATTAATGCCAAAAAAATATATTTATGAAAAAATCGTAACGGATATTTTTATAGACAAAATAATGTAGAAGAAAATATTCATACACTGCTGGCCACCCAAATTGCAACACCAAGAAAGACAAGAGATATCACAACAAAATTTATTTTGTAGATAACACGTTGACCAAGTATCAAATGATTAAATTTATAGACTTCTGTGAAGTGTGGTTCCTGCCAAAATCAGTAGCCAGAGTAGCCGCCATTGTTGGAGATCACCGCTGCCACACGCCTCGGCATTGATTCAAAGAGACTTTGGATGAGTTCTTGGGGTACAGCAGACCAAGCAGCTTCCACACGTTGCCAAAGTTGATCTGCTGTGGCAGCTGGGGATGGAATCTGGGTCAATCGTAGAGCAACCATGGACCACATGTTTTCTATCGGCGAGAGTTCCGGAGAGCGAGGCGGCCAGGGAAGCAATTCAATCTGGCGATTGACGAAGAACCGTTGGACAATGCGTGCCACGTTTGGTCGCGCATTATCCTGTTGAAATATGGCTTTGGGAAAGCCCTGAAGGTAAGGAAGGACAACTGGCTCCAACACCTCGGAGATGTAGCGCTGGCTGTTTAAAGTACCGGCAATGCGTACTAGAGGTGTGCGAGGGTGATATCCAATACCGCCCCATACCATAATACCCGGTGCAGGACCAGTGTGGCGGTGCGTAACGCAGCTGTTCAGCATCCTCTCTTCACGGTGTCTCCAGACTCGAATGCGACCATCGTGGTGTTGCAGACAGAAGCGTGACTCGTCAGTAAAGAGAATTTCATTCCATTCTGCCGTCCACATCCTTCTGTCATCGCACCATTGGCGCCGGAGACGTATGTGGTTCTGCGTCAAGGGTAGACAAAGCAATGGACGTCTTCCGGACAGACCACTCTGCTGTAAACGGCGTCGAATGGTACACGCAGACACTGGATGATGCGTTACAGACTGCATGTGCTGTGCTATGGTTCGTGATGTGACTGCGCGATCCGTCACTGCCATGCGCACAATTTGCCTGTCATCACGTGAAGTGGTGCGCTGAGGTGGATGCGATCGAACACGCCGGTCCGTCGTACCCTCCTGCATCCAACGATCACATATCCGCATTACAGTTGTTTGGTTTCGTCCAACACGACTACCGATTTCCCTGAAAGATAATCCACAATCTCGGTAGGCCACTATCCTTCCTCTGTCGAACTCGGATACTTGATCAAAAGATGATCGCTGTTTTCGACGAGGCATAATTGATCGTTTTTTTTTTTTTAAACACAAGAAAAACACAATTGCCGAACTTGAAATCGTCGAAATCTCCAAGCCTTAAATAGCGCTTTGAAGTGGCGCCACAGGCGCGCGTGATGTGCGTCTGCGCTGAAATTCTAATCATTTGCATATCTTACCTCCGCTAATGCATATTGTAAATTTCATGTTATTTGCATGTTTCCTTCAGGGTGTTGTATTTACAGTGGCCAGCAGTGTATTAAATGCAACGGCCAATGTATGCAATTAATTTGTTTGTTTAATATCCATAAAACATGCTAATTTGAATTACATTCTTAAAACACTTCCATCTCAATTTGTCTAATGGATAAATTTTATCTTTTACTGTATTTTAATATGTTTTTGTCAATTTATTTCGTTGTTATGCACGTGACGCAAAATTAATTTGAAGTACCCCAAAAAGAAAAGAAAGCCTCGTGAGCAGCATTTAATAAATTAAATTCTAAAAATTAATCTTTAAAAATTCACCAAAAGTCAGAAAATGGAGGTAAAGATTCGAAAAAGATTTTATTTTAAAGAACATTTTTATGCTCTTTCTCGTGTTATAAATTTTATAACCCTCAGATTATTATTTTAAATGCAAACTTTAAAAAAAGTTACAAAAACAGCATAAAAATTCAATTTGAAAGAATCTAAGGATAATTTTTCAAAAATCTTTCTTAGTGCACCTCTACAATATAAGAAGAATCACCATGCAAAATTTTAGCCCTTTGGGTCCAGCGGTTTGGTCTGTGCGTTATCTGTCAGTCACTCAGTCAGTTACGGAACTGTTTTATATATATAGATTGGGGTGAGTGAATCCAATAGGGTACACACCAGCCTTGAAAAACACTGGAAAATCGGAGTTTAAATGATCACTAAGTATTCTCGATGTATGCGCAACGAATTTCAGATTTTTCATTATTTATGGTATTTTAAAATTAATTAGTCACAGAGAAATTTTAACAAATACTCGAGACACAGTTTCGTATGGGTATGTCAGATCCTAATTACATAGTCTGTGCTGATACAAGTTCTCGGATACACACAGAAGAAACAAAATATGGCTTATAATGAGATTCACTTCAAGTGAATCCCTCCTTTGGATGTGAAACTTTCAATAAGACTTCAAAGCATGTTTTCGACAAGATTTTCGAAAGCAGTGACAGACATGCACTTTGATTTTCACAGTAATGCCGATGAATTGCCTTATTGTAGGAGTATATTCCAAACTAGTATTCTGCGCTTTAATCAAATTAATGTTATATAGGCATTTGGCTGTAATAATAATGGACCTTTTGGAAGAATAATATTATTTACAAAATATATTTTTTTGCATATAATATATTAAAAACAAAAATAAAAAAGCACCTATTTCTGAAAAAATTAAATTAAATTACTTACTTACACACACGCACGCACATATATACATATATATATATAATATATATAATATATTTAAATCAACGTTTATCATTTGTTTACAGTGGACACCGAGCATTTTAATGATTTTGCAACTGTCCTTTGACTAGGGGGATTTTCTTTTAACATTAAACAACGTACCTTTGCAATAGTCGAAGATATCCGTTTTTTCCTTGGATACTTGTTTGGAATTTTCGTCCCACTTGAGGCTCCAATTTCACGTTTTTTTTCCTTTCTTGTTGACGATATTACCTATCGACGCTTTAGATATCACAAAACCATGACTCTCACATCGTTTTTGGATAACGGAGTATGCATATTTCTCTTCGGAAAGAGCTTAAATGTAGCCTTCGAGCCACTGCTTTGTTAAAAATGCCATTTTGAATAAAAACAAAACTTTCAAGCCGCAGATGATAATTTTGACTTTTAAAAACATAGTACAATTGCAATTATTTCTTTTGCAGCAAGCGATTTTTTATTACCGCTTACCAAAATCATCTAAAAAATGTGCGAACAGCCTCTGTATTACACACCATCAAATGAATTTATCTCATTAAAAATAATCGCCAAAGGAGTCTAGAATTTTTCCAACGTTTCTTCAAGTCATCGAAACACTGATTATAGGCGTTGGAACTAACCGTTCGCAAAATACGCGTAACATTTGATTTAATATCGGAGACGTTTTCAAATCTCTGTCCTTTCATGGATTTTGCATTTTCCGATTACAAAGGGCTTATCCACCACGAATTTGTTCCTGAAAATAAAACAATTAATCAGTATTTTTACGAGGAGGTGATTTTTCGATTAAGAAATAGGATAAGGCGAGTTAGGAAGGATTTGTTTTATTCTGGGCAATGGTTTCTTTTACACGATAATGCTAGACCCGATACAACAATTTCTGTACAACAATATCTTGCTAAGTATTCAATTACAGTGATAAATCTCCCACCATATTTCTCCCAACTTATCGCCAGCTGATGTTTTAGTTTTTCCGACGTTTAAGATGGCCAGGAAAGGGCAAAGATTTGAAAACGTCTCGGATATTAAGTCAAATGTTACGCGTATTTTGCGAACGGTTAGTTCCAACGCTTATAAACAGTGTTTCGATGACTTGCAGAAACGTTGGAAAAATTGTAAAGACTCCTTTGACGATTATTTTGAAGGAGATAAATTAATTTGAAGGTTAGTAATATTTTTCTTATTTATAAAAAACTGTCCGCTTACTTTATGAGAGGACCTTGTATAGAGTGCTTAGAGCACACTTCGCTAAATATCGTTCCCCTGACCATCGTCATCAAACCCGACTGGAACATAGTAGTTTATCTAGATTCGTCAGTCCAAAGGTTCCTTTTCAATTGCTTTATTGTCCAGGATAATGGTCCATTGCCCTAGGTGTGGAACAATGCTTTTCAATAGTCGCACGACGCATGAAATGAAGTTTTTGCATGTGATGTGTACAGAGTTTTCGGCAATTTCCCTCACAAGTTGGTTTAGCTGGTTAGCAAGAATGCTTTAATTTGACATCATGTATCAATGATTTTTCTTTTGATCTGACTGCTAATATTCAATGCCAATTGTCATAGGGACATGACAGTAGTGTTCGGCCAGGGACAGGAGCATTGAAAAGTACAAAATAAAATAAAATGATTGTTAAATGCAAGAAAGAAACAGGGCAATAAAAGAGAAGGGAAGAAAGCCATAGACCGAAACGAAATTTAGAGATTGTGTTTGTAGCAATAAATAGAAGATAAAAGTTGAAGAGAGTGAGTGAAGCCGAAGCATGGGAAAAAGTTAAATTTGGGGGAGAATTTATAAATCCCGCCCTCGATGCGCATTGGTAAAAAGGGATTGAGGAGAGGCAGCACGGACCAATGGCGATGGCATGATAATTTCCATATAACCAATGGAAATTATAAGAGGCGGAGACATTAGTAAGAAAATATATGAAATAAAAATAGTGTGAAGGTAGAGAGATAACCAGAGAAGTGAGAGTCAGTCAGAAGTTTGTGAAAGGTAGAAGTGGTGTCAAGGCATATAGACGTATGAGGAGAATGCATTAAAAGTTAGTGAACCGATGCTGACAGTGCCCAAGTGTCCCGTGTAGAATGTTTGCCATGAACGACGGAGCCGTATTCCAGACAAGAAAGTGCCCTAATTCCGTGTGATGATAAAGACGACGAAGTCATCATTACGAGTGCCCGATGCCCAGAGTGATTCCACAGTCATCCAAGGTACCGACTTTGCGTTTCCTTTTTATATTGTTATCATTGCTTCTCAGTGTGTAGCCATAATAATTAAGATAGAGCGCGATGAGTATAGTTTTTGAATATAAGATGTTGAGGAATTGACCGATAATTCGTACAAACAATTTAATATAATGTTTTGCATATATATATGAATTAATTTAGTAGGAATAAAGTTGAAAGTAATATGTATAGATGCAGTACGAAATATTGTTATAATAAGTGAATGAATCAAATATAGGTGTCGTAAAGAATTAATTTAGTAGGAATGAAGTTGTGAATAATGTGTAAATGCCGGAGGAAATATTGAGTAATTTTGGAGTGTATTATTTATGTGTGTTAATATTCAATAAATTGATTTGTCAATATAACCAGAGTTATTTCCATTATTTGGGAAGCACATCAATGTACTAACCACAATCATAAATTACTAAATCAAAATCATAATTAACATAATTAATAATATAACTCCCAATCCCAATAATTTTATAAATTAATTTAAACAACAATCACCGCTACACCAATATATTTTGAACAATTGTAGGGAAGTCTAGTAATATAGAATCTCCAATCCTTCAATTCTTAAATCAAGCGAATAACAATGCACCGTTTCCTTTTCTAAAAAAATTTCTTTTTTTTTTAATATAAACATTTTATAGTTTTTTTTATTGCATTTCATAATTTCCATCCACCAAATATAAAAGCTTTTCGCTCAAAACCTCAAAATATCGAATTCTCATTTCGTAGAAATTTTCTGAGCATTTTAAATTCTGAATTTTACTTTCACTTTCATTTATCTCTAGCGTAAAAGTTTTTGAGCGTTTTTCATGATCATAACTCTCCGCTAGATAGTTAAAATTGAAATATATCTTTTCCCTGCCTTTACAAATTTAGCTTTACGTTTCATTTCTTAGAAAAGTGTATTACTTTCCAAAACTTTTCTTGTCATGATGCCTTTTAATTTCACAAAATCTCTGAAACGCATATCTGTATGTTAAACCCACGTGACCGTATTTTAAAAGTTAAACAGAAATTTTTTTGGGAGATAGACTTTATCCAAACGAAAGGCAAATGATAAAAAAAGCATTCGATGCTTGAAAAAATACAACTGTTTTTGATTTTTAAAAATACACAATTATTGTGAAAAAAATTAGGATTAATGAAAAGAACGTTGTTGCTTAGATTCAAGTATCCTCTATAAATTAGGCTTTATATCAAAATTAGTTTTGAGGATATTTGAGTTCGAGTACTTTGTGCAGGTTTCAATCAGTTTCATTATTTAATTTTTGTGATAGCATATTTAGAAAAACTCACTCCCATAGGTCGCTCCAAATGGTATTAAACGTCTTACCAATGCACCAGACATTGTCCGACATTGCAAGTAAAGCCTTCCGATATTGAATCCCTTCCAGTGAATAGGTTGCCACCATAATTTAGACCAAGTACTGCCAGGGGCATCATCTGGTGTGTTCGTACCTTTTTCCACCCTCACTGACACATAGAAGGACTTTCATATCTACAGATATAATGTTCCGATATCAAGACGAGACATGAAGGTATTTAACGGTGTTCGTTGGGATTTGAACCAAGCACCCCCAGTCAGAAGTTGATGTGATTACTTGATTGAATTCATGTTCTAATGATACGCTTTTTCCACGTTACAAAAAACAGTGGTACCCAATGGCACAAACGTGAAAGGGCAATAATACGTTATTCCCGTGTTAAAAAATATTGTTATTGATTTAAAAGTTTACCGTTATGCTGTTTTCTGTTAGATATACAAATCAAATCTAAGAGCAAATATAATAAATATACGAGTAATATATAAGTCTACTGTTATGCTAATTTCTGTTAGACATACAAATAAAATCTAAGAGCAAATATATTTAATATAATATAAAAGTTAATATAGTATAAAAGTTTATAAATATAATACAAAAGTTTGCTGTTATCCTTTTTTCTGTTAGATACACAAATAAAATCTAAGAGAATATATAATAAATATAATAAAAAAGTTAATATAGTATAAAAGTTAATAAATTTAATATAAAAGTTCACTTTTATGCTATTTTCTGTTAGATATATAAATAAAATCTAAGAGCAAATATATTAAATATAACAGAAAAGTTAATAAATATAATATAAAAGTTTACTGTTATGCTGTTTTCTGTTAGATCTACAAATAAAATCTAAGAGCAAATATAACAAATATAAAAGTTAATACAATATAAAAGTTATTAAGTATAATATAAATGTTTACTGTTATACCTTTTTTTTTGTTATATACAAATAGAATCTAAGAGTAAATATAATAATTATAACAGAACATAATTTCGAAAATAAAAATACCTCTACACTATAAAAATGAAATGTTTCGGGCATATTAAAAAATGGATGTGTAACTAGAAGCGTAAGATAATGTGTTTAAGATGGAAAAATGGAATACTGAAAACAGATGTAGCTGTTACCCAGACGCATTTCACCCTGAAACAGGTAGACATTTTTAACCTGAAAAATTACATAGAAAGAAAATATTACATAGCAGCGCTGTCGATTTTGACAGTGCTGCTATGTAATATTTTCTTTTTACTATTGGTGGAAATAAGACTTAAATTTCCCATCTTGCATTAGCAAAATGTGTCGACAGTAGAGAAATAGCGACTTAAAAACGTAACGTAAAAGTTTACTTAAAAACACATTATTGAAGCATCTTACTTCCATGAAACAGTGACAGTGAATGCAGCGAACAGAGTTAAAAACCGCACTTTACAAAAAGATCTGAACTATATATACACATACTCACATTTGCGTAGGACACAGTTAGAATTACAGTGAAATACACATACTCACATTTGCATATAACATAGTTTCAACCACAATTAAATAGACAAAAGATTCAAATACAAGTAACACAAATTATGGTGCCATTTTCAATTAAGCTGTCGATATCGAAAATGACGTCACCGACCTCGGCAAGGGTAAGCCTTTCGACTTAATGATATTTAACAGTTTACAAAATACTGACGGGATTGAGACACTATAAATTAAGTAAAATACGAAGTTTCCTAACAGCTATCTTGTCCTTACTTTTGCAAAGAAAAATAAAATCCACAAAAAAATGTGCCACCATAAGATTTACGTAATACTGTATTAATTCCCTAAATTAAAATGTTTACAAACACGATCAAAACAAAATATTTCGCCGTATGTAATTTATGCTTTTTAATTAAAGACTAAATTACGCGCCCCGGGAGACTCGCTGCCTATATTTCCTAGGCGTCATAAGACAGGTAAATTTACCAATTAAATTAACTGAGCATTTGCAGTAATAATTTTACCCCTGGAAACCCTAGGATCAAATGAAACTAGTGATTAAGTTTAGAGATGCAAAGTCAGAGAAAGGAAAACATGAAAGTTTCGAGAAGTTTTAATTAACAAAACACAGCTGCTAGAATCAAGGAAAGGTTTACAAGGTTTGGGACTTTTGGACTAGCGGGCGATGCAATTTTGCTAGCTTTAAGTCAAATATATGAATGAATAAATAATGTTCAGTCGTAACAACTATGACCTTAAACAGATGCTCAGATTTTGTTTATTTCTAAATTATTTAAACGTGATCGCATTAAGTGACTTTATGCTTGTTTAGAGATGAAATATCTTTTTGCTAAATGTTTTATGAATGAAGAAAGATTTATAAAACCGCTTTTCACAAATCGTATTTAAAACCAAGATTTCAATTGCGCTTTAACAGTAAAAACAAGCAAACCATTTAGGTTTATTGTGATGACACAAACCGCTTTTAGTTTTCTTTTCCCCTTAGTAATATTTATACACTTTACATCCACTCAGTTACTATCCTGTGTACATATTGGCCCATTTCCTCACCATGGCAATGATGACATAGTCAAGAATTTAATTCAAGCTAAGAGCAGAGAAATTGCAGTCAGTCAAGTTTGGTAATAGAACGAGGTTTCATGGCAGTGGTAGAAGAATGGTCGCTTGTCATATTTTATAAGCTGTTAGCGTAAGCGACCATTGCTACAAAACTTTTGCAGTATAGCGAGTAATTTATTGTCTTGTGATATGTTCAGCCGAATTGATAACAAATCTACCTAATAATCAACCTAGAATGAGCAGCTAAAGAAATAATGAAGAAGGGCAATCAAGCCCCATGTCAACAGAAGTTCCTCGATGAGAACTTTGAAGTTATCAAAGGGCTTTAGAAACAAAATATATCTGCTTATGTTGCAAAAGGTTGATTTCACCCTTTGTTAAATCTTTTCAGCTTAACAGAGGAATCTTTTTTGGCCGGATAATGGTCAAAATTGTACATCCGTTACACTGCGAGCACACATTCGCGAAACAGAGAGCGAAGTATAGGGGAAAGCAGTGATTTATTGGTCCCGTCTCCGACAGGAGGCTTTATGGCGTCGCTCGTCCCTTTGATGATTCGTACTCAGACCGCTCCGGAGAGCGGTTTTAAGACGAATCATCAAAGCGACGAAATACTTCCCCCACGTTGGGGAGGGGGGACTAATCGACACCAAAATGTGTCAAGAGGTGACGGGGGGAGCTGATTCGCTTGTGTTCAGATGCGCCTTTAGGTGGGTGAGCGAGTGAGTTGTTAGAATGGCATTCAAAAATCAACAGTTTACCTGTTTAATGAATGTTCCCATTAAACAGTCATAAATGCAAAGAACGGTTAGAGAATTACAAACATTTTTACTACAGTTCAGTACATTGATCCTGTAGTTGCATCCTGGCAAATGTATGTCTGAAGCCTTCATTTGATGTTTTGCTCGGTGCACCTATTATTTCTCTCATCAATTCATCACAGCATCTTTAGGAAGTATCCGTCCACCCAGTGTTTTTTTAACATCGGAGAACAGGCAGCAGTCAGACATCGCATGAATAGCTGGGTAAATGGGGCAAACATTCCATTTCAATTTGCCAGTCGCTCGTTGGGTTATCTTGGGGGAAATTCCCGAATGCAGAGCTAGTTATCTTTCGGCGCACTGTAGACGCTTTAAGACATTCTACAACCAATCCAAGCCTATTCTTCATAGTATCATCTGTGAAGTTCACTGTTTCCTTTACTCTTAAGTTAATGTATACACTAAACAATAAACTCGCCATTAACTAGATCCGACGAGGTTTTCTACACTAAACTATTTATTACAACAAAATTAGACTACATAAATACCGTACTCAATTGCTAGCAGGCAACGGGGAATTAACTATCACGTGTGTTAATCCCCATAGTTATATTACGGAAACCCTACCAGCATTCAGCCACGCCACTGCTCGTACATACGCTACAATAACCTTTCTGTCTTCACTTTATCATCAGGTCGCTGGAACGATAGTTAACTTCAAAACGCCTTCGGTAAACTTGATAATGTCTGGCTACTATACGGCAAAGCGGTCTTCTCTCCAATTGCTCTTCGTTCACCGCTCACCTCCGTCCGACCTCTCACTGTCAAGCGTGTACGCTACCCACGGGGATTCCCGTCTAGTAGAAAAGGGCCGATTATTTGCATAAGGCGCTTCTTCTTCTTCAAACGGCGATTTATTTAAACCAGGAGGGTTAATTTTGATTCAATACCTCCCACATCGACCATGGATTCCATCAAATACCTCGCGGATGCTTCTTCGGGGATCATCTCAAGATCTGGATTCGTTCGATTTAATTCTGCCATATATAAGGGATTTGAAAAGTCGCCCACAACATGCTACCAGACTTTTCTCACCAGCCATGATATTTTAGCCCCTTCAGATGCCCTAGTTCAATAAATGCCATACACATTCCACACTCTCTAATCAATTCGCCTCAACAATACTTTTTTATTATTACCATGTTCTTATTAACTCACTTTCTTGTTTGTGTGTGTGTTTGTCCAGTAGAAAGCTTGCAATCGATTTTTAACTAACTTCCCGACTAGCTAGACATGTGAAACTTTTAGAATAGCCCAGAACACGATGACAATGCATTATTTTAATACTTTTAGCCATCTTTAAGCAGCATTGAATTCATTTTCAGTTAATTTTGTTTTGTAGACTGGTGCAGCCATCCATCGGACGGGACGGGAACGAAAAGTTAAACGCAAGTTAACATCCAATTAACTTAATTTTCTTTCAAGTTAATGGGATAATTCATCAAAAAAAATTTAAAATTTATTTATTAATGCATAGAATTGTCAAATTTATATGATTCAACAGAAAATTTAAAAACATGGTATATAAAAAGTTCTTTTTATCTTGCAATTATTGGTAAAATTATTAAAGCTCGTTGATGGAGACCCAAATCCTGGATCTTTAGACTTGTAAGTGTGTACTCTTGAACCCCGCAATGGGTGTCACGATATATGTCAAACTATACATTCTTGTTGCTTTCAGAAAACCATTACTTGCGTAAGGTAGCCCTGAGTTCATCGTATATCAACTGAATAACCATCCTATAAAAATAAGTAATAATGGATATTCAGTTAAAGTAATGCAATATGTGTAACTGAATACATTAGGATTTGTAAGAGGTGGTATACATAAGATAATATTTTTCTTGTAGTCGTTAGAAAGGTACTCGATCACCTAAAACAAAAACATCTGACCATTTAGAAGCTAAAAATAATTATTCATCTTGAAAATATCCTCAATGTCGGCAAAAGTTTAAAAAAAAATTTTGAATATATATATATATATATATACAGTCGAACCCCGTTGTAGCAAATCCGGTATATAACGAACTCACGGATATAACGAACGAAAATTTTGGTCACGTCGTTTTCCTATTATACGTAATTTAATTAGTAATGTGTCAGTTTAATGTAATCGATTTTAGTGGATTTAATTCATTAATTATCATTTTTAATAGATTTTATAATTTTTTAATACATCATTATTGAATACATATTGCAACTACTGAGTTATATATTTGGTGAACTCTAGCATTTTTCTTAACGGTTCGGATAAAGCGAACCACCGAATAAAGCGAACAAAACCTTTGCTGCCTTGAAGTTCATTATAACGGTGTTCGACTATATATATATATATATATATATATATATATACTGCGTCTTTCGCGCGAAAATTCCCCATCGTGTGCGTTGGCCAGAAAAGGTGAGGGTGAATAGGACGTATCGAATTCATGAGATCTCTTCACATACGTTCTACGATGGTCAGGACAATGCATCGAAACCTTAGATGTTGATGTTCAACTTCATGCTCATAACAGACGGTAGTTACTTCGTTCCGTGGGCTTGAGGTAACCTAGTGGTAGCGCGTTGGCTTTCGGTGCTGAGGGTGCTCAGATAGAATCTAGACAAGCGGCATTAAATACCTCCGTGTGTAGGCAGGATATAGGCACGTAAAATCTGTAGGCCGGAAAGTCCCTCTATGAGGTCAGAGAGGGTGGGAGAGGGTACGATCACCCAGGTGTCCCCCCTGGAGATGCTCTGTCAAAATTGAGTGACCGAGACGTGGCACGGCTATATAGGACTCCGTGCTGCTGTGTACTCAGGTATAGCACCGACCCTTGTGGTGCTATACCTGAGTACACAGCAGCCGAAAAGATGCTGTGTATTGGCCATAGTAAGTGTTAACTTTAGGAAAAAGAAAACAATTTTCCAATGTTAAATTCACTTGTATTTACAGATTTTGTTTTTGTTCAAATTGTACTCTATTAGAGTAAAATATTTTTTTTTCTCTAATATCTTTTTCAATCTTTAAAAGAAACGCAAATAATATGTTTTAAATTTGAATTTTTCTTTGAAAAATAAGAGATACACTGTTTTAAAATCACATAATTTCCTTTCGAGAACGAAATTTCTAACATGAATAAGATTGTAGAGTGAAAATTATCTTTATCTATTACAGAGCAAAATTCTTTCTTCAAAATATCTGAAAATTATATTAGTAATTTTAGTAGCATACCAACAGGCATCACAGATAATACGTATTGCATGTTCTGAGTTAATTATATGCATACCAAAGATTTAGTAAGTACTTAAAGATTGAAACACTGGGCTCTCTTTCACACTGAAGTTGTCAAACACTGAGTTTTGACTTTTAGTAAACAATTTTGACTCTTTATGACTATGATAATAAATACATTAGGATAGAATAGTTAGTGCGAACGTTTGTGATTTGTCTAGTTCTTACAACGTAAGTGAAAAGATATATTCAAGGTTGTAGTTACTTTAATTAAACTGATTGCATGAAATGAAGAGTCACAAACTATATACGTTTGTAAACATTTTGATTTTAAATGTAGGTAATAAATCTGTTATATAACTTTCAGCATACTAATATTATTATTTCAGCATATTTATATACTAATATTTTTCAGCAGCTAGGTGTGTTTCATATTTCTACAATTTGTTCTAGTTATTAGTCGACAATCAGTGAAAGATATTCTCCATAAGTTCATATCGAGATGAGAGAATCAAATAGGGCTACAATCGAGCAGGCTTAACTTTGTTTGAGGGGCGAAAAATTATCACGCCAGAGTAATTTAATTTGAGAATCTTGAAGCTTGGGAATTTTCGTTAGTAAATTACTCGACCTACTTGATATTAGAGGAGATAATTATCAGTCTGCTAAAGCGTGAAAAGAATGTGTAATGTAAATTATGATAAAATGCAATAATTTATAACATTTTATAAATTAGTACTGCATATCTATACCTTAATCTATAGTTCATACTTTTACTCTTTACTTATACATCCGTATAATAAAGAATGATTTCAAAAGAAAAAAAGGGAACATACTAAAGAATAACACTACTTTAAATGTAAATTATAACATGATATAAATTATTGACACAGTCATTTCTGAGTATACTTCGCTCACTGTGCTAATATGTAGTGTTTTCACGTTTCTGTCACATTATAAATATGTATTCGGAGTTCTGAACTGCCCATCTATACTTTAAATTCAATCTTCCTAGTTTTATACCTTTATAATATGAAATAAACGATAAATAAGTGAAACGAGTAAAGTTTAATATGATCCAATATGTAAAGCATATATTAAGTATTTGTAGAAAATTTTAATAAATTATCGAAACAAAATTATAATTTATGATCCTGAATGTGAAGTAAATTACTCAAATTACAGTTTGTATTACAGAAGGTCGTTCGCACTTTATGGAAACGATTTTGATAGTGAAGTATACATGCCCTATTTTTTGCGGCAATTTGCTTCTATCTGATAGCCATGGTTCTTCAGAATAGCTCTAGCTCGAATTTTCCATGAAAGTAAATTTTTTCTTGGTACTGTCATGTCAATTTTACCCCATTCCTCTTGGAGCGTTTTCCAAAACACGTTCATTGTTCTTGGATGCCGTTTTCCTAAGGCTCGTTTTAATAAACCGAAAGCGCAAAAGTCCATTCTGGAAGCGTCAGGTGATTTTACAGATATTTTCTTAAATGGGATGCACTTTATTCTTGTTTCCGATTCTGTCTTTGCTAAATAAGAGACAGTTGATTTAGACGTGTGGCTAGAGGCTTTGTCCATATAAAGCTCAACTTTATCAATGTGCTTTGCCATATAAGGCTGAAATTTCTTCTTCAAAAGTTGGTTCTAAAATATTCTGCTGATGGTAGAGTGAATTAGTTTTGGCTTTACTTGAGACTTTTTTGTTTTTTTAATTTGCCGTTGTAACAAAATCCTGCAACTATCATGAATCCCTTTGGGAACTTTTCTCTACACTGACGAAGCCAGTCTCGTCAGTTGAGCAATAGAAAATTTATTTTTTTTATTGAAGTAATTTAAATACACCCATGCCTCATCGAGTATTACCACGAATTTCCCCTTTTCAGCAACTAGGTGTGTTTCATATAAATTTCTACAATTTGTTTTTCTTTCAGCAATATGCTTTGGCAAAGGCAGATGAACTTTAGGTTTAAACATTTTTCTAACAACAAATGTTTATGAATGATTTTACTTACACTGCCAGAAGACATTCCTAGTTTCGATGCAATGGACATTTGAGTCGGCGGATTTTCTTTTAGGATCAGAGACTTCACTTTATTGATATTTACCTGCGTTAGAACAGTCATAGGCTGAGGTTTCGCGGTCATGTTTTCATTTATACCTTCAGTTAGACGTTTTTTTCCTTTCAAATTTAATATATTTAGTAAATACCTTTTATTGAAATGCCATAACCGCGATTTTTACACCGTTTTCTGAGTTGTTGATACGAATATTTCTGCTCGAAAAGCTCAATTACATAACCTTTGAGCCATCAATCACTTTTAGGAACGATTTTTAAAAAAATCTTTTATTTTACATTCTATTCAAAACAAAACAGTAGCATACGATTATTCTGAAGCTACCAAATTTTTATCTGAAAATGCAAAGGACAAAATACATTACTAAGTCTTTTCCATAAAGGGCGAACGACCTTCTGTACTTCGTACCAGACTTGATACATTCTGAGCTCACATAAGTTTTGAATATTGTATATCCATATTTTAAATTACAAAAAATGCATTTATACTATACAGAGTACAATACTTTATGTTTTCATTCTGTATGCATAAATAGATAATTTTACTGTACTTTACTTGCTTATTCAAGTATACTAATATTGCATACTTTATATAAATGAAGTGCTATACTTCATATTCATATTTTATATCATTAACATATTTGTATACACTTTCTATTTATATTCCTTAAACTGTTCATACTCTATAATTTGTATCCATCAGGTCGTCATACTTTGTACTTTACATTCATTTACCATCCATGTTTTACTTTTTAGACTCCTATTATACTCTATATTTCATTGATTCTGCTTTAAACTCTTTTTCATATATTTTGCACTTTATGTAAAAAAATAAAAAATACACTCTGACAAGAAAGTTATATAACAGATTTATTACCTACATTTAAAATCAAAATGTTTACAAACGTATATAGTTTGTGACTCTTCATTTCATGCAATCAGTTTAATTAAAGTAACTACAACCTTGAATATATCTTTTCACTAACGTTGTACGAACTAAACAAATCCCAAACGTTCGCACTAACTATTCTATCCTTCTAAAACCATGCATCAAAGGAAACTGGTAATTCTGAATATCCAAATCTGTAAAGACAAATGGAAAAACTGTGTGTAGTTTCAACTAAAATATCACCAATGGTAAACAAAGGAAAATTTATCCCATTTCTAATTTTAGTAGCATACCAACAGGCATCACAGATAATACGTATTGCATGTTCTGAGTTAATTATATGCATACCAAAGATTTAGTAAGTACTTAAAGATTGAAACACTGGGCTTTCTTTCACACTGAAGTTGTCAAACACTGAGTTTTGACTTTTAGTAAACAATTTTGACTCTTTATGAATATGATAATAAATACATTAGGGAATTCCGCAATCAAACGAAAGCCACTTCAAATTTTCACTAAATTGAGTTTTTTTTTTGTTTTTGTTTTTCACTTATAAGTAAGCAATCATTTCTGATTTGTTTCTAAATTAAAGTTTCACTTAGGTGAATAGCAATCCAAAAGATCGTTGTTCAGAGCTAATTTTCTACATACTGATTTAAAAAAAATATCAACAGAATATTTGATGCAGCGATCAAAAACCGAAATGGCGATATGGGGCAAGTTGGCCCATTTAATCCGGGGCATGTTGACCCAGTGGCCCAAGATGCCCCGCAGTCCAAGTTTTAGTTTTCTACATTCACAAGCCTATAAAAGTCAATAAAATAGAAAATAAATCAGGAGAAGACTGGATTCGATGTACCAGGTGCAATCGTTGGGCACGTGAATCATGTGTCGCTGGGGACACGATATTTTATGTTTGCATTCATTGTGTTGATGAGAAAGATCGATGAAGGCAGTAGTTATGTTAGATAAAATATCGTTTCTTATCCTTTGTGCCTTTTATATACCATATTAAAATTACATTTGATGTTTTATGTGTTTTTTCATTTCCGTTAGTAATCCGAAAATCAAACCAACTTAGAGTGCCAACCTGCCCCGTTCTATGAGGCAGGTTGGCCCAGTGACTTGATGTCCTGCTGAACTGTATATAGAAACTGTTAATTAATGTTTTTCAAATTTTCTCATACGTGCTTATGCTTTAGGATGTGCTGACTGTACAAACTAAAATAAAATTAAAAATTTTAATAATTTTTTTAAAATATATATATTGAAGATAAAAAGGGCCAACAAGTTTACCCTATACAAAAAAGTTAAATATGTATTCTCGGTTAACACTTATTAAAAGTTAACACTTATTAAATATGTATAACTCGGGACTTTCTGAGATAGTTTACAAATAACCATTACAGCAGCTGTCGGCCTTTGTTATTATAGATTAATTTGTTTCAAATTTACCTTAGGAACTAATATCAAATTCAAACCAATTTTAGGAAGTTTTTCTAGACGTCTTTAGTATAAAAAAGCTACGGATTTTATACTAAAGTCGCAGAGCTATTGGTGTAGACTTCAGTCTTCACAGAAAAAATTTACCATTATAAATAATTTTTCTTATAAAGAAGTAATCAAAGGGTTTTGTCTCTAGCGGTATTTATCAGGAAGAAATTGAAGGACCTCTTTTAACAAGAATTAACTGACGGAAATTCTAATAAGTTATGGGTTGTTAATAGTGCATACATTACAGATTTTCAAAGGAAGGATTCGCTAGCCATGATCAGGCTTTTAACTGGTCATGACTGCTTAGCTAGGCATCTGATCCGGAAGAAATTGAAGAACCTGATTTAACAAGAATTCACTGATGGAAATTCAAAAAAGTTATGGGTTGTTAATAGTGCATACATTCCAGATTTTCCAAGGAAGGATTCGGTAGCCATGATCAGGCTTTTAACTGGTCATGACTGCTTATCTAGGCATCTGATCCGGAAGAAATTGAAGGACCTGTTTTAACAAGAATTAACTGACGGAAATTCTAATACGTTATGGGTTGTTAATAGTGCATACATTACAGATTTTCCAAGGAAGGATTCGGTAGCCATGAACAGGCTTTTAACTGGTCATGACTGCTTAGCTAGACATCTGATCCGGAAGAAATTGAAGGACCTGTTTTAACAAGAATTCACTGACGGAAATTCAAATAAGTTATGGGTTGTTGATAGTGCATACATTCCAGATTTTCCAAGGAAGGATTCGGTAGCCATGATCCGGTTTTAACTGGTCAAGACTGCTTAGCTAGACATCCGAGCAACTTGAAAATTCTGACAAGAGTCCTTTCTGTGCCATTTATGATGAACCACAAACTATGGACATTTCCCTGTATGGAACTGTCGGCTGGAGACCTCTGTAGCCAATATTAGGATGTAAGAGCAATGAACAATTCATATGTTCCTGTTTCCTATTCGTTTTACTTTTTTACGTAGGATTACGTTCCTCGATAACGATCCTCCGGAAAGCAAAATTTCAGATGTCCTGCGTCACGAGTTATAATTTTGAAAGCGCGCCAACCCCTGCCTGTATCGCTTGGGCAAGCAGTAAACAGTTAAATAGGAAAGTACCAAAATGAGTCAAAATTTTGACATATATATATATATATATATATATATATATATATATATATGCATAACACTTACATATATACATACAAAAGAGGTAACCAACGATAAGTAATCCTACGTTATTAACCCGCGGTAGTTTCGTTAGAAGAGACTGCCTGAAAATATTTTTTTGTGCTTAATGTTTGTTGTTTTCTTGTACTTTTTATCTTGCTATCGTGTTTATTGCTTGCCATTGGAAATTTTAAAAAAAGCCAGATCGTTTTACTTATTTTGTGGGCAAAGCAGTCGGTATCTTATTCTGTCAAATTTTTTGCTATTGAATATATAAATATATTTTAGTGCTGCCTTTTCGATCTTGTTTAGATGTTTTCCAGAGATTTGTTGGGATTAAAGTGAATCAGGGTATTTGCAGACCAAAAGTTACGGAGTTTGATTTTGAATCACTGTATAAATATAGTTTCAGCAGCTAGAAAAGCGAAAGGATTTGCAGATGAGACAAAAAAAATTTCAAATTTTTAAAACCGGTAATCTTTGTAAAATCTAAGGTACGTGCTTGTTCCGCTTAATATGTCCAAAAATTGAGTCTTAGATTGAAAGATCTTTTTTTAGATTGTACTCCATAATAGAGAAATAAATTGTACACCTTGGGGCATTTTTCGTGTGTTTTTTTCAATGTAAATAATATTTTAAAATTTTAATTATTCAGATAAAAAGTCTGGTCTAGTGTGTTTTAAACGCTCATCAATCCTTTTGATGGACAAAATTTATAAAATGAATCGTGTTGCAAGGTGCAGAAAAGTTCAGGCTGTCTGAAAATACCATTTTTATTGGATAATCGGTTTATATATAGCTGTCAATAGTAGGCAAATTTTCTCCATAGGTTAACATTGAGGTGTACGAATCCAATAGGGTCAGAACACAGCAGCTTTAAGTTGTCAGAATGTACGTTATAGTAGAATTCCAACATCCAGATACCAGAAAATTTTGATCACATTATTCTCGATTCCAAACAATGCTACAGCAAATTTCTAAAGTTAATTAGGAAATGATAAACCGGTATGATAATAAGTTTATTGATTCTGTACTCGGGCCGCTAGATGACGACATAACTATTCACTTGGCAATTTATTACTGAAGAGTAGGGAAACCTGAATGCCCCTGAGGTTATCTAAAAATCTGATGAAGAGGAAATTATATTCTGAATCTCTCAAGTGTAACCTTTGAAGTGTAATTTGCTGTATTAGTTACGCATAATTATCCGGTTAAACTTGAAATTTAATATTGATACAATTTTATTGGCAAATTTAAATTTTCGTGCTTAACTGTGCACAAGAAATTATTATTTTCCTCTCTCGTGTGTTAAATATTCGCTCAAATTATTCTGGAAAATTTGAATAAAAATTTAACTCATATTTAATTAAGTTTCAATAAAAATTTAAAATATAACAATTGGTTAAAATTTTTTAATTTTGATACTTTGTCATAAATATGAGAGTCTCCAGATTACAAAGTCCCCAGATTTTAAAGTACAGTAAAGTAAAGTAAAGTGTAGTACAGTATAGTAAAGTAAAGTGTAGTGTAGTGTAGTACAGTACAGTAAGGTATAGAACAATGTAGTACAGTACAGTATAGTATAGTGTAGTACAGTGTAGTATAGTACAGTATAGTGTAGTGTAGTACAGTACAGTATAGTGTAGTGTAGTACAGTGTAGTACAGTATAGTGTAGTGTAATACAGTACAGTATAGTATAGTGTAGTACAGTGTAGTACAGTATAGTGTAGTGTAGAACAGTACAGTATAGTGTAGTGTAGTACAGTAAAGTAAAGTAAAGTAAAGTGTAATATGTTGTTATATCATCTGACTGTCAGGCAGCTATCTTGTTAATCGCGTCTTCAAACACACCGGCATCTCAAGAGTTCGACAGTCAGTCTCTTATTAAAAAATTATCTGATCGGGGAGATCATTCTACTCAAATGGATACCGTGACACTAAGGATTGTTTGGAAATGAGCAGGCCGACATGCTTTCAAAAACAGGTTACACTATGTTACGGCGACATTACTCTTCTTGTTGCACTCGACATTGCGCTGTATTCAGCGTAAAAGAAAATCTGCTCTGCGAAAGGACTCTCGAGGAACAAAACATTACGTTGAATTCCTTCAAGAAAACTTTATTGGTCATACCGATGCATCGCACAAACTTCCTTAGACTGTGAATATTGGACATCAAACTCCCTGAAATTTGAAACGAAATAGAAATAGAAATATGCCAAGCTCAACCTAAAATTCGGCTGTGGTCAGCCGTTATAAAGTAAGGGTTGCCAGAAAAAGTGTGTCTCCAGAAAAACGCCAAACAAATATAAAGCTTGCCAAAAATAAGAGGCCTGCTAATACTCCAAGTAATTCAAACATCAGGACCGGAAATGCTGGCTTCACCAAGATAGCAGCAAGCCCCCTCCCCCAAAGTGCCCACCCACAAGTGGGGTCTGTCAAGAAAAGTTAATGATGCCCAGGATCCACTAAGACGGCTGGAAGCGAATGTCCGAGACAGATGGCGATTGCCTCTCGGTCACCGCACATTGCGATAAAGACTCTTGATCAACTGTTCTAGGAATCGGGAGCTGTGGGAAGAGGGACTGCAAGGCATTTACAAATATATATAAAGCAAACAAAATTCGTCACAACAGTTAGCTACCCAACAATCCAATACTTAAACATCATTCCACTGAGACAAACTCCTCATAAACAGACCAATGTCCTTCTGATTTAGACAGGAGTTGAGAGATCGAATCTCCTCAAAAAATTTGAGTACCCTGTTTCTAAACCTTTCTCCCATTTCGTATTGCAGGAGGTAGAGTGACGAGTTCCTCAGATTACAAAGTCCCCAGATTTTAAAGTAAAGTAAAGTAAATTAAAGTGTAGTACAGTGTAGTAAAGTAAAGTGTAGTACAGTATAGTAAAGTAAAGTGTAGTGTCGTGTAGTACAGTACAGTATAGTATAGTACAGTGTAGTACAGTACAGTATAGTATAGAACAGTATAGTGTAGTGTAGTACAGTACAGTATAGTGTAGTGTAGTACAGTGTAGTACAGTATAGTGTAGTGTAATACAGTACAGTATAGTATAGTGTAGTACAATGTAGTACAGTATAGTGTAGTGTAGAACAGTACAGTATACTGTAGTGTAGTACAGTAAAGTAAAGTGCAGTGTAGTGTAGTACAGTACAGTATAGTATAGTATAGTACAGTGTAGTACAGTATAGTGTAGTGTAGTACAGTACAGTATAGTACAGTGTAGTACAGTATAATGTAGTGTAGTACAGTACAGTATAGTTTAGTACAGGGTAGTACAGTATAGTGTAGTGTACAGTACAGTATAGTATAGTGTAGTACAGTGTAGTACAGTATACAGTAAAGCATAGTGTAGTACAGTACAGTACAGTATAGCATAGTGTAGTACAGTGTAGTACAGTATAGTGTAGTGTAGTACAGTATAGTGTAGAGGAGTACAGTACAGTATAGTATAGTATAGTACAGTGTAGTACAGTATAGTGTAGTGTAATACAGTATAGTGTAGTACAGTGTAGTACAGTATACAGTAAAGTGTAGTGTAGTACAGTACAGTACAGTATAGTATAGTGTAGTACAGTGTAGTACAGTATAGTGTAATGTAGTACAATACAGTATAGTATAGTGTAGTACAGTGTAGTACAGTATAGTGTAGTGTAGTACAGTACAGTATAGTGTAGTGTAGTACAGCACAGTGTAGTGTAGTACAGTATAGTGTAGTACAGTATAGTGTAGTACAGTGTAGTACAGTATAGTGTAGTGTAGTACAGTACAGTATAGTGTAGTGTAGTACAGTACAGTATAGTATAGTGTAGTACAGTGTAGTACAGTATACAGTAAAGTAAAGTGTAGTGTAGTACAGTACAGTACAGTATAGTATAGAGTAGTACAGTGTATTACAGTATAGTGTAGTGTAGTACAGTACAGTATAGTATAGTATAGTATAGATCAGTATAGTATAGTATTGTATTGTATTGTATTGTTTATCACAAAATGCTATAGAACTGTCTCTACCAACGCCCCTAATGTCTTAGCGGTCTTTGTACCTTTGTACTTGAAAGGTAAGTCGGCTAAACAATTGTTTAAATTCTCTGACAATACGGAAGAAATGTACATTATTTACCAAATACTCATAACTTACCTCTTAGTACACATAACTTACCTCTTGGTATTCGAATCTGGCCGAAGCCTAAATTTTACAGTGATTTTTATGGCAAAAAAATCATTCGTAATGTTGTCTCGGACTTGATTCAGCAGCATTTTCCTCTTTAGCTTCTTTGGTTTGGCTTTTGTTTTCTCCTTTCTTTTCTTTTGTGCTGCTCCTTTCCTTTTTTGTGATTTGTTTGTGTGGTGTTTATGTTTTTGATTAATAATGACGCAAACTCATTTTTTTACTATATTAGGTTTTATTAGACTTTTTATTGCCTATGATATGATAATACTTACCTACTGCTCAGGCTTAGTAGTAACTTAATCTGCTTCTTTTCACACACTTGACGGTTTGGTTGTCCGGCTGGCATGTATGTTGTCTTGTTTCAGTGGCCCGTATTAAACTTTAAAAAATAATAATAAAATAAAATAAAATGGTAATTCTGTATTATAAAATGATTAACAATTATAAAAATCCTTATATTTGTACTAAAAAGGAAATTTGTACTAAAAGGAACTAAAAAGCACTTGTGAAAGCCCTCATGAAGCGATCATAGAAGATGTAAATATTTTATCGATCTACAAACTTAAGACCAATATCTTAAAGCTCTAACTCACTTATAAATACTGCAGCTAACTCAATTAGTTCTTTTTTAATTGATGGATGCTTAGAGGGTATAAGGAGTAAGATTAAGAAAAACAAAAAATGCACGCATGACAAGGAAAAAAACGTGGAAAAAATTTAAGAACTTTAACTCTTCCTCCTGAATTACTCAACAAACTATTAAATTTACAATTCATCAGTAAATGGACATCAAAGCTTGGTCTTTATAATGAATGTTGAAGGCATGAAGAATTAGGGAGACGTCCGAACATTCTATACGACGGAAAAAAAGAGTTTATTTTATTTGCCACTTTTAGGAAAAATTCGTATCTTTTATGACCTTGATACATCACAAAGCGATTAAGGCTGTTCTATACTAACCCTATTGGATTCGCTCACCTCAGTGTTAACCTATGGAGAAAACGTGTTTGCTATTGACAGCTACATAAATGCCGATAGTACAATAGAAATGGTATTTTCAGACAGCCTGAATATTTCTGCACCTTGCAACAGGATTCATTTCATAAATTTCGTTTACCAAAAGAATTTATGAAGTTTAAAAAACACTATACCAATTTTTTCCCTGAATAATTAAAATTTTCAAATATTATTTGCATATAAAAAAACGAAAAATGCCCAAAGGTGTAAACATTCTATCTCTGTTCGTTCTATCGACTGTTCCGCTCAACCGATCGAGATGAGATTTCAGATATAGTTATTCAGAGGTATGAGCTCGGGATTCTGTGAACGGCGACCAAGTAGAGCTCGCGGTTACGGTTATAGGTACAGAAACTTGAAATTTCTGTACCTCTGACACTTACTTTACGCGTGACATTTTAATGACGTGGTAATTTCAAACGTTATGAGTTCTATAGTTTTATTTTTGAACGGACATTGCAATCGCGTATGGAGGGATTGCAGGTAAGTCTCTTTGCTTCTGCCATTTTTTTTTCGCTATGCATCCCTTACTTTTTAATTTTTCCATTTTTAAAAGTGGTTTTAAAAGTTTAGCACATAAATGTGATTATTTACAAATAGGTAAATGGTTCTTGTGGATATTTTCACTATAAGAAATTTTATGTATTCTATTTTTGGGGGGATATCCTTTTAAAAAAATGGCAGATGCAATTGAGACTACCCCAAATCCCTACCACATTATTTTGTTCGGCAATGGGGGGGGGGGGGGTATACCATACCGTTTAGTCTAAACGTGGCTTTCTAGTAAGTTATAAAATTTTATTATTTTTGTTTTTAAGGTATCCGACTACCTTTAAAACGTCGATTTTGACTAACATTCCGAAAGTGTTTTTAATCCCTTTTCTTAAAGATTGTAAATATCTATTTCTAAATCTGCTTGTATTTTTTCTGCTATCATTACGAATGAAATGAGAGCGATTTAAAGGTCAGAAGCAGCTATAAATTTCAATGCAATTGAAAACTTTAATTATGTTTTCAGAAGAAATTATTTTTCATCAAAAATGTAAACATATATTGTGATATATCTCTGAAATTTTCCCGTATGTTTTTTTTTTACTATTGAGAATATAGTGAACTACAGATTTGGTTTTGGGTATTTTATTTGTTGATTTATAGCTGCACTTTTGAAAATCTCGTGAGAAATTACTAAAATTTTGCATGTAATCTATATATATAAAACAGTTCCGTAACTGACTCATTCATTCACTGACTGACTGACTGACTGACATACAACGCACAGACCAAACCGCTGGACCTAAAGGGCTGCAATTTTGCATGGCGATTCTTCTAATAGTGTAGGGGTGCACTAAGAAAGATTTTTCAAAAATTCTTCTTAGATTTGTTTAAATTAAATTTTTAAGCTGTTTTTTAAACTTTTTTTACGTTTGCATTTAAAATAATACATTGAGGGTTATAAAATTTATATCACGAGAAAGATCATAAAAATTCCTTCAAAATGAAATTTTTTTCGAATTTTTACCTCCATTTCCTGATTTTTGGTGAATTTTTAAAGATTCATTTTCAGAATTTAATTTATTAAATGCCGATCACGTGATTTCATTTTCTGGTACTTTAAATAAATTTATCGTCACGTGCATAACAACTAAATAGACAAAAAATATTTTTTTTCTTGCTAATGCGGCAGACGATTGGACATTATTTTGTCTATAAAAATATCCCTTACGATTTTTTTATAAATATATATCTTTTTTTCTACATCAATTGTATATATTGATCGTCGTATTTATTATAAATAAATATATATATATATATATATATATATATATATATATATATTTTGCATTAATTGCATATATTGACCGTTGTATTTAATTTGAATGTACTCCGTAGCGAAGTGCGGGTTTTCAGCTAGTTGCATATAATGATCTGTAAATTTTAGATTTCACGATATCGATAAGTTTTTTGTTCATTGCACTCAGGAGGTATATTCTTAACTACGTTAGAAGTTTGATTGAAAGGATCAATCGTAGGCAGTGGACAGTAATTCAATTTTATGTTTAGAATGAGTGAGCACATGTTTCAACGGCTCGTGCCGCTGCTCGACTCATATTACAGATAGTGCCACTAGGGGCGATACAATTAAAGAGATATTTCTTTCCAAGGTACTTATGGACATATGACAAAAAAATTGATGTTATATGCATAATTTTTTCCAGAGCTTGAGCCGTTTTTGTAAAAATTTGCTAAATTTCAACCAAAATTCATAAATTTTGTTAAAAGTTGCATTGTCATGGTCTATGTTTTCGTCATTTTCGTGCTTTGGAGTTATACCCCTTCGAAAAATAAGACAGAAATTGACGCAAGTATGGTTTTCTTTTTAAAAAGTGCTCCAAAGGTAGTCGGATATCTTAAGCCTAAATGACGCCGAAAAAATGGCATCGCTTAGGTAGGTTGCATTATTCTGAGTTTTCCGCGTTTGGCGGAAAACTCAGTAACCACGCCAAATAGCACTAAGCGGCACAGGATACGGAACTCTTCCCTCTTTTAATATTGGATTACTCTAAAGAATATTTTGTGAGTGCTATTCTAGTAGAATGTAGAAATAAAGTTTAAAGTACGCTATTTAAATATGAGGGGGTAATTTGCAACTCTGTGATATTGCATTTAGAGGTTCATGAAAAGAGATTCTTTATAGTAAGGTAAATACAGAGGCTGTTCGCACATTTTTTAGACGATTTTGGTAAGCGGTAATAAAAAATCGATTGCTGCAAAAGAAATAATTGCAATTGTACTATGTTTTTAGAAGGTCAAAATTATCGTCTGCGGCTTGAAAGTTTTGTTTTTATTCAAAATGGCGTTTTTAACAAAGCAGTGGTTCGAAGGCTACATTTATGCTCTTTCCGAAGAGAAATATGCATACTCCGATATTCAAAAACGATGTGAAAGTCATGGTTTTTGTGATATCTAAAGCGTCGATAGGTAATATATTGAACAAGAAAGGAAAAAAAAAACGTCAAATTGGAACCTCAAGTGGGACAAAAATTCCAAACAAGTATCCAAGGAAAAAACGGACATCTTCGACTATTGCAAAGGTACGTTGTTTAATGTTAAAAGAAAATCTCCCTAGTCAAAGGACAGTTGCAAAATCATTAAAATGCTCGGTGTCCACTGTAAACAAAATGATAAACGTTGATTTAAATCTTAAGAAAGCGAAAAAACGCAATGTGCATCGTCTTCTTCCAAATCATATCGCTGAACGCAGGACACGTTGCAGAATTCTATATGAGAAACACTTATCCAAAGAAAAGTGGAAAACAATTGTCACAATAGATGAATCATGGGTGCATTTAAATGATTGCAACAAAAAAAGAGCCATTTATTATCATAAAAGGGGAGAAAAAAATTTAAGTACATGGTTCAAAGAATCGAAAGAAAGTTTTTCTAAGGGATTCATGATTGTTGCTGGTTTTTCTTATAATGGCAAGTTAAAAATAAAGAGAGTGGGAAAAAATGTCAAGATTAACTCCAAATACTATCAGGAATATATTTTATCGCCAATTTTTCTGAATGAAATACCATCGCTTTACCCACAGTGCCATCAATCTGTGAGACTCCATCAGGACAAAGCTAGCAGTCACACATGAAAATCCACTGTAAATTTCCTAAAAGAAATGGAACAAAAAACTGTTATCAAGGCCATACCCTTCACTGATATCTCTACTAAATCTCCCGATGTATCACCTATGGATTTTTGTGCTTTCGTCCTTTTAAAATCGGCATTATCCAAACGTCGTCCCAAAACCCTTACAGGACTCTGGAAAGCTGTTTAGGAGGAATGGGATAGAATACCTCTTCTGACACTTCAAAAGGCATTATTATCCTGGAAATTGCGGTGTCGAAAGATAGTTCAGAATAAGGGATGTCAAATAGAACATTTAAAACACAAGAATTTTATGTAATTTAGTTTTGTGAATACAATATACATCGTCTAAAAAATGTGTGAACAGCCTCTGTATCTGTTGTCTCCCAACTTAAATAACTTTTGATCTAACTTATTCACTTCCGTGTGAACCTTGATCTTGTCGTGTAAACGTACGACCTTTCTTTAAATTAAGGAGACTTGTAGCGGTGAAAAGTTAATTTAAATTAACTGATTGGGTTATTAGTATAATAATATATCTACTATTAATGATGATTATGATTTTTTGAATTCATTGCTTAAGATTGTGGTTAGTACATTGATTAATTGTTGTGATTTCCAAATAATGGAAACATCTCTGGTTTACACTGATTAATTAATTTATTGATTATTAACACACATAAATAATACGATACAAATTACTAAATATTTCCTCCTGCATTTACACATTACTCACAACTTCTTTACTTCTAAATTAATTCTCTACGACTCATATATTTAATTTATTCACTTATTATGATAACATTTTATAAACATAATCACGCATATATCCATGTTCCATTACTACCAATATTTACCCATATATATAAGCATAACATCATATTAATTAAATTGTTTTTTTACGAATTATCGGTCATCTCCTTAACATCTTATACTCAATAACATCCTCATCGAGCTCTATATTAGTTATTAAGGCTACACACTGAGAAGCAATGACAGTAATATAAAAAGGAAACGCAAAAGTCGGTACCTCGAAAGATGACTGTTGGATCACTATGATGGGCAGCTGGCACTCGTAATGACGAACTTCATTGTATTATCATCGCACGGAACTAGGGCACTTTGTTCGTCTGGTATAAGACTCCGTCAATCATGGCAGACACTCTACACGGGACACTGGGGCACGCTCATCATCGGTTCTCTGACTCCTTCACTCCTTGCAGACCCTCGGCACGGGACACTGGGCGCTCGACACTACTTCTATCTCCAAACTTCTAACTAACTCTCATCCTAGATTATATGTGCCTTGACACTACTTCTATTTCAAACTTCTGACTAACTCTCCTTATAGGTATATGTGCCTTCACACTATTTCTATCTCAAACTTCTAACAAACTCTCATCATAGGTTATATGTGCCTTCCTTACTTATTTCATATTATTTTCTCTTATTAATGCTGACTCCGCCTCTTACAATTTCCATTGGTCATATTATTACCATGCCATCGCCATTCGTCTGTGGCTGCCTCCTCTCAATCCCCTTTTTACCAATGCTCTTCGAGGGCGGCATTTATAAAATTTTCCCTCTAACTTAACTTTTTCCCATGCTTCGGCTTCAGGGTGGCCTGTTTTATAGCCATCATAAATTTAGTGTTCCCTTTCTTCTTTTCTTCTATTCGTGCAACTCACTCTCTTGAACTTTTATCTTATACTTCTTGCTACAAGCATAATCTCTAAATTTCGTTTCGTTATATTGTTGGCTCTCTCCCTTTCTTTTTTTATTGCCCGTCATTTGCCATGTTTCTTTCTTACATTTAGCAATTATTTTACTTCGTCCTGTAATTTTCAATTCTCCTGCCACTGGCCGTAACATTACTATCATGTCCCTATGACAAGACTCCTTTAAGTAATAAAAAAATTACTGTTATTATCACAACATTAGAACAGGACCGTTATGCTTATGCGATCTTACTACGTCTACTGTTTACATTTGCAGCGCATGTTTACATTTGTAGCGCTCACAGCGCCATCTCTTGGCGAGTAAAATAACTTTAACGTTGGCGAGCAAAATAACTTTAACATATCCTTCAATAACGGATTATTTTCAAGAACATTTTGTGAATGCTATGGTACGAGTAGAATGCAGAGATGAAGTTTTAAGTACGGTGTTTATAGTATTTGTAAATTTGGTGATATTGTACTCTTATTTAGAGCTTCATAATAAGACAGCCGTTGTAGTAAGGTAATTGTTCTTCAATATCGGATTACTTTCAAGTAAATTTCGTAAATGTTATACTAATAGAATGTAGAAATAAAGTTTTAAGTAAGGTGTTTAAAGCTCAGTGATGGATTTGCTACTCGGGGAAATTGTATTTAGAGCTTCATGAAAGTATATCCTTTACAGTAAGGTAAATGCATTTCAGTATCGGATGTTGGTTTGGTTTGGAGCGCTACGGTCAACTTTTTTCCACACGAGGGCTAATTAGACCGGGACCTACAGTTTAAAGCCAATTCCGAACGGCTACAAACATCCATGCCAACAGTGGGACTCAATCCCACAGGATCTGAACCGAATGCCAGCGACCTAGCAATTCGGCCATCCCCTGGCCTTTTTAAGCTCGGTGTTTAAAGTTGAGAAGATTTGTAACTTTAGTGATATTGTATTTAGAGCTTCATCAAAAGGGATCCGTTATTATAAGTTAAATGTATTTCGATATCGGATTACTTTTAAGAATGCAAAGTTGATAAGTAGACATTATTATAAGGTGAGGAATGAATATTTGGTAACAGTCTACCTACGAATAGATTTTGACCAACGTGGTGATACGAAGCATGTTGAGAAGAAATAGTGCGCTTTTCAGGAAAAACTACCCTTTATGTAATAAATGAAAGTATCTCATCATTATCACCGTTGATGACTTCTACTGAAAGAAATATTAGTCCCTATGACGTCATTTCTAGTCTCTTCTTGTTTTACTAATTTGCCGTTTATCTTGAGTGTTAATTCAACATATCTGCAAAAATAGCAGAACAGGATCAGAAAGATTCGTCAGCGGATTCGGTTCCCCTTTTTTTCTAATTTTAGACAACTATAATCTAGTATACACATTAAGGCTGCTTTGTACTAACCCCATTGGATTCGCTCTCCTCAATGTTAACCTATGGAGAAAATTTGTCTACCGATTGCCGACTTGGATTCAAAGATTTTTTTTTAAAAAACTGTACTCCGTCATAGAGAAAGAAATTTTACATTTGTGTAAATTTTTCGTTTTTTTTTAAATGCAATTAATATTTTTAAATTTAAATTATTCGGGGAAAATCTGGTATAGTGTGTTTTAAACGCTCATAAATTCCGTCCGTGAACGAAAGTTATGAAATGAATCCTGTAGCGCTTTGCAGAAAAGTACAGGCTATCTGACAATGCCAATTTTATTTGATTATCAGCATTTATGTACCTGTAAATAGTTGACGAAAATATATTTTAAATAAACAATTTGAGGACAACCCCCCTATAGAAAGAGAGCCATTACAATCCCTCAAAATGTCAATCCTAAGGGGGGGGGGTGGAATTCTCGAACTGTCAACTGGACTTCTCTCACCACAAGAGTCTGCAAGAAGAGGAAAAGGGAAATACGACATTTTTTTCTTAGTACATAGCAGCCTTAAGTATCAAATCCAATGGGTGTGTTATTCCCCCTCCTTCGGGTATCTAATGAGATAAATGCAATCAAGTCCCTTCACAAGAATAATAAAAAATGAACAAATAGTTTTGTTACTTGTGACGTCTTGGTGATTTTCAATGAATATTTATCGCTCTGGGGAGTCTGTGTTTTCCCATAAATGCATTAAAAGGCTTTTGCGAGATGTATACAGTTACAGTTATTTTGTAATAAATAAAAAATTCATGGTTTCAGAAAATTGACGCCGTGATATTTCCTTATTTTGCCCGTTATCTATAAGAAGTTAAAGAAAACTCTGAATTATTTTATAACAGGGTTTTCAAAACGTAAAACAAAGTAATTTACAGGAGTAACGTGAAATTTAATCAATTCTTCTTAAATCGTAATGTAGTGTAAGTTCGTTATCAGCGTTTTATGAGACGAATATATATTAAGAATATTATAATAATTACAAGATAAAAAGAACTTTTTATAGACCATGTTTTTAAATTTTCTGTTGAATCCTATAAACTTGACAATTCTATGTATTAATAAATACTTTTTAAAATATTTTGATGAATTATCCCATCAACTTGAAAGAAAATTAAGTTAATTGGAAGTTGCGTTTAACTTTTCATTCTCGTCCCGGCCGATACAAAACAAAATTAACTGAAAAAGAATTCAATTCTGCTTAAAGATGGCTAAAAGTATAAAAATAAAGCATTGTCATCGTGTTCTGAGCTATTCTAAATGTTTCAAATGTCTAGCTAGTCGGGAAGTTAGTTAAAAATCGATTGCAAGATTTGTACCGGACAAACACACACACACAAACAAACAAACAAACAAGAAAGCGAGTTAATAAAAACATGTAAAAAATTATAATAAGCAATGGAATTTGAACCATGTAAACAATATTCAGGTAGTCTCTCCTAACGAAACTACCGCGGGTTATTTACGCAGGATTACTTATCGTTGCTTACCTCTTTTGTATGTATATATGTGTGTATGTGTTATGTATATATGTACCGTATGTCAAAATTTTGACGCATTTTAGTATTTTTCTGTTTAACTATTTACTGCTTGCCCAAATGATACAGACGGGTTTGGCGCGCTGCCAAAATTATAACTCACGACGATGCGACGGACGTTTTTAGCGTCTTAAATTTTGCTTTACGGAGGACCGTTATAGAGGAACTGAATCCTATGTTAAAATGCAACTTATTATTTCTCATAAAACTTCTCAACTCGCCAACAGAATTTTAAGAAGTTAATGCAAATTCTAACTTACGAAACAACTCGAGCAGAATGCTCAAACGCACAGTTTCGCAAAATCCACAGCAAAAATACTACTCATTACACCAGCAAGTGTAAGAATTTGTAAATTTACCGTACAGACAACCAAACCTAATACTCTTCCGCCTGAATAAAGACCATAATTGAGCCATAAAAAAACCAAATCGGTCAGGTTCACTTTTTGAAATTTTTGAAATTTCAGAGCTAAAGCACTTGCTAGACTCCTAACTTTTTACATTTATCACAAATTTCCCAAGTAATAAGGATCTGCAGCCACTTGCATCTAATCATCGCTTGCCATTTCGTTTGTAGCACAAATAGCTTGTGAGTCAATCCACGCCAACGCCCTCCGACACTCTAGTAAAGCTTCCTTAAACTCAACAAAAAGCATTTTATTACCATACTTTATTGCACAATCTATGCAGGAACTGTACATTGAATCAAACTAAAAAGCGAATATTTGGCTTACTTATAGTTACTTTCTTGCTATCATAGTTAAAATTTATTATCAAATGTAAACATTAAAAGGATCTGGCCATGCCTGTACATGAGAGTTCGAAAGATAGAACTCTACATATTGAGAGAGCGTTCTACACACACACACACACACACACACACACACACATATATATATATATATATATATATATATATATAAAGTGAAACTTCTATAGCGGGCCATCCCTCATAATGGCCACTTTTTGGGGGAACCATACCTGCCCGCCATAGAGGACTTCATCCCTATTCGACAGCCACCCCCCAAAACGGCCACTTTTATCGGAAACATAACTGGCCGCAATAGAAAATTTTCTGTATATGTATATATATATATATATATATATATATATATATATATATATATATATATATGTGTGTGTGTGTGTGTGTGTGTGTGTGTGTGTATATGTATTGGGGGGGGGGGGAATAAATTTTTGCAAATTTATTTCCACGGTTGAAATATCAAAATGCAATAACACGTATTCTTGGCTAATATTTAATCAAACACAAGCCATTTGCAACTTAGAGTCACAACAGATAATCACAATATGAAAAACACAGAATATCAGTGCCCGCCGGGCATGATATTAACGCCCGTCTAGCGTGAGGAAGAAAAAAAAAGCGTGCAGTCTGCACTGAGCAAAGGTAAAAACACAGCGTGCCATTTGCACCCAGCGAAGGTAAACATAGCGTTCGTTCCATTGTCTCCGCCCACTCGGCACCAGCGGTTGAGTTGCAACTCGTTTGCTCAAGCGGCGCCTCATTCGTGTTGCCACAAGAGTAGAATTCCCACACACACACACACACATATATATATATATATATATATATATATATATATATATATATATATATATATATATATATATATATATATATATATATATATATATATAAACACATTTTCTATAAAAGTTTTCTTTCCCCTTCTTTTTTGATACATCTCTTCGAGATTATCATTTCATTTGCCCATCATGAAAGTTAATGGTCATTAATTAAAACTCTTCAATGCTGTTACCAGAAATTTTATTTTTAATAAAACCTATTCATTCTACTACATGCGTGTAAAATATCTAACGTGGTCTTTCGCTCGCCGCAAGGGTAAATACGAAGTAAGTAAAGATATTCGAACACGTTTTACTCAGATATCCTCAGCTTTTGAATGGAAAAAAAATAGTATGTCATTTGTAACGTTAGTGACAGTATCATTAATTCTTTAGCGAGTTTAGTGGGAAAGTATAAATCACATTAATACAAATCGCGGTAATTGTCAGTAAGCGTCATAAATATTTCATCCCAAAGGGCAAAGTGTAATCTTCGCTTTCCTTCGCGTAAAGAAAAATGTTATTCAACTCCTCAGTTCGTGTTATAGATATCAAGGTATAAAAATGTCATCTTAATTAAATGCAATTTTATTTCTCTTTTTCCCTGTATAAGGGATGCGAAATAAATACGATACGGTGTATATTTATTATCGTATGACATGCCAAACTAATATTTAAAACTAGAAGGTAACCCATCATTTTGACGTCATAATACTAATAATGACGTCATAATGGAAAAAGTATATGAGAGTTAAAAAATATCCCGAATTATCTAACAATATTGCATTTAATCCACACCTTGTAAAAGCAAACCCTTTCATTATTTTTTATTTATTTAGTTTTTCATGCGATTGGAGTAGTAGACTGCCATCCAGTTTTTTACAGCTCAATACGCGATATGAATACTTGAGCTACTTGATTTATTCACATTCAAGTTTGTTTACTTTCAGAATTCATCGTAAAAGTAAAGATTTTTAAAAACTGTTAAATATACAGCTAAAAACATCCAATTTTTTTTAGTTCTGAATGTTTTATAGAAAAATAGGCTGAACAAACGGGATTTGATGGAGAAGATATTAGTTTTTAGGTAACAAAAAATTCTGATCCACATCTGAAATTGAAATTAAGCCTAACCGGCCGTTTGTTTACTGGGGGCTTCAATTGAAAGATGAGTACAGCCCGGAAGTGTTATACAGAGACAACGGCTACTATATATATAATAAAGTCCCTAAGTTTATATTATTTTAGTCAAATATTGCATTATTACCGTCTAATGTTTTTCCTAGCACATTTAGACATCTCTATGCGCAAAGTTTACGAAAATATTGATCTATAAGTGCTTCTGAATTCATTGTGAAGTAAATAAAATGGCGAAAAGGTTACAAAACTGATGATTTACTTGTATTTTAAGGTGGTCTAGTACACAAAATTCTTCACATTTTCTGGGGGGGGGGGGGAAATGATTGAATTAAAAAGTTTTGTATTCTTCACAGCTTAAAATGACGTTTAAATTATGTTTCTATCTTAATTAGAACAGGAGATATTATTATTATTATTATTATTATTTGCAACATTCTAATAGCAGCCAATCATTGTTTAAACCTTTAAATGTGTTTTTCTACATGATGTGTTTATTAATCATTTGTCGACTTAAATTGGTATAAATCAAGAACTGTGAAAGATATATTTTTTAAACTTGGAACATGTCTTTTCCAATTATTTTACTTTAATTCTGATTCAGCAAATTTGAAGAAATTGTTTACTTTTGAAAATATGATTTTTTACATATAAGTTACATCATTTTTTTGAAATTTTTACTCAAAATATTTTCAATTTCTTTTTAATTAATATTTTAAAAAACGCTGCATCAAATTTAAAACTTATATATCTCTGTTTAATTAAATGAAAAAGTTTTGAAATTCGACAAATAATATTTCGAGTTATAACCATATTACATTATCCCACTTTTTTAAAAAAAACTTAATTTTTTTTTAAAAACTTTGAAAAACAAAGGCTTTGAACAAACAAACATGAATCAATTTCATGACAAACTTTGAATCAAATTTAAAACTTATATATCTCTGTTTAATTAAATGAAAAAGTTTTGAAATTCGACAAATAATATTTCGAGTTATAACTATATTACATTATCCCACTTTTGAAGTTTTATTGTGAAGTTTTATTGTCACAAGTTTTATTGTTGAAGTTTTATTGTTGAAGTTTTATTGTCACAACTTTGAAGTTTTATTGTGTGATTTGTTTTACAAATTACATGGTTAATCATCACAAAAAAATTCCAATTTTAACATAATAAATATTTTTTTAAATGTGTCCCGGATCCCTTTAAGAAATATACAATAAAAATTAAATAAAATACACCTTTTCGGCAGCGTATGTTTCTCTTAACCCAAGTTATAGTTTATTTCCTCATTGAATTATGTCTCACACCATCTTTTAAGCTAATGTGACGAGGTGAAGTGAAAATAAAGATGGATTTCTTTCTGAAGAACGTTATTCAGTGGTATAGTGTTCCTCCAAACGTTTATCGTTAGAGATGGTAATTTGGAGATTTTTGATGAAAATACGTTTGAGACTTACCCAAGTACGCTTAAATATTTTGCTCCTATGACGTAAACATGATTCTTACTTTTTTCGAGTGCAAACGTGAATTAATTTGAAATTTTCTGCTAATCTTTGAAAAATTCGCTCAAAATTATTATCAGACAGCAAGGTCATGTACATTAGAAGAGCTTTCATATAAATCAACTCTGTTAATTTTATTCGATTTTATTTCAAATGTAGCATAAGTTTCTTCCAGTTCTAATAACTAAATCTCATGTAAGTACCAGAGCATGCAAACTGTCGAAAGACCTGAAATTCTGAGCTAAGATTAGCCAAAAGTTTCCTGTTGCACATTTTTTTTATTTCTCGTAAAGTCACTGCAATTTTCTTTACGTAAAGACGAACCTCTTTATGCTGTTATCATGACTGTTATTTGTTATAAATTGCTGCTCGTATGTGTTTCTGTTTGTCCTGTAGCCTAATGGACTCATCAGCTCAACTGAATAATATTACGCGAGATTAACTGGTTTGAACTCGGAACTCTGTGTTAGTTTGTAAAACTGTTCTAGTTTCATAACTTTAAGTAGTGATAATGTAGACCTTGCTTTGTGAGTAGGTACGTTTTGGTGCTAAAGAAGAAAGGAGGGCATTAGGTAACCTAGTGGTAGCGCATCGGCTTTCGGTGCTGAGGGTGCTCGAATCGAATCCCGACAAGCGCCATTAAATACCTTCGTGTCTAGGCCGGAAATGGGCAAGTTAAATCCGTAGACCGGAAAGTCACTCTATGAGGTCAGAGAGGGTGGGAGAGGGTACGATCCTCCCAGATGTCGCCCCTGTGGTTGCTCGGTCAAAATTAACGTGGCACCTGGCTAAATCGGACTCCGACCCGTGTGGTGCCATTATAAACCGGAGCCGCACCCCTCAGTCCGCTAGCCTTTATGGACACGGTTTGGAATTACTTCCGGCCAAAGGACATTAGAAACAACAATGACAGAAGAAAGGAGGTATTTCCACTTTTTTCACGAAGTGGGAAGCACAGTCAAGTCAAAGGTATCTTAGTACACATCAGTCAGGTTTTTTTTTTTTTTTATATCGTCCTGTAAACCAAGGTCAACTTTTGCACTTGGATATTTCGTTGGGAGCATAAAACAATCTGACAGGAACTAGTTATCAGGCATTTGCTAGATCACGACACGATTGTCAAGATTGATTTCATTACTAAACGTAACGCAACGTTACGTTATACTTTCTTTTTCTAGAGTAATCTCTATTTCTGAGTGTGACATGGAACTCGACTTTGTAAATATTTTGATTAATATGCTGTTTTATCGCTAATATATATATATATATATATATATATATATATATATATATATATATATATATATATATATATATATATATATATATATATATATACATATATATATACATACATATATATATATATATTTATATATATATATATATATATATATATATATATATATATATATATATATATATATATATATATATATATATATATATATATATTCTGATTTCATAGTCTCGATACAATATTAATTAGGTTCCATGCACATTTATAAGTGTATCTATTTTATTTTGTAAATCCTAAGATGTATATGTGCTTAAAATCTTTCCTGTGGTTTTTGTACCGGTTTTTCCGGAAAGAAAGGAATGTTCCTCCCGGAGGTAATTTGGCGTAACCTGTAACAGTACGAATAGTACCCAAGATCATGTGCACAGAAGGGAAAATTACTTGCCACCCTCTCGGGCATTTAGGGGGGAACTTAGCTTCCCCATAGCAACGGTCCAGCAACCATCTTTTAACCAATGATAGCTGAAAGGTGGTAATTGTTCGAGAACATTTTCTGACCTCTGCTTTTCCGGTACTGGAAAATTTTTAACGGTTTTTTGGGCAGTTGAATTAAAGGCCGCGACTGTGAGACACCTCTAGGTTGTCCACTCTTCATCGAGTCGCCATTTTGCACGATGAGTTTTCTGGTCTGCTTTTTTTTGACCGAGTTTAGATACGAGATATTATCTTCAGTCTCCAATGAGGGTGGTGGTGAGTAATAATTGATTTGTAATATATTTTATCAGGCGAGAGCCCAGAATAATTAATATGTGTAACTAGGATTTTTATGTGTTCAATTGATTGCTTAATGTATGTTGATAATTATCATTATGTTTTCTGTGCAAATTTGTAATTAATGATAAAAATAATTTTAAGTAAAAGAAAGAGAAATTAAATGTTAACATTACCTATTAAATTTGAGTTTGTTTCTTTTAGTTATTCTCGGACATGTGTCAGAATGTGTTTTTCTCAAATTAATAATTTTATAAAAAAAAAGGTTCCACTATGCGATATTAATTTCACATAACACTGAACCTTAGAAATCGACCATGAAAACCAAGTACAAGTACCTCTCGACTGACAGTCCGACCAAAACCAGGTCCTTACGGTAAAATAGGTTACATATTCACAAGTCCATATAAGATTTCCTTTAACAGCTCGCGTCACAGTTTGTCGGCCCTGATCTGCCAATTTATGGCAGCATAGCGGCTGAGTCGAAGGGTTTCAATATTTTATGACATAAAACACAGACACCGGCAACTATCCTAGTAGCTGGTATCTGTTACATCAAGTTACAACAAACCCGTTGCTCCAAGTATCGTATAATGTTCAACAAATTCAACTCTCTGCCCTTACACATCTTTACGGTAGAAAGAACATCTACATTGTTACTAGACAACAGAGAGTCTGTTTTGGTAGGGAACCTAACTCAGAGTTTTTGAAATAGTATGATTGAAGATGGTTCTCAGATATGTCACTAACTATATATATATATATATATATATATATATATATATATATATATATATATATATATATATATAGTTATATATATAGTGACCGGCTACTAGAATAGTTGGTGGTGTCTGTATATATATATATATATATATATATATATATATATGTATGTATATGTGTGTGTGTGTGTGTGTGTGTGTGTGTGTGTGCGTGTCTGTTTATTAATCAGTTCCTTTGAATTATAATTTGGTATGAGTTTAACGACTAAATTATTATACAATAATAAAAAGACTGTATATTACAGAAATAATACAGTGATTTTGTGGAAAAAAAACTCTCTCTTTAATTATTTATCATTTCTTTAAAACTGCAATAATTAGATAAGCTACTGATAACAATATTTTACGCAAATTTAATGTGGAATTAAAATTTGCAAATGAAACAAACTAAATTCTTTGCTGAGATGCTTTCATATAATAGATAAAATTAAAACATTTTAATGTGGTTTTTGTAAAAATATTTTAAATAATAAAATTCATAGCATACTTAAATCTGATTTTTTTATTCAATTAATTTTGTATTAATATTTAACAAATATATATATATATATATATATATATATATATATATATATATTTCAAAACATAACTGAACTGTCAAAATATAGTTGAGAAGTACGGGGAAAGGGGTCTTAAAATAATAAGAAACTAATATTTCATTCACAAAGCGTGCGTATTTTGCTGTGGGGAAAATCATCTTTTAGAAGCGACTTGAGCGCAAAGCGAATAATTCTAGGCGAGAGGATTTATTTTTAGAAGTGTAAAGGTTTTGGGCGCGAAGATAAAATTACAAGTTCAGCAATTTTAAAGGTCCAGATGAACAAAGTTGAAGTCCTTGTGTAGCAGGGAGCTCGGAGGGAACCGAGTTTTGTTGGAAGATTTGAGGCGAATTTCTTTGAGAGTGGAAGATCGCGGCATTCGTGCCAGATAGATTATAAAATGGCGAAGAGCGGAAATTAACCTTGAGCGTGGTTATTTCAAGAACATCAATAAAGAAGGATCTATAATTCATGGACTGTTCATTGAGTCATTGCCTCGCCACTCGCCCAATTACTTACAGTACGAATTGACTGCATGTGAAGAATATTTAAACACGGGTTAAAACACCATCCGTATCATATATATATATATATATATATATATATATATATATATATTGTGGAGGTGAAAAGTGAAATAGATTAATTATATTCTATATGATTGGTGGTGTAAGATATATATAGTATGGGTTGAAATCCCCGGAACTCCGTTGCATCATGATTTCTTCAACAATTGCCGGTTTTTGCCTTCAAAGGCAGTACATTACTTTTTAAACCATACTGTTGCCTCTCATCTATTAGCTCACTTCTCCTCATATGACTCTACATCTATCGGTACTCGACGTGTTTTTCTAAGCAACCTCTTCGTCTATCAGCCAACCAAACTTGTTGCTTATCTCTATCAATTCTGCTATTTCATCTCCATATCCTTCATATTCTAACTCTCGGGCATCTCCTCCAATGCTTTCCTATTGGCTATATTGTCTCTTCCCTTTTACCATCTGATTGGCTTGCGGTTTATCCTTAATATTTATTCCGTCCATTGGACTTCGAGGGCGTACCTTTCTTCGTGATCCCACTCTCATCGTTCTACCGATCTGGACCCTTTTACAACCTGGCCCGGGCCTAAAGACTTTTGCGTGTGGGCTCCCCTTTTATTACGACCATAACTCTGCTCCTATTTTTTACCTTTTCTTCTTGCTGTCTACTCAAACCGCCCTTTTGCATATTTATTTCATGTACATCTGTCTGTAAGTGCCTCTCCCTTCTTTATACTTCTGTTATCTTTATAGCCCGCTTTACAATTGGCACTTCTTAGTCTACCGACATTTTACTCCCATTTCCTCCAATTAGTTTATTCTTTGCACTTCCTTCTTCCAATTTCTAATTCCGCGGACATAATGTCGTTGTACTCTACGATATATATACTATATATATGTATATATATATATATATATATTTATATATATGTAAAATATATATATAAATATATATATATATGTAAAATATATATATAAATATATATATATATGTAAAATATATATATAAATATATATATATGTAAAATATATATATAAATATATATATATATATATATATATATATATATATATATATATACATGTTTGTGTATGCGTAAAGAGAGTGAGAGATAACATTACTTCGTAAAGGATCAAAAAAAGTTCTTTTCATCTTAATGCAAAACAAGATTTTGAACTGAAAATAAAATCACTTTTCAAAAAATCTTTTTGAAAAGAAACAAAATTTTGGGTGTTATCATATTTTAAATTAATTTACTTACAAACGAAAGAGAACTAAACCGTCTATGATCCCAAAAGATTCTGAGCCCTCCGCAATATCTCTCCTATCCTTGAGCTGGATATGGGTAATATCTATGTCCTCCCGACGATTACAGAGCTTTCAAAAAGGTTCTGAGACAATATTCATACGTCACAGATGATTTGACAGGCAATCATGGCCAGTCAGTAGGCACAACAAGGCGACCGATTTCTGCCTCGGCCACTCTGGAACTTCAGTTATTTCGCTCCACCAAATCTTTCGTGAATTCCTCAACAACAGTCAGTTCTTGCGAACGGGAGTTCCTTTAATGAGACCTCTTACAATTTATTAAAGAGGGAGCAACTTCCACGAGTTTTAAGAGATCTCAGTATTAGAGGTTTGAAGGACCATCATACTCAGGGTGTCGGCCAGCTAGTTCCCTTGGGTACTGCAGAGGCCTGTTTTCCACTGCAGAGCTATCTCCCTACTGTTACTGTGGAGCCCAAAAGTAACTGACATAATATAGATACATCAGATGATTGGGGGACACCAAAGGAGCCGATAGCTCGAAGAACTGTCCTAGAATCACTCAGGATGTCCACTTTAACCCTTTCAGGGGCAACAACTTCCTTCGTTTGCACAGTGCAGATTTTTTTCTGATTTTTTTTAATCTAAAGCATCTTGAAAATTTTTCCATTTAAAGAATTCAAAATGTTTTTACTTATTTAAACTGGTAACAGATGGCCGTACTAACCATTTTTCAGCTCATTTAACTGGAATACATTGATTGCAAGTGAAAAAAAGACTTGTTTTTTGCGTTTGCACTGTGCAAACGGCGCCCTTCAAAGGGTTTTAAAGAGAATATTCATCCTAATAGCGAATTAATGGTACATTTATTTCTAAACCTTCAATTAAAGTGTCTCATCCATAAGTAAGTACTACTTAACATATCAAGTTACTCAAAAATTATTAATTTCTAAATCACATTTTCTACTATGTATCCTTTTCAGTCATTTCGTGTTATAATTTACAGGCCTTAATTTTAGCAGGAATTTTACAAGGTTAATTTTAACAGGGCATTAAATTTTTTATTTCCAATGGCCGATACAAAAGACAATTCTGAAACAAAACACCAAAACAAGGAAACAAGAAAACGAAATAACAAATGGCAACAGAAGAAAGTCTGTGGACCCATTCGGTCCCTTGCCTCCTAGTAGCGTTCTAACAAAGTTGGGGCGGAGACCGCAAGTCAGCGCCGAAGGTTAGTACAGTCCATAAGTTCCCGAAGGTTGCAGAGCTTGCAGAATGCATCATCAAGTATATTTGAAGGCCTTATCTGATTAATGGTCCAACTCCATTCTTGTTCATTTTGAGATACAGAGCCTTAAAAGTCTAATGACTGCTGAGAAATGACTGCTGAAGTCTGATTTGCAATGCCATCTGTTGGTAGCAGAAATAAGGCTGAGGTGTACCAGTTTAAAAATAAGATAGAAATGACTTGTATAAACATGAAAGTGAGGCTAACTCCATTTTTATTAAAAAGGGGAGTTGGACCACTATTCAAATACTACCTTCATTTAAAGGCGCATCTACACACAAGAGAATCAGCTCCCCAGTCGCCTCTTGACACATTTTGGAGTCGATTAGTCTCCCCCCCCCCAACGTGGGGGAAGTAATTCGCCGCTTTGAAGATTCGTCTTAAAACCGCCATCCGGGGCGGTGTGAGTACGAACATCAAAGCCACGAGGGACGCCATAAAACCTCCTCTCGGCGACGGGATCAATAAATCACTGCTTTCCCCTACACTTCGCTCTCTGTTTCGCGAATGTGTGCTTCCAGGGTATGAGATGTAAATGCCTAGCAAGGCAGGACAGGGCATTATATATACTGGTGCTTATTACTAGGAAATTAAAACGTTTTTGATAAAAAAAAATTGAAATGAAAGGGTTTCGAAACACATGCATACTGCATTTAAACATATTTTTTCTTATACATAAAACAATATTCAAAAATACGTATTTTCCTATGTATGATTAAAAAAATTCCTATGGCAAAATTTCCAATCACCAGGCATGAAGATTGTCAAAACAAATTTTTTATTACTGTTTAGTTACAAAATTGTCACTTTAATTCCTGCCGTTAGTGAGTAACAAGAATTCCGAAATTCAAAAATTAAATACATTGAGAAAAACGAATACAGAAATCCGAAAGAAAGAAAGCCCAGACAAAACAAATATTGGCTTATTAGAGAACCTAGTAACAAAACTATCTCCCCCCCCCCCCATCGATAGAGGCTCTGTAGGGTCAGGAGGATAGTTGGGAAGTTTAAAATTTTAAATTTTGAGAGGAACGAATTGTCCTAAAGAGCGATACAGAGTTTTAGCGTCATTCTAAGGAACCACCCACTAAATTTCCTGATCCGATCAGAAATCTCAGCACTTTGAAGTTATAAAAGAAACCCAGCAAATTCACTTCAGATCAGTGAATAGAAATGTATGCATCGCCTATGCCATGTATTTTCAGCTTTCAAACACGAATTGAAAGTGAGAAACAAAAAGTTAAGCTTCGTTCTAACGAACCGCCACTAACCGTCCTGATCCAATCAGAAATCAGAAGTTGAAGTTACAGTAAAACCTCATTTATCCAGACTAACTGGGACCATAGGCAGTCCATATATTATGGGTAATATGAGTAATAAACAAAACAAAATGCTTAACTAAGCAGACTTACCGTTTATTACGATAAAAAACTACGTTTTGTAAAATAATTACATGGTATTGTTTACAAGACATTAAAAATATAAAAATAACTTTTCACATCATTTTTAAACAAAGAATTGGTAAGTCTAGTAAAGCTTCCTCAAACTCAACAAAAAGTATTTTTTTTACCATAATTTATTGTACAATCTTGCAGGAACTGTACATTGAATCAAACTAAAATTCAATGTACAGTTCCTGCAAGATTGTACATTAACTTTTCTGGAAGATTGTACATTAACTTTTCACATCATTTTTAAACAAAGAATTGGTAAGTCTAGTAAAGCTTTCTTAAACTCAACAAAAAGTATTTTTTTTACCATCATTTATTGTACAATCTTGCCGGAACTGTACATTGAATCAAAATAAAATTAAATGTACAGTTCCTGCAAGATTGTACATTAACTTTTCACATCATTTTTAAACAAAGAATTGGTAAGTCTAGTAAAGCTTTCTTAAACTCAACAAAAGGTATTTTTTACCATAATTTATTGTACAATCTTGCAGGAACTGTACATTGAATCAAACTAAAATTCAATGTACAGTTCCTGCAAGATTGTACATTAACTTTTCACATCATTTTTAAACAAAGAATTGGTAAGTCTAGTAAAGCTTCCTCAAACTCAACAAAAATTATTTTTTTTACCATAATTTATTGTACAATCTTGCAGGAACTGTACATTGAATCAAACTAAAATTTAATGTACAGTTCCTGCAAGATTGTACATTAACTTTTCATATAATTTTTTAAACAAAGAATTGGTAAGTCTAGTAAAGCTTTCTTAAACTCAACCAAAATAATTTTTTTCCATAATTTATTGTACAATCTTGCAGGAACTGTAGATTGAATCAAACTAAAATTCAATGTACAGTTCCTGCAATATTGTACATTATCTTTTCACATCATTTTTAAACAAAGAATTTGTAAGTCTAGTTAATCTTTCTTAAACTCAACAAAAAAGTATTTTTTTTACCATAATTTATTGTACAATCCTGCAGGAACTGGACATTGAATCAAACTAGAAAGCAAATATTTGGCGTACTTGTAGTTACGTTCTTGCTATCATAGCTAAAAATTATCATCCAATGTGAACATTAAGTAAAAATACTGTCTACAAATCTAATCCGGATCAACTAGGACCGGAAAAATGAGGTTTCACTGTGCTTTTAAAAACCCCAAATTTACATCACACCTCTGAATAAAAAATTTTCTTGCTCATTCCATGAAGTTCGGTTTTCAATTAAGTGATCGAAAGGGAGAAACAACAATTTGACTTCACTTCAACGAGAACCCCCCCCCCCCTTCCCCGCCATTTATCATGAACCGACGAAAGAGTAGTCGTTAAAGTTACTTGTAAAAATTTCGGATTTAGAGAAGATCGGTAAAGGAAAAATGTATTTTACATGTCATTACAGTTCACTGTCCTATCGTCGGAACGCTAAACTGATATGAACAGTTAAGAAACAGGTAACACACAACTTCAAACCTCACGACATTGAAAATCTGAGTTTTACTTTAATCCTGCTTTCATACAGCACGATTTACTTAAAATTATTGGAGAGCAAATGCTAGAATCAAGTTCTTCGATGGAGCTTTTTATAAAATACATTTCTAAAAGAAAATTTTATGGTGACATGATAACGCAAAAAAAAAAATATGCATTTTATGTTATTATTGTATACTGTAGAAATAGTAAAGATTAAGCAGCATTTTTTCTTTTATACATTGTACCCACCTGTATCCGTTACACCCCCATTAACTTCTAAACGGTGACAGCTTAGGCCATAAGATATAGGCCATAGACACCGTGTCTATGTATAGTAAAAGAGTTATGCGCTACTCGATGAGACAACTTCCAACGCCATCTATCGGCAAATTTTGGAATTAGCGTTTTTATCTCAAAAACGGTACGAGATACGGAAAAAAGTGAATTACAAAGTTTCCAGCCTCATCGATTAGTAAGAAAAGACACCTTGCGCACATTAATACTTAAAACAGAATGTAAAAAAATGAACATTTGTTTGGTCCCGATTTCGGAAATTGTCATGTCATAAAGAGTGGAAGAAAGAAACTGAGACACTTGCCTATCTTCAGGATCATTTATTTATGTTGCTGAAAATGTTCTCCATTAGCCACTATACACATTTACAGTCTGGATTATATTTCTCGCTGCACATTGTGCACCATCCACTCTTTTAATTATAAGTTGGTTATTAACCCCTTAACTGCCGACGAAATCTTGCTCCCCAGTGCCATTTTCCGCACAGGCGGTTAGCGACACGGTGCGATTGAAGAAAAACAGAGGCACTGTTTTCAATCTACATGTAATATATATAGTTAAAATGAATAAAATGAAAAATACAAAATTTAAATTACAGATTATAGTAAAAATTAAGAGTCAGTACTTAGCTGTTGTGTGATATACCTTGAAACATGGTTGAATATATAAACCGACATCACATTCAACATAATGATAGCGGGATTCACGGTGAACTTTCTTTTTGGAGTAGTCATCTAATTCACTGTCAGACATATCCTTACAAGACATTGAAAATAACTCGTATCACACAACGCTACGCGAAAACAGAGCAAAAGAGAAAAAAAATCACACAACCTATTCAAGCACGCTCTCACATGAACTACCACTTTCAAATTTCACCCTCACATGTCCCCTACCCGTTTGTAAAAAATGAGCATGACCCTGTCAAACGGAAATTCAAGGTGTCAAAAATAACTCGTATCACACAACGCTACGCGAAAACAGAACAAAAGAAAATATCACACAAAGCTACGCGAAAACAGAGCGAAAGAGAAAAAAAATCACATAACCTATTCAAGCACGCTTACATATGAACTACCACTTTCAAATTTCGCCCGCACATGCCCCCTACCCCTTTGTAAAAAATGAGCATGATCCTGTCAAACGATAATTCGAGGTGTCAAGATCAATATATTACATTCCAAAGCAGTGGGCGTAGTTATACGTCTATAAACAAATTACAGTGTCAAGTATTCTGGGAGGACGTATATATACGCCAGGGGTAGTTAACGCATCGACTGCGCAAAGCGAATATATACGCCCGCGGAAGGTAAGGGGTTAAATAGGTGGATGATAACATGCAAGAAAGAAAGAATATTGTTTATCTCTTCCCCAAAAGTCGAAAAATTGATATCAAACTGTTTTAAGGTATATATAAGCATCAATATCAGTACAGCTATTACTAATCAGTTTGTAAAGTGAACTGCAAAACTCACTAACTGCGTTAGAGTCCGGAGATTGCAAATTGAAAACAGATTTATTGTTTTGGCGTACTGGTAGCGCCACCTGGCTGCTTCGCGGTCTGTGAGAAGCGTGTATTTGTAGTGCGTGTTACTCTTGAACGAATAAAAGTATGACGCTCGAAGCCTGATTCTTGAATTCTTTCTTATAATACATTTTCAATTTCTTCAAAGTATTCCCACTCTTTGGGAACACTGTTTTCGAAATAGTTGAATTGCTCTTCAAAAGAAGGAATGGTAGTGACCATAGGACCATAGGACAGCAGGATCTTGTATTATATAGTACTAGGGACTTCGCCCCTAGGCTCGCTACGCTCGCTCCTCTGTTATGGCTAATAGCGAGATACATAGGGGTGATTCTCGGGTAATGTAACAACTTCCATCCATTTACTGTTGTCACCCTTAATGCGAAGGGCGTTTCATCACTGTTGAATTATCAGCTTTAAAACTCAATTAAAAATCGAAAATTTAAGATATAGACTTGAAATGAGGTTTATATGAATAAGAAAGCTTTCAGCCTCCAGATGATGTAAACATTTTCTTTGTAAGATAAAAGCTCGAGGAGCATCGATATTACATCCACATAGGGGACGATATTTCTTGAAAAACTGTGTTTCCTTTTTTGATGAAAATATTAGTCTGTTTTAAAATATATTTAAACAAATGAGGTTAAGTTTGAAAGCAAAATGTCTGTAGTCTTAGATTGTGAAACGATCAAAATTCTACGATCATTTTTTGGAGAGTTATCGTAATCTAAAGATGAAAAAGTCAATATTTTCCCACACAAAAAAAAACAAAGTCCGACGAAGATGAGACATGTCTTACTTTGGTCCCCCCCCCCTTTTTCTGCATCCATTGGTATCGCTCTCGACCCCATACCCCCAAGGGTTTCGGAGTAGATAGCGTGACAAGCTTTTGACAGCCGCTGCGGGAGTTACTTTTTTTTAGAATAGAGAGACTACTGCATCCTGTAAGGGTGATTCCTTGGAGTACCTGGGCACGAAGCCTGATCTCCAGTACTTAATTCTAATGCCTTGATGGGCGTGCTCTTTAAGTAATAGAGTAATAGTTGAACAACTTATTCCTTGAATTTAGAGCAAAATTTTAAGTAAACTACTTAACACTGCACTGGTAGCGTGTTTAAAAATTGCAGGCATGGTCGCATAGTGTGTGATGGACCCCACACTAACTTATTTGGGATTTAGTTATTCTGTTTCTAAAAATTAATATTTATTTAAACAGCAAATTAAAGACATGATACATGTGAATGAAAACCAGTCAATTTTTTTTAAAAATTTAATAAAATATGCACATTTTACATTAAAATAAATCAAAGCAAATGAAAAAAAGGAATTTCCGTAAGCAATTTTTGCAAATAAAAACCAATCAAATCAAAAAAAAAATTCAATAGAATTTTTACAATAGGATAAGTAAAATTAAAGCAAATTTTACAGAAATTTATTTGTATTAGCAATTTTTACAAATTTAGTGAAACGCCAATCAAGGTGTTTTGGTACATGTTCGTTTACTTTAAAAGAATGATAGCAACTGCCGGAGTTTTATTGTTAGCTATGACTCATACATAAACACTTCGATGGTACTGAGATCCGCAGGCCATACAGAGCAATCCATCCATACGTAAGATGTAAACAAAGTGCTACTGGCGTCTGTAAGACGCCATGAGACCATTGGAGGGTTAGTAATATACAGATAGGTAGGGAAAAGAAGAAAAGAGGAAAGAAAGCATAAATATTCACATACACATATATATTTACCTGTGTATATAGATATATTTTTGAATATATCTATACATACAGAGGTGTATATTGTCGTGTTGCTACATCCAGTTTTTAGTTCATTGGGCGCGTATCGTATATTATTTTGGTTAGTACTAATTATTTATTTTTCTTAGAATTTATTTGGGTGCGTTGTGTTTTAATATGTATTTTGTTGAAAACAACCCAAAGCCCTGGATGTCAAACTTAGCAAACGAACAAAAACCAATCAACCATTTTCAATCTTAGATTATGTAATTTAACATCAACAACTTTCAATTTAGACAAACTAAAAGATTTTAACATAACAAAACTTGTATTTATTATTGTATTTATTATTACCTTGCCAAGGTTAAGGAGCGTCCCGAGTGCAAAATAACAAATAAACTTAACTATTAGTTCAACACTAAAACACCTTCTCACTAGAAACTCCTTTCTTACGAAAAATCTAAATTATCTAGCCTGAATTGGAACTGAACAGATCAAATTTGAGATTTAACACTCACCCCAATTACTTTTCATCAACTCACGTTTCTACCTTTGCCTTCTCGCCTCGCCGAGGGTTCGGGGTCACTCTGCTCCACCGGGCAGGGGGCTATCTCCATTCCTTTCACGATGAAGGATCAATTTTTCTCAGTTGATAATTGTAGTAGGGCTTTCCTTGGCGCGTACCTTCACTATTTTGCACTGGCGATGGGGATCTCTTCACGTCGTGAAACGGGGCGCTGGGCTCTCCTCGTCGTGTAACTTCTCGATTTCGTTCTCGATGGGGATTGCTTCTCGGCTGTGGCACGGGAGCTGGGTCTCTTGGTCTCTGCTGCAATCTAAGTGCGGACCTCTCTATTTTACTTAGTCAACGCAATTCGTTCTCTATAAGCTTATCGTATATGAAATCTGGGGAGCTCTTCTCTCTACCCTCGCAGTGGCCGTAACAGGTTTATGTGGAACCCTCAAGTCCACTTAAAGTATAACTTTTTAAGTCGAGCTGGAGATGGGAACCTACACCTTCCCCGATCAAGACTCCCTCCCCCTCTTTCTTCCAATCTCCTTCTATATATTTTGTTTTAAATCCCTTTCACACTTATGACTCCACGTTCTCATAAAACTTCAATCAGCCAATCCGGACACCGTAAACTTTTCATTCGCTATTCTCCCTTCACACTTTCTCATTGGCTTCTGAACTTAAAAACCTCACGCCCTCACTGCCTGCCCTTTTTCGACCACCCAAGATTTGCACGTGGCGATGGGGATCTCTGCATACCATAAATTTAACATAAAAGACCTTTGTAACATGATGTCACTTTTTGGCTCCGTCATCTAATCTATGTCTCCATCTCTGATCTTCCCATCTTCAAATCTCATAAAGCTGTCTCGCACGGGCTACGTCCTAAATAACTCTATTCAATAATTACCGTCGGCATTAAGTTTGATTCCGGCCTTTTATCACTAACATGTAATAAAGCTAGCTTTTTATTTAAAAGCGCTTTACTACATACATAATTTTTGTTTTCATTTATTATAATTTTTTTAACTATAAACACAAACATGAACATAGAAAAGAAATAAAAGGAGATAATTGAAGTTAGCTGGAATACTAAAGAGAACATCATATATCAAGTACTGCAGGAGCAGATATGACATCGCCTTCATTCATAACGAACGGTGCAAAGGGGGGGGCGGGGAACTTAGAGCTCAGAAAACACGTCAGTAACAGCTGAGAGACTGGTATCATCTGTACTTAATCTAGTCTGTCTCAAGCCGATTTTCTTGTTAGATTCATGTATTAAACTCCCTACCAATAAAATATCTCCTTTCCTGGCCCTCTTTATCATCACTAACTCCCCATGGTATTTTCGCAATGTTGACATTTATAGAAAGATAAATCTCCCCACTATTCAAAATTATGTTCAAAATCTTCCTATTAACTTTCAGAAAAATTTATCAAAATGATCTAATTAAAAATCTTGCCGGTTACGACCCTGCTGATCATTATTAATGAAATAACCACCGAACTAAATACCACAGATTTCTCACTCATTCTCAATAACTTAAAAATCTTAAGAGAAAATATTAAGATAAACGAGACCGCGGAGGAAAAGCTATTTAGCTTCTTCCTCGCGCTCTTTAAATGTGTTCAAACTGCAGGATCAAACTGCTGTTCAAACGCCCCCCCCCCCCCCCTTTCGCTGTCTGTTTTCGCATGGAACGCAAACGGCATCAATGCTATAATCCGTGAGTTGAGTCTTTCGTCTTAAAATTCTTTGTTTGTCCTCATCATTTAAATAATATATATATATATATATATATATATATATATATATATATATATATATATATATAACAATACTTGGCTTTGCCAAGGCAAAAAACAATAAAAAAAATTATAAAATAAAATAAAAATCTATTTTGCTATCCTTAAACTTCCTTCTAGCACTTATTATTTGTCTCTGAGTAAATCCTTTTGGATTTGCTCGATTTCCTAGTTTTAGAACTCACAGATTCTGAACCTTATCTCTCTTTCCAATCACTTTTCTTCCTCCTCTCTCTACTTGCCAATTGAAAACCAGCTTTCAGACAGCTATTGACTCCGCCTTCACCAGAGAATCATCACGAAGATCCTGGAGACATCCTTTGAGAATTCTGCATTTCACCCTCCAAAGCTCGGACCATAAAAAATCTCTGCTTCACTTTTGTGTTGCAATTTACGCTGCCGAAGATATTTAAAAACGAACATTCCTTTTCTCATTTCGGTCGAACTTTCGCTCTCCGTTGTCAGTCTCATGAAAAATCTGTGTTAGAAGGGGATGGCCTAGGTAACGCAGTTAATCACATGTTCCTATGGTCCTATGGACCCTGTTGACCCCTCTTGCTAGTAGCTTTTAATTGTTTGTCCTGTTCTTTGTTCGCCCAGTGTCTTTTTTCCCCCATGTTTTACCTTTACTTGTACTATCGAAGCTTTTTTGCTTCCCCCACTTTCTATTTTCCTTCCTACTTTCGTTTTTTACTGATCACTGAAGTTTTATGCATTGCTATATCATCCTACAGTGGAGGGCCAGGCCTGTGTACTGTAATTACCACTACTCTTTATGAAGGTTCTGAAGCACCCTGCTGACCCAGCTAACAAGAATAGGCCCTGTGCCATTCTTGCTAACTTTTAAATGTTTGTCCTGTCTGTCCCCTGTCATTTAAGTTGTTCCTCCCTTACTTTATAAAATTCTGTTGTTTGTTTTCGCCTGAAATTCGTTTCCTGTCCGTTTTTCGCTATTTTTCGCACTTTAACCCTCTAGGCTCGGGGCACACGAGCGATCCGGTGTCGTTTGCGGTACCGCAATTGCGGTCAGGAGTACTCAGAGTTACTAACCACAGAGTTGCGGTACGGTGCGGGGCGGATCAGACCCAGGGGTGAGGTTTCCCCCTCCCGTACTCCCCCCTTTCATTTCAAGAGATCCAGTTGACAAGGAAGCCTACCAGGCAGTCTTGCAACGGGTGTTGAAGTCTTTGCTGTTATAAGTTTGCAGTAAATATGAGTGTCTTTGTTGAAAAACGTTATTCATGATCACTAGACTTCTTTCTTAGATTTAATTATTTTTTATTTCGATTTTGAAGGCCATGAATGCTAGTATATATTATGTTTTACATGTTTGTGCTCGTAAATTTCGTTCAATAACTTATAAAACTAAGTAAAAGACTAAATTACATACTAGACCTAATATATACAACATTCTATGTAAATGCTAGAGAGATTTTCTTTGTTTAGCAAAATTACAATTTGTTGGTCATTTTTTTTTTACAAAAAGGTTTTTATTTCATGTAAAATATTATCAATAAATGTTATTATACAACAAAAATGCTTCTTGTGTACTTATTTCTACCGAAAACCTCATCAAAAAAAGACATCGGTTCGTATCCGACCCGACCGTACTATCTGTTTCGTCTCAAACTACTGTACCGTTAGCGGGTTAGTCCTCCTATTTCTTTTCCTCTGATTCACGCTGTTCATTGGACGTCATCTCGCTTTCTGATTCTTTCCTGGAATCCTTCCAGTATCGGATCAGTTTCACTTCCCCAAACTACCATCTTCATTGCTAGTCATTTCCCAATGGTCAACGAGACCAAGTTCTGGCTTGGATCTTCGCTTCGTCTTAATTTTTTACCCCCGTGTTTTACTTTTGCTTGAACTATCGAAGCTTTTTTGTTTCCCTCAACTTCTATTTTACTTCCTACTTTCGTTTTTTTTTTGTTTTTTTTACTGATCACTGAAGTTTCATCCATTGCTACATCCTACAGTGGAAGGCCCGGTCCGTGCACTGAAGTTCCCACTACTCTTCCTGAAGGTCCTGAAGATCAGCTTCCATGCAATTGACAGCAAAAGGCCCAGAAGCGAGGAACAAATGACGTTACTACCCAATCATTACTAATGTATGGGATATATATACACTCATGGACAAAAAAATTAGCGCACCAAGAAGGAGTCGTCAAAATGAAACGAAATTTTACATACGTAATGACTACTTTGATATAAGTAAATGATAAGAAAATCAAAGAAAAAGGATAATTTATTTCAGAGAAAAAGGCAAAAGAACGGAGGAGTTAATACTCCGTTGGACCCCCTCTAGTGCGAATGCACGATGCGATACTATCGGGCATTGAGTCATACAAGTTCTGTATGATGTCTTGAGACATTTCGTTCCATATTTGCTGTAACCTTGCCTCTAGTTCGTTCAAACTCGTGGGATGCCCAACTCGTCGTCCCAAATGATCCCAGATATGCTCGATTGGAGACAAATCTGGGGATCGGGCAGGCCAAGGAAGGGTAGTAACAGTGCGGAGACAGTCTTGTGACACCCTTGCCGTATGAGGCCGAGCATTGTCTTGTTGAAAAATGGCTCCTGGGAGCCATTGCATGAGTGGCGACACATATGGTTGCAGGATTTCATGAACATACCGCTGGGCTGTCATGGTGCCACGGAGCAATACTAGGGGTGACCGTGTATTGTAGGCAATGGCACCCCATACCATCACACCAGCTGTGGGAGCGATGTGTCGCTGTATAGCAAAGGCAGGATTGAAGCGTTCACCACGGGCTCTCCACACACGAACACGATTGTCATCACTGCCGAGATTGAATCTGGATTCGTCGCTAAAGACGACCTGGTTCCATTCCGCTGCATTCCAGTTTCCTCGTGCGCGGCAAAACTCCAAACGGAGGCGTCGATGGGTGGGCGTCAAGGGCAGCACACGTAATGGGCGCCGCGATACCAACTGTCCTTCAGCCAGGCGCCTTCGTATGGTTCGAGAAGACACAGAGGCCCCTAGTGAAGGTGCTACCTGTGCCTGGATGGCGGCCGATGAAGCAGTTGGCTGTACGCGTGCATTTCTTACGATGTGGCGGTCTTCTCGACGACTGGTCTGTCGAGGGCGTCCTGAGCCTCGTCTTCGTGTACATGACATCTCTCGGGTCCACTGGTCCCAACACCTCCTCACAACACAATCAGAACGGCCAAATTGACGAGCTACTCGCCTAGCTGACCACCCAACTTCCATCATCCCGACGATTCTCCCCCTCTCAAACTGCGACAACTGCTTATATTGTCTTCGAACACGGCGTTATGGCATGTCTATCTCAGCTCTTCCTTTGTAAATGATTCATCAGACTCAAACAAGCTTTGGTTACCTGTTTTATACTCCACAGAGTACGATGTTCAACGCCCTCTACCGGCTATACGTAATGCGCAATCACGCTGCATTTCTAATCATTTGCATATCTCCCCGACATGTACCTTCATTGCAAGTTTCGTTACGATCCCGCAATTATTTCTTGATACGCTAATTTTTTTGTCCATGAGTGTGTATATATATATATATATATATATATATATATATATATATATATATATATATATATATTTATTTATTTATTAATTTATTTATAAAAAAATTGTAACGGATATTTTTATAAAAAAAATAATGTTGAAAAAACTATTCACATTAAGTCTAATACAACATACTAAAGAATATTGTACAGAATTTTGTAATGATTTCATTTTAAAGGCATTTTTATGATCTTTCTCGTGAGAGAGGGTGGGAGAAGGTACGTTCCCCCTAGATGTCGTCCCCGAGGGTTGCGAGGTCAAAATTGTGGTGGCACAGCCTATTCACCGGCAGGGATTCCAACCCGGAAGGTCTTAGTTGCTATGTCGGGCAGTGTCTGGTGCATTGGAACTGTGATGAATCAAATGCTGGGATGAACAGTAAAATGACAGTAATAAATTCTGCGTCTTGAAAGAGTTCATAGTAAACACACCCGATAAACTGTGGTATTGTACGACCGAATTTGTTCAATATTTGAAGTTTATTGCGTGACTTTATTCTCGTTATTTACCCCACGGAATTTTGTCCGATAATTTTAATCGAATCGTTTATCGTACAACAGAATTCATGTGGAAATGTCTAAACTAACAAAGGCAGTTAATTTAATCATGTAAACTTATAAAATTACCTACTGCTGTTCAACTATGGAAGATCATTCGTAGTAAACTTTAATAAAGGCGTATTAAGGAGTTCCAGTTTCTGCAAAGAATTCCCTGGAAATCGACAGTGTTCAGCCGTTAGAGGGCGCAAAGTATGCTACTGACATTAGTTAACAGAACAATGCCCGCTCGCTTACGTAAAATGAAGAAACGAGTATTTCAATATTTCTCAATTTATTTTGAGTGATCAGTAAAAAAAAAATTCCTGGGTGTTTCTCTTCTGGATATGACAGTGACTATGACAGTCACTATCAGAAAAGATGAGGCATATTCACACGAATAAAATGTTTTAACCATTTATTTATCCACTTGAAAGAAAAATGATTTATCCAGACACTATTATTCAAAATGATTTAATATGTACTAATATTTGCTTTCCTCTGGAAGCAGTTCCTCAAGTAATATATGAATATGCATAAATCATAATTACACAGTTTAATCGGCGCTAAGTTAGTTATGATCAGTAACTTTCCTCTGGTTATTCATAAACAGAGTTTTGGAAAAGGAAATTTAACTAAGTTTTGAAACTCGAGAACCTTTGTATACAAATCTATAGTACGTAAATTTAGTTAGGTTACAATTTCTAATAGTGCATTTAACATTTTAAATAATTATTTGATTTAAATATTTATTAATTTATATTCTTCAATGGAAGCACCCTTCAGCTAATTACGAGTAGCCCACCCTTTTTTGAATGATCACTCTCATTTCTATCAAATCTTTTTTTTGTGTGTGTGATTCTATATGCATATGGAAGAAAAAATGAAAGAGAATATCAACAAGGGAGGTCCCTCCGTTGACTAGACACACCTCTTTCATATGCTCAAAAAGATAATATTTTATCCAGAAAGAGGTGTGTCTGGTCTACGGAGGGACCTCCCTTGTTGATATTCTCTTTCATTTTTTCTTCCATATGCATATACAATCACACACACAAAAAAAAAATGATTTGATAGAAATGAGAGTGATTCTTCAGTAAAAGGTGGGCTACTCGTAGTTAGCTGAAGAGTGCTTATCTTGAAGAATATAAATTAATAAATATTTAAATTAAATAGTTATTATATTTGAAATTAAATAGTGCATATATTTGAAAATATTTTTTAGCCAATTGAATATTATAAAAAATTAGCACAGAACTGTAACTTTTTGGTTGCAATTTTTATAAAACGTTTAATTTTCTAGCCAATCCTTCATTATTTCTTTCATATGCTCAAAAAGATAATATTTTATCCAGAAAGAAATAATGAACGATTGGCTAGAAAATTGAACGTTTTATAAAAATTGCAACCAAAAAGTTACAGTTCTGTGCTAATTTTTTATAACATTCAATTGGCTAAAAAATATTTTTAAATATATGCAAGAATACGTGTTTCAAATGTAGTTAGTCAAATGCCAAACGAATGCACTTTAAAAATCTACCAGAAATAGAATTATCTTCTTTCCCTTTGCTAGCACTTGCATGTTTATTTCTACGTTTTTATCACGGACGCCTTCAATAAAATTACAAATTCTTAGAGCATTTCAAACTTAGAAATGATATTTATTTTCTATTCCATTAGAATAAGGAAATTTCTAAACAATTTTAGCCACATTCCCTAAAGATGACATACATTCAGAACGTCTGTGAGGATTTCTGTTTCCTCTTTCGAAATTTTATTTGTTCCTTTTGGAGGCTTCGTAGCAATAATGCATACGTGCTTTGAAATCAAATATGTGATAGCTTGTCTTGTCGTCGGCTGGAAACTTTTATTAATCCCAAATGAATGATTTCCCACACGTCAAAAAATTGGTTTTTTACCATTACTGTAACAATAATTCCTGCCAGTATATAGTTAGGGGAGGCTCGCCGTAAATTAGTACGAACACAGATGTTTGTAATAGAACAAATACCAAAGGAATTTTATGGCTAGAGAAATACTAATTAATGTATACATACATCTGCTGAAATTATAGACAGATCTTTAATTTTAGGGGATTTTTCTGAATTGTTAAACAATTGATATATGTATATATATATATGTGTGTGTGTGTGTGTGTATATGTATATATATATATATATATATATATAGATGTAGTGTCTGCGATGCTACGACCCCCGACAGAGTGTCTGATAATTTGGCGAATGACCACCAGATCGCGCCTACGTCGGCCAATGATATTCATTCCTTCCCAGCGCTCAAGGAGAGCGAAAAAGAGACGCTCTCTCTCGTTTGTATGGCAGCGGACGTTGCATATTATTTTCTATGTTAAGTTCTGTTAAATAAATATACCTTTTTTTAATGTGGAAGATATCATCAGTTATCCTCGCAGAACACGCTACACCTTCACTAAAATGGTGACTATGGACTTTTATTAATTCAAATCTTTTTCGCGTCGACTCATCACTATCGGTTTGGACTACTTTCGTTTTGTGAACATTTCGTTAACCTTCGCAATGGCTGAACAATCGGCAGTGAAAATGCCTCCTTTCAATTTAGCCGATCCCCACCTTTGGTTCCACATGGTGGAATTATGTGGAACCAAAGCTTGCGACTCCGAAACCCATCACAGAAATCAAGACCAAATTTAATTATTGCATATCCTTTCTCCATCCCGAAGTTTCTGCTACCGTTCGAGACGTCATCATTAACCACGACAAGGACGAACCTTACAAATATTGAAATACCTCCTTACAAATATTGAAGGAGGAAATAATCTCTCGCTGCGGAGAAACCAAAACCCAAGAACTGTGCCGTTTGCTGGCTGGGGAGCAGCTCGGAGACAGGAAACCAACTGAACTATTACGCAGTATGCAACGAAGAGCAGAATCCCACAACATTTCGGATTCTTTGTTACTGGAACTATTTTTGAACCAGTTACCTTCCAACTTTCAAACAATTTTGGCTTCTATTCCATCTTTAACTCCACTGAAAGCGGCTGAAGTATCATATCGTATAATTGAAGTATCTTCATCAGAAATAAGTCAGTTTCCACCAAGAACACTATATCTAATAATAATGAATCCGCATTATTGACCGAAATTAAAGCACTTCGTAAAGAAGTTGCTGCTTTGCGAAAATCGAGAAGCTCATCTCGAAACCGAAACTCCTTTCATTTTCGGAATCGAAAGAACAGTGTTTCTTCTCCTCATAGAGATTCAAAAATGTGTTTTTATCACAGAAGATTTAAATCGAACGCAAGAAAATGTGACCAGACCTGTAACTATCAGGAAAATGCCAACGGGCAAGAGTAACGGCGACTTATGTCTTGCCGCCAACAAACTGTCGCCTCTTTATCCGTGACAGAACAACAAATGTATCTTTTCTCATCGATACAGGAAGTGATTGCTCAATCATTCCTGCTACTAAAAATGAAAAGAAGCTTACACCGATTCAGACTTTTACAGCTGCTAATAATTCTTCAATCAAGATTTTCAGGAAGAAATTGTTAACTTTGGATTTTGGTCTTCGTCGAAAGTTCGTGTTTCCATTTTACATTTGCGATATTTCGAATGCAATAGTAGGTGCTGATTTTCTGTACTATTTTAATTTGAAACCTGACGTTAGAAATCGTCGTTTAAATGATATTAATGCTAAGTTAAATTGTCATGGTATTTTTAAACATTCTGAAATTGTTTCTGTTAAAACTGTTTATGGTGATAATTTTTATATTAAATTGTTAAACGAATTTCCTCAAATAACGAAGCCTATTTGCACTGACCAAATTATTAAACATAATGTTGTCCATCATATAGAAACTTTTGGCTCACCAGTTTTCGCTAAACCTCGTCGTCTCGCACCGGATAGGTTAAAAATAGCGAAAACTGAATTTCAACATATGATAGATTTAGGCCATATGCGCCCATTTAAAAGTAATTTTTTCTTCTCCTTTACATTTAGTGCCCAAGAAAGGCAGTTTGGACTGGCGTCCAGTAGGCGATTATCGCTCTTTAAATTCTCAAACAATTAAGGACAAATATCGTATTCCTAACATCATGGATTTTACGAGTTAATTGCATGGCACCAAAACATTTTCTCATATCGATTTAATTAAAGCATATCATCAGATTCCTATCGCGCCTGAAGATATACACAAAACCGCGATTATAACTCCTTTTGGCTTATTTGAAAGCACGCGAATGCAGTTTGGTCTCTGCAATGCTTCTAGTACATTTCAAAGATTCATTGATGAAGTCGTCAGGGGTCTGGATGGTGTATATGCCTTCATTGATGAGATATTAATTGCATCTTGTTCTCATGAAGAGCATGCACAGCATCTAAGAGCACTTTTCAATAGATTAGATTATTATGGTTTAACTATTAATCCTTCTAAACGTTCTTTTGGTCAAGATAATTTAATTTTTTTAGGATTTAAAATTTCTGAAAAAGGCTTAGAACCTTTGACTGATCGTGTTGATGCAATTTTAAAATTTCCCAAACCTGATTCAATTACTCAATTACGTAGATTTTTAGGATTATATAATTTTTATAGACGTTTCATTACTAAAGAGGCTCATATTTTGTCATCTCTAAATAAATTTTTAGAAGGGAAACGAAATAAAAGTAATCAACTAGATCATCTAAAAAGCCAGATCCACCTTTAAATTGGTCTGATGAAGCTAATAAATCATTTTCTGACGCAAAACAAGCTCTCGCTGATGCAACACTTTTAAAATATCCAATACCTGGTGCTCAATTAAGCCTATAGACTGATGCATCAGATGTTGCAATTGGCAGTTCACTAATGCAATTTCATGACAATAAATGGGAACCAATAGCTTTCTTTTCCACTAAGTAAAGCAAAAGTCAAATAAATTGGTCAAAATACGATCGCGAATTATTGGTAATATATGCTTCAATAAAAAAATTTCGTCATATGCTTGACGGCAGAATTTTTTCCATTATCACAGACCAAAAGCGCATTATTTACCCGTTCAAACAAAAACCAGATAAATGCTCACCGCGTCAATTAAGACACCTAGATTACATATCTCAATTTTCAACAGATATTCGCCATGTTAAAGGCAGTGAGAACATTATTGCAGATACTCTTTCAAGGATTGAGATAGATACGATTTTTAAACCTCCAACTTTAGATTTTAAAAAACTTGAGCAAGAACAAAAAAACGATTCGGAATTACAACAAATATTAAATTCAAATGATACATCTTTGAAATTACAAAAACATTACTTTCCCCTAGAAGATGTAAATTTAATATGTGATTTTTCAACAAAACAACCGCGACCATTTATTTCACAATCTTTTAGACAAACGATTTTTGATAACTTACATTTTTTATCTCCTCCTGGCGCATTTTCAACCACAAATTTAATTTCAAAACGTTTTGTCTAGCCAAACATGAAGGTGGATATCAAAAATAAAGTTCGTTCTTGTGACAAATGTCAGCGAGCAAAAGCATTTAAACACACCAAAGCTCTACTCAGCACATTTGCTCAACCGGACGCTCGATTTTCCCACATCCATTTAGATTTCATTGGTCCCCTTCCGATTTCTGATGGTAAACAATATTGCCTCACAATAATTGATAGATTTACCAGATGGCCTGAAACAAATCCCACGACTGACATAACAGCCAAAACAACCGCTCAAGCATTTATGCACGGCTGGATATCCCGTTTTAGTACACCTGTAACAATAACGACTGATCACGAACGGAATTTTAAGTCAAATCTTTTCCGTGAATTAACACAAATTTTGGGCTGTCATCGTATCCATTCCAATTCTTATCATCCTCAAAGTAACCGTATGATAGAAAGATTTCACAGGCAACTTAAAAGTTCAATAATAGCCCATGAAAATAACAAATGGACGGAAATTTTACCCGTAGTTTTATTAGGCATTCGTACAGCTTTAAAAGTAGACATCAATGCAATTTGTGCACAACTGATTACGGTACATCATTACGATTACCTTCAGATCTCTTAAGCACAGATTCTTTATCTCCACCAGTAACACAAAATTATGTAGCAAATTTAATGTATATGATGAGAAAATTAAACCCAATAGCTACATCCACACACGGTAACAATAATTTCTATGTGAATCCAAATTTAAAATCATGTTCTCATGTATTTTTAAGAAGTGACAAAATTCGTCCTCCATTAACAGCTCCATACACCGGACCCCTGAGCCAATGACCTCACACTGAACTTCCACGGTTCTTCCCTGCTATGGCCGCGTAATAAAATCTGCGCATTCTATGGGTCCGAAAAAAAATGACCCGCAAATTGCATACTGACTCTGCTTTCAAAACCGGATAAGGATCCGACCGCTGATCACCAATTAATAATAACTGTGGCGTCACGACAAGGCTAAACTCTGAGGCATTTAGAAAAAAAATTCACAACTATTTGATCCATACCAAGAAAGACAGAGTCCTAATTAAAAAGCGAAGGCGAATTTTTAAAAACAAAAACTCAACAATTTATTAACAAAAAAAAATTACAGTGCGCGTTCCAGGACCCATTCCGGCCCAAAAATACAGGAGCCTCTCAAAAAAAAACACGTCTACACAGGGCGCATTCTAACCAGCGTCTGTCTCAAATTCTCCAACTCTCTGCCTATATCTTGTGGCATTTTCCTTTTCGGCGACCCTCCCAATTCCACGAAAATGCGTCTGTTTTTCAGAGAGGGGGGAAACAAGGAATCGTTTTTTAATCCCCCACGTGTTCAAAACCGGTGGGAAAACGGCAAAATTGCCCCGATAACACGCAGCTGTGTTTCTCGCATTCTGTGAGGTCTTGGGAAAATAACCTCATCTTTCCAGTACGCTACAATATGTTCTAAATTTCAAGCATGTATTTCGATATCTAGTGAATGAATATTCATCATCCATTAATACAGCTAAATGGACAAGATTATAAGTTCCATATTCAATTAGAATGATGCTAGAAAGTTATCGAAATTTTTTTTCTTGTGCGGTTAGATTTAAATGGATGATGAATATTCATTTAATTACGGAACTAACACTCGAAACGTCTGCTTGAAATTTGGAAATTATCTATATCAGAAATTTTCTTATGACAGAATTTGCTTATTTGACTTGCTTCGTACATTTAATGTGCAGTTCTATTATCTGAAATGTTTACAAACAAGATTTGTAAACAACTGGATCTTCGGCATTCCAAGAAATAATTTCAAATGAGGAAGACAAATGTCTTTCACTCAAACGTGAGCGATGAGAGGAAATAACTGAGGTTTGCTTCAATTTAAATAAAATCCAGACCCTCTTTAATCCATGTGATCATTATATTTATTGCCTGAACTAAAATATTATGTCTGAAGTAGTTTTTTTTTTCACATTTGGTTTTGTTATTTCTTGCATCAATACAACCCTAGATCACCTAAAAATCTTTCAACCAAAACAAACTGCATAATTATTTTAAATTACTATAAAGAAAAAAATTCTCTGAACAAATACACCTTTCTATTTGAGCATATTGAATTTGAAGAGAGCATTATATACTTTCCGAATTTTGATTATAAAAAAGATTTTGTAATATTCTGTAACTAATTTATTGATCTAGACAAAGTAGTGTGCGTTAGAACGAAAGTTTAATCTTCATAATTTGAATACGAATTAATATTTGGAAATAATATTTTACGAGGATTTATATTTTATGATGTATTAAGAGCTAAAATTCGAAACGATTTCCGATTCAACTCTCAACTGTTATGAAAAATATATTATCATATTAAAAAAATCTATATACACATGCTAATAACTGAAATCAGCATCTATATGTATGCACAAATCTATTTCTGTGAATTATTATTTGGCAATACAGTGAAGATATTTTATGGAGATTAAAATTTTGTGCTGTGTTAAGAGGTACTATGCAAAACCATTTCCGATTCAATTCTCAATTGTTATTAAAATTATATTAACAGAGTAAACAAATCTATATCCACATGCTAATAGCTATAATCAGCATCTATACGGTAAGATGGACTTTGTGACGGATTTAAATTTTTTTCCTGTGCCAGCCGATCAGCTTTAAAAGAAGCCCAAAACGAACAATTGCAAAACATTGGTACAAACTTTCTTTACGTAGTAATGTATTGCGCTAACCCGGATCTTCAATTCCCATTGAGAAATTAAAGTTAAAATGTGTCAGAAAGTTGTCTTGTGGAGTGGGGCTACTTTGTGAAATTTGTGTTTTCGCCTTGACATCCAAGAGGAAAAATTACTTGACACAATGTTATACAGCAAAATGCTTATCAAAACCTTGATACACAATTATATATACCTATTATAAATATTGGATAGCTTTATTTCTATCTTTGACATCAGAGACACCTTGGGTGCCCAGGGCAGCCATCAATTCTATGAGAAAATGAGGAAATTCGTCTTTCGGCACATTCTACACCTTCGGGTAGTTTTTTTCCAGATAGTCAATACTTCTTTCTCTCCAGTGGTATTTTAGAGGACGGAAAAATGCAACATTGAGCGGCTGGAGGAGGTGGATCGACTTTGTGGGTGAGTTTGCTACAGTGTCCATGTGTCACAAAGTAACTCCGTCACCTTTCGATATTTAGGTTACGTTCTCACATCTCTCGGAAATATCACTACACAAAAGTTATATTGCTCCACAATCTAACCAACATATTGACAATAAAAAATAGTTACCTTTGGCAGTTGGTTGTATAGGATGTTAGTCTTCAGCACACAAAGTTTCCGAAGTTTGAGCTAATAGCTTGACAACATTGTTGCTTTGAACAATACACTGACCAGCGAAGACGAACGGTGTGCAGAAGCTTCGGACACTGGTCACTAGGTGTCTCTGTATGTAGAACAAGCTGTTGGCGCTGTTCTTTGCCTACCCGGTATCACGGGCAAGATCTGAAATGCGAAAAGAATACTATGTGTTACAACGTTACCCCTGCAGTCACAAAGTCTTACGGTATCTATACACAAATATATTTTTGTGAATTATTATTTGGCAATAAAGTGAAAATATTTTTATGGAGATTAAACCATAATTTTGTGATGTGTTAATCTATAACAACAAATCAATATCCACATGCTAATAACTATTATCAACATCTATATCTATACACAAATCTATCTTTTGGAATTATTATTTGGCAATACAGTAAAAATATTTTATGGAGATTAAAATTTTGTAATGTGTTAAAAAGACGTAAAATGAAAAACGATTTCAGATTCATTTCTCAATTATTATGAAAAATATATTAACACATTAAACAAATCTATATCCACATATTAATAGCTATTATCAACATCTATATCTGTGCATAAATGGGAACTATTATGTGGCAAAACAGTGAAAATATTTTATGAAGATTTAAATTTTGTGATGTGTTAAGAGGTAAAATGCGAAACTATTTCAGATTCAGCTCCCAATCGTCATGAAAAATATATTTACACTATAAACAAATATATATCCACCTCTGTATGAAACAAACATGTCATTTCAGCGTTGTTCTTAAAAATTATTAATTTACATCTTTAACCACCCAATGTCTGGTTCTTTTGATTTCCCACATCTCTAAATTCTTCAGAGAGAAATATAGTTGAAGTTAAACTATTTCTTGCATTATGCGTATAAATTGAACTTGTTTCCTACTTTTGGGTCCATGATAAATGATTCCACGGAAACTAAGAAAGAGCATAAAAGTTAGAACAGAGAAGAAATGATAAATTTCCTCGGGAAGAACTGCTGTGAACAAGCTGAAAAACTCAAGGCATTAGCTTCTAGCAACAATAAATTCCCAGAATGCAATCTTTTAGAGGCTTTATAAAATATTTCAAAAAATAGCTGTCTATCTATCTATACAAACAAACACGCCCCGGCACACGCCCACACACACACACACACACACACACACACACACACACATATATATATATATATATATATATATATATATATATATATATATATATATACAGTGGCGCACCCAGGGGGGGTGGAGTAAGGGGCCCTAGCCCCTCCCCCAAAAAAATAGAAATTTCATTATGAATATTGATTTTGCATTATAAATATTTTTATCCGTTCATCTCGCCCCCCCCCCTCTCCAAGAAAAAATCCTGGGTGCGCCACTGTATATATATATATATATATATATATATATATATATATATATATATATATATATATATATATATATATATATATATATATACTTATATATAAAGAGAGAGCGATTTTGTACGTGGAGGGTAATCTTCAGAACCATTGTACCTATTTGAAAAATTCTTTCACTGTTTGAAAGGTACATTATTCCAGATGGACATAGGCTATATATTATGTATATCTAATCAGTAGAAATAAAGTTAGGGGCCTAATCCTAACAACCTCCATTTTTACCGCCACTGTCCTCTACCGCTTTTTGTGCCGAAGTATTCAACGATCCTTAGCGTGGTGCTATCTATACTTATATGTAAAGAGAGAGCGATTTTGTACGTGGAGGGTAATCTTCAGGACCATTGTATCTATTTGAAAAATTCTTTCACTGTTTGAAAGGTACATTATTCCAGATGGACATAGGCTATATATTAAGTATATCTAATCAGTAGAAATAAAGTTAGGGGCTTAATCCTAACAACCTACATTTTACCGCCACTGTCCTCTACCGCTTTTTGTGCCGAAGTATTCAATGATCCTTAGCGTGGTGCTATCTATACTTATATATAAAGAGAGAGCGATTTTGTACGTGGAGGGTAATCTTCAGAACCATTGTACCTATTTGAAAAATTCTTTCACTGTTTGAAAGGTACATTATTCCAGATGGACATAGGCCATATATTATGTATATCTAATCAGTAGAAATAAAGTTAGGGGCTTAATCCTAGCAACCTCCATTGTTACCGCTACTGTCCTCTACCGCTTTTTGTGCCACCATTGTTACCACTACTGTCCTCTACCGCTTTTTGTGCCTCCATTGTTACCACTACTGTCCTCTACCGCTTTTTGTGCCGAAGTCTTCAACGATCCTTAGCGTGGTGCTATCTATACTTATATATAAAGAGAGAGAGCGATTTTGTACGTGGAGGGTAATCTTCAGAACCACTGTACCTATTTGAAAAATTCTTTCACTGTTTGAAAGGTACATTATTCCAGATGGACATAGGCTATATATTATGTATATCTAATCAGTAGAAATAAAGTTAGGGGCTTAATCCTAACAACCTCCATTGTTACCGCTACTGTCCTCTACCGCTTTTTGTGCCGAAGTCTTCAACGATCCTTAGCGTGGTGCTATCTGTACTTATTATATATAAAGAGAGAGCGATTTTGTACGTGGAGGGTAATCTTCAGAAACATTGTACCTATTTGAAAAATTCTTTCACAGTTTGAAAGGTACATTATTCCAGATGGACATAGGCTATATATTATGTATATCTAATCAGTAGAAATAAAGTTAGGGGCTTAACCCTAACAACCTCCATTGTTACCGCTACTGTCCTCTACCGCGTTTTGTGCCGAAGTCTTCAACGATCCTTAGCGTGGTGCTATCTGTACTTATATATAAAGAGAGAGCGATTTTGTACGTGGAGGGTAATCTTCAGAACCATTGTATCTATTTGAAAAATTCTTTCACTGTTTGAAAGGTACATTATTCCAGATGGACATAGGCTATATATTATGTATATCTAATCAGTAGAAATAAAGTTAGGGGCCTAATCCTAACAACCTCCATTTTTACCGCCACTGTCCTCTACCGCTTTTTGTGCCGAAGTATTCAACGATCCTTAGCGTGGTGCTATCTATACTTATATGTAAAGAGAGAGCGATTTTGTACGTGGAGGGTAATCTTCAGAACCATTGTATCTATTTGAAAAATTCTTTCACTGTTTGAAAGGTACATTATTCCAGATGGACATAGGCTATATATTAAGTATATCTAATCAGTAGAAATAAAGTTAGGGGCTTAATCCTAACAACCTACATTTTTACCGCCACTGTCCTCTACCGCTTTTTGTGCCGAAGTATTCAATGATCCTTAGCGTGGTGCTATCTATACTTATATATAAAGAGAGAGCGATTTTGTACGTGGAGGGTAATCTTCAGAACCATTGTACCTATTTGAAAAATTATTTCACTGTTTGAAAGGTACATTATTCCAGATGGACATAGGCCATATATTATGTATATCTAATCAGTAGAAATAAAGTTAGGGGCTTAATCCTAGCAACCTCCATTGTTACCGCTACTGTCCTCTACCGCTTTTTGTGCCTCCATTGTTACCACTACTGTCCTCTACCGCTTTTTGTGCCGAAATCTTCAACGATCCTTAGCGTGGTGCTATCTATACTTATATATAAAGAGAGAGAGCGATTTTGTACGTGGAGGGTAATCTACAGAACCACTGTACCTATTTGAAAAATTCTTTCACTGTTTGAAAGGTACATTATTCCAGATGGACATAGGCTATATATTATGTATATCTAATCAGTAGAAATAAAGTTAGGGGCTTAATCCTAACAATCTCCATTGTTACCGCTTTTGTCCTCTACCGTTTTTTGTGCCGAAGCATTCAACGATCCTTAGCGTGGTGCTATCGCGGTGGGCTTCTGTTCTGACGCTAGCGGTTCGAACTTAGCCGTTCTCCCGCACTCCTTTTTCTTTAAAAAAATTATTTTAATTATTAACTAACATAAAATTAATTTAAGGTATTATTTAGGTTATTATTAAGGTAAAAAAAGATTTACAATTTATTGGCTATCAACTGGAAATTTATTTGTATAATATTTTGTTCAACCCGGGCAAAGTCGGGACGGGCCGCTAGTATATATATAAAACAGTTCCGTAACTGACTCATTCATTCACTGACTGACATACAACGCACAGACCAAACCGCTGGACCTAAAGGGCTGAAATTTTGCATGGCGATTCTTCTAATAGTGTAGGGGTGCACTAAGAAAGATTTTTCAAAAATTCTTCTTAGATTTTTTTAAATTAAATTTTTAAGCTGTTTTTTAAACTTTTTTTACGTTTGCATTTAAAATAATACATTGAGGGTTATAAAATTTATATCACGAGAAAGATCATAAAAATTCTTTCAAAATGAAATTTTTTTCGAATTTTTACTTCCATTTCCTGATTTTTGGTGAATTTTTAAAGATTAATTTTTAGAATTTTATTTATTAAATGTTGATCACGTGATTTCTTTTTCTGGTACTTTAAATAAATTTATCGTCACGTGCATAACAACTAAATAGACAAAAAAATATTTTTTTCTTGTTAATGCGGCAGACGATTGGACATTATTTTGTCTATAAAAATATCCCATACGATTTTTTATAAATATATATATTTTTTTCTACATCAATTGTATATATTGATCGTCGTATTTATTATAAATATATCTATATCTATAAAGGAAGAAGTCCTGACTTATATATACATACACGTATCAACGCCCAGCAAAAACTATTGGAGATACAGATATCAAATTTTAGGAGCTTATTACTTTTGTGCTGAAGGCGTCATTTAAGAAGCGATTTTTCAAAATTCGCCCCCCAAGGGGGGGAGGGGGGCAAAACGTGTTTTTTACATATTCCTTCATATCTCAAAGAAGGATATTTATATCTATAACATTCTTGCTTTAAAATGTAAGTAGCATGAATACCTAAAAACCAATTTCAGGATTTTTCAAAATTAGGCCCCCAAGGGGGGGAGGGGGAAAAAACGTGTTTTTACGTGTTTTATCACATTTTCCTTCATATCTCGAAGAAGAAAACAGATATCCATAAGATTCTTGCCTTAAAATGTAAGGAACATAAATACCTAAAAACTAATTTCAGGATTTTTCAAAATTCGCCCCCCAAGGGGGGGAGGGGGGGCAAAACGTGTTTTTTACATATGCCTTTATATCTTAAAGAAGAAAATCGATATCCATAAGATTCTTGCTTTAAAATGTAAGAAACATGAATACCTAAAAACCAATTTCAGGATTTTTCAAAATTCGCCCCCCAAGGGGGGGAGGGGGGCAAAACGTGTTTTTTACATATGCCTTTATATCTCAAAGAAGAAAATCGATATCCATAAGATTCTTGCTTTAAAATGTAAGAAACATGAATACCTAAAAACCAATTTCAGGATTTTTCAAAATTCGTCTCCCAAGGGGGAGAGGGGGGCTAAACGTGTTCTTACGTGTTTTATCTATATATATAAAGAAATCAACACCCAGCAAAAACTATTGGAGATACAAATATCAAATTTTAAGAGCTTATTACTTTTGGGCTGAAGGCGTCATTTAAGAAGGAATTTTTCAAAAATCGCCCTCCAAGGGGGGAGGGGGGGGCAAAACGTGTTTTTTACATATTCTTTCGTATCTCAAAGAAGGAAATTGATGTCCATAAGATTCTTACTTTAAAATGTAAGGAACACGAATACCTTAAATCCAATTTCAGGATTTTTTAAAATTTGGCCCCAGGGGACGGGGAGGGGGGGGGCTTAACGTGTTTTTCACGTATTCCTTCATATATCAAAGAAAGAAACAGATATCCATAAGATTCTTGCTTTAAAATGTAAGGAATACGAATACCTAAAAACCAATTTAAGGATATTTCAAAATTCGGCCCCCAAGGGGGTTAGGGGGGGGGCTAAACGTGTTTTTACGCGTTTTTTACATATTCCGTCATATCTCAAAGAAAGAAACAGATATCCATAAGATTCTTGATTTAAAATGTAAGAAACACGATCAATGTCACAATTTTTCGACATTCGCTTTAGATTTTGAAAAAATTGCTAGAAACAATCCAACTCATGGTATTTTTGAACTTCTGGAGTGCCTGGTCCTGACGGATTTATCTCCAGTTTCACGATAAATTTCTTCAAGGTGACATGCGCAAGATGGGAGTTACAGTGTAACTCCAGTAACACTTCGAACATGAAGTTCTATAACAGTATCAGTGACACTCGAGAATCGAGTTATTTCAGTGCTCAAGTAAAAAATTACTAGACAGTTTTAAAGACGCGAGGGAAAAATTAGCAAGTTAATAAAACTAGTAGTTAAGGGGAGAGATAAAAAATAAAAAATAAAAAAATAAAAAAAAAGTGAAAAAATAATTATAGTTAAAATAAATTTAATTAAGTAACAACATTAATATTACGGCTAAGTGAGTAGGGGAAAATTTTAAGTTAATAGTAAGAGAACGCGCTTTCCATGTAGAAACAATCCAATAATTTATATTTCCTATATATCACCATTTTGAACACTAAATTGGTGGTAGGAGAAAAGAGAGAGATCAACCTTAATTAAATGAAGTGTGGAAAGGTGTGTGTGTGTGTGTGAATTGTATATATTTCGGTTGTTAGTACGTATACATCTAGAGCTCAGGTTAACTCCATTCACTTTTATTATCCTGGGCAACGTGAGGTAATTCTTTGTTTATGAAACCGGCGATTTTCACAAGGGTTTACGGGGAAGCCCTCAAACTCCTCGAAGGGCCGGGATCCAGTGGGTTATCAAAATTGAAAGAAACATTTTAATGTTGACATTAGCATGGGGGGTGGGTTATTATAATATGCTGATGGGATGATGACCAGTGGAGAGGGGTATAGATTGCCATAAAATACAAATATACATATCATACAAGTAAGCTTTATTAAGGGTTCACCCGTGCAACGCCGGGTATATAAAGCTAGTATATATATATGTTTATTTTTTTTGGCATTAATTGCATACATTGACCGTTGTATTTAATTTCAATGTACTCCGTAGCGAAGTGCGGGTTTTCAGCTAGTATATATATATATGGAGATTCTTTTATTAAACTGACACTACTTAGGGCCACCTGTAGCGCGATCTATCAGCCAGAATTCCACCAAAATTGATAGAGGGACTAAGGACGACATGGGAAAGAGTTTCCGTGGAAAAAAAAGAAAAAAAAGTTCCAAAAGTCGCCAGTAGGGGGAAAGTGTGGCGCGGTAGTTGTCAGTGCAATCGAGAATTTGCATAAAACGCAAGTTAAACATCAACATACAAATTCGTATCTACGTAGTGGACATCAGCGCCAGTATTTTGGGCTATAAAGTTCGGTGCGGAATCTGTTGTGCCATGTATTTACAGAAGAAAGGGTCATCAGCGGCTTTTTCTACTTGTATGACCATTTGTCTCCCTGCACCTTACCCATGTGACTTCTTTCTGTGGGTTTTTTTAAAGTCCAAGGTGTATCTTGGTGGAGTCTCGAACTTGGCGGCCCTAAGAGGCAACATATCCCGGCCTATGATTAACATTCATGGTGACATGTTACGCTCGGCCGTTGAGAATGTAGTGTTCAGGATGCAATGTGTCGTCCATCAGGACGGTGGTCACTTTGAAGGAGGGAGAAGTGAATTTGCTTCATAAAGTGGTGTTGCAGTGAAATTTCTTTCTTATTGATATGTCTGCTTATTACAACTTTTTCGGTATTCACCACTCTTCTAGCCCGAAATACTCAGCAATCTTCACCAGCAATCTTCAGCAGCTACTCAGCAATACTCACCAATCTTCATAGCCCGAAATACTAGCGCTGCTGTCGATTACATAGTCCTTAATTTGCATTTTGATGTTTTACTTACATTTTATGCAAATTCTCCTCGCTGCGCCGACAACTACAGCTCCATATCTTCCCCTATCGGCGTCTTTTAGAACATTTTTTTTTCACGGAAACTCTTTCCCATATCGTCTTTAGTCCCTCTATAAATTTTGGTGGAATTCTGGCTAATAGATCGCGTTACAGATAGCTCTGAGTAGTGTCAGTTTAATAAAAATCACGCGGTATATACAGTAAAACTTCTCTACCTGACCATCCCTCTAAACGGACACTATTTTTAGGATCCGATTAGCCTTTGGATAGTGATATTTATTAAAATATGCCACTGACTAATTATTCTCGAAACAAAAAAAAATCTAACTTAATCAGAATTTTGAAGAATCAATCACCCCCTCTTCTCCTACCCAAAAGAAAAGAAAAGGATAATAGCTTGAGCGGTGGCTAACTGAAATTAAAGCCATTTTTAATCAGTGTCATAGTGCGTGTTCTTGAGTCTATACGTATAATCTATATATATAAAACAGTTCCGTAACTGACTCATTCATTCACTGACTGACTGACTGACTGACATACAACGCACAGACCAAACCGCTGGACCTAAAGGGCTGAAATTTTGCATGGGGATTCTTCTATTAGTGTAGGGGTGCACTAAGAAAGAATTTTCAAAAATTCTTCTTAGATTTTTTTAAATTAAATTTTTAAGCTGTTTTTTAAACTTTTTTTACGTTTGCATTTAAAATAATACATTGAGGGTTATAAAATTTATATCACAAGAAAGATTATAAAAATTCCTTCAAAATGAAATTTCTTTCGAATTTTTACCTCCATTTCCTGATTTTTGGGGAATTTTTAAAGATTAATTTTTAGAATTTAATTTATTAAATGCTGATCACGTGATTTCTTTTTCTGGTACTTTCAATAAATTTATCGTCACGTGCGTAACAACTAAATAGACAAAAAAAATATTTTTTTCTCTTTCTAATGCAGCAGACGATTGGATATTATCCAAAAAAATGCATATCCCTTACGATTTTTTTATAAATATATATATATAGATAGATATATATTTTACATCAATTGTATACATTGATCATCGCATTTATTATAAACTAGCTGAAGTACCCGGCGTTGCCCGGAATTTTAAGAAGGTTTGTTAACCAAAATCAATTTAAAAAATTAACACAGTATAAATTAGCCAAAAAAAAGCATGTGAAATGTTATACATATCTCAGTATTTTGGTAGATGCAGTCTTTCATCATTGTACCACTAAAAGCTGTAAAGTAAAAATGTCAAATTGTGGAATGTTTGTTAACCAAAATCAATTTAAAAACTTAACACAGTATAAATTTCATAGCCAAAAAAAAAAAGCACGTGAAATGTTATACATATCTCAGTATTTTGGTTAGATGCAGTCTTTCATCATTGTACCACTAAAAGCTGTAAAGTAAAAATGTCAAATTGTGGAATGTTTGTTATCCAAAATCAATTTAAAATCTAAACAATTTAGCAAGATTTAACCTTCTATGTTTGGAGCAAAAGAAGCTGATAAGTAAAACATAAAATATACATACATTTATAATAAACCACTAAAAGCTGAAAAGGAAAAATGTCAAATTGTCTTTTGGAAAGTAAAACTGAAAAGTAAAAATGTCAATTTGTCGAATGTTTGTTAACCAAAATCAATTTAAAGACTAAACACAGTATAAATAACATAGAAAAATAAGCATGTGAAATGTTATACACCCAAATAATTTTTAAAAAATCCAATATAAAAATATATAAATTTATAATTAACTCCTCAGAATTCATCTAGATTTAACCTTTCATCTTTGGAGCAAAAGAAGCTGAAAAGTAAAACATAAAATATATACATTTATAAGAAACCATTAAAAGCTGAAAAGGGAAAAATGTCAAATTGTCTCTTGGAAAGTTAAGAGTTTTAAAAAGTAAAGCTGAAAAGTAAAAATGTCATTTTGTCGAATGTTTGTTAAACAAAATTGATTAAAAAAGTAAACACAGCATAAATAACATTTAAAAAAAAACATGTGAAATGTTATACACATCTCAGAATTTTAGTAGATTCAGCCTTTCATTTTTCAAGTTTAAATTAAAAATGTCAAATTGTCTAATGTTTGTTAACAAAAAGTAATTTAAAAACTAAACACAGTATAAATAACATAGATTTAATAACAGTATAAATATCATAAAATATATACATTTATAATAAATCACTAAAAGCTTAAAAGTAAAAATGTCTAATTGTCCATATAAATACCTCCATAAATGCAGGATTCTGTAGCCAAAAAATATATATAAATAAAGTATTAAAGTATTTGTTAAAGGCACTGACTGATGAAAAAATTAACAGAAATCTGCAGTTTGGGCTACACGCACCATAAATGCAAGATTCTGTAGCAATAATAGAAACATTCTGTCCTTATTAAACTCCATATAAATCTCTGTTCAATTAAACTGATCCAAATATCATCTGAAGTACCTTCATAAACTGTTTCTCGTTTCTTGATTCGGGGTTCAATATGAATGTTTGTTAACCAAAGTCAACTTAAAAACTAAACACAGTATAAATAGCATAGGAAAAAAACATGTGAAATGTTATACACATCTCAGAATTTAGATAGATTCAGCCTTTCATCACTAAAAGCTGAAAATTCAAATTGTCAAATTGTCTTTTGCCTTGTGAACTCTGCATGAAAAATTAAACATAGTATAAAAAAGGGATGGGAAATGTCATACACATCAATACTAAAAAACAACGAATAAATTTTGGTTCGAATTTGACTCTTAGTGTGCTTCAAAATAGTTGAAACTCTTGAAAATAGTTGTTCTCAGATGTACGTGCTTCCAAACGTTGATGACCAGAATAACGCTTGACTATGCAGTGAAGGATATTTATATCTGGGCAGGTATGATTTATGAGTACAACAAAGAGACTCGATTGAATTTCTCTTTAAGTTAAATGTCAAATTGCAACTCTATGCATTCCATTTGACAATTTGCTAGCATTATATCTATATCGACTGTAAATAGAATAGAAAACATGCAAAAACAAAAATTGTTTATTATCCCCGAAGTCCTGAAATCAATTTTAAATTCTTGTACTAAATCGGAAAGTAGGGCTGCGTATTTTATAACATTTTTAGAATTGTGCTTGGGAAATTAAAATAGTAGCATTAAGATTTTTATGCAGTTATGGGCATTTTAGCTAAATTTCAATAAAAATTACTTCAAATTGACCAATTTATAGAAAAAGTATGCTATTTACAGTTAAGTTTTTGTTTCTTTTTTTTAATTTTTAAGTGCTATTTTACCATAAAGCACCAAAAAAACCTTTAAAAAATCATTTTTTAAAACAAACAAATGGAATAGCTAAACACAAACATAGTTAACCGTAAATAAATCGCAAAACTGTGCTTAAGTTTAGACTGATTCTTTTTAGTTAAGATATACTAATTTTTATGCTTTTAAAAGTACATCGTGAATTATAAAATTAAGAACAATATAAAATACAGTAACGGATTATTGCTTCTTTTAGGAAACAACAAAACAATGTTTCAAATTCAAACTTGTGTAACTACTGCCACTCGCTGCTACTGTCGTCTGATGAGCAAAAAAAAAAAATTAAATAATTCAATATTATTCTGATTTTTCACGCTAGTGGAAAAAATGCCACGCCCACTTTAGAGTCACTTGAAATAATTAAACAAACACAAATATATAAATTACACAAAAGGTTTTTTTTTTTAAATTCTGTAATGTGTCTAAATCTCCACTATGGAAATATATCGGAGAATTCCATCATTTTAATAAGAAATTTCTAAAATGAAAATAGCAACAAATAACGTATGTTTATAATCTGAAGACGATGTTAATTTCACTGAAATGTTTTAAAATATAAATTTTAGATAAGAAATATTTAACGCATTTACTACGCATTACATCGTTTCAATAAGAAATGTCTGAAATGAAAATGGCAACAGAGAACGTTTGTTTACAAAATAACACGGCGAAAATAAACGACGATCGTTAATCGAAATGTCTTAAAGTATAAAATCTGACTTGAAAGATTATTATTTTCATTTATTATTCTGGTTTAATATATAACTTGAAACTTTTTGATTTTATTTATTTTTATCTTTTCGCTCGCTGTCAGCTAACCCTAACGTGGACGCCATATTCAGAGGGATGATGCCACAAAGTGTAACAGCTTACATTTAGTTTCAAAATTGTGGTTTTTTATTAATTAAAAATCAACGGTAATTAATTTCGATTTTTGAAGTTCTTCAGACCCTCGGCTGTTTTTAAAGACGCCTGTATTTAAAATTTCACGATCGTTGCTCCTAAACTGTGGATTTCTATACAATTACAGAGATACAAACCTTCATTTTTATATATTAGATATATATATTTATTTTTTGGCATAAATTGCATACGTTGACCGTTGTATTTAATTTGAATGTACTCCGTAGCGAAGTACGGGTTTTCAGCTAGTCTATATATATAAAACAGTTCCGTAACTAACTCACTGACTGACTCACTGACATACAACGCACAGACCAAACCCCTGGACCTAAAGGGCTGAAATTTTGCATGGCGATTTTTCTTATGGTGTAGGGGTGCACTAAGAGATATTTTTGAAAAATTCTTCTTAGATTTTTTTAAAATTAAATTTTTAAGTTGCTTTTGTAACTTTTTTTTAAGTTTGCATTTAAAATAATAATCTGAGAGTTATAAAATTTATATCACGAGAAAGATCATAAAAATTCCTTTAAGATGAAATCTTTTTCGAACCTTTACCTCGTTTTTCTGATTTTTGGTGAATTTTTAAAGATTCACTTTTAGAATTTAATTTATTAAACGCCGATCACGTGATTTCTTTTTTCTGGTACTTTAAATAAATTTATCGTCACGTGCATAACAACTAAATAGACAAAAAAAATATTTCTTTTTTTCTTTCTAATGCAGCACACGATTGGATATTATCCAAAAAAATATCCCTTACGATTTTTTCTAAGTATATATATATATATATATATATATATATATATATATATATATATATATATATTCTTACATCAACTGTATACATTGATCGTCGCATTTATTATAAATATATATATTTATTTTTTTTGGCATTAATTTGATACATTGACCGTTGTATTTAATTTGAATGTACTCCGTAGCGAAGCGCGGGTTTTCAGCTAGTAACATCATAAAGAGGTTATATGAAAGATCCATTCATTTTTCTTTTCGCTATTGATATCAGTCGGCTGAGAGAGGAAAGTTTTATTTACTGCAGAAATATTTCATTTTCAAGAGAGATGGTGCTATTTTTTAGCAAGTTTCTTCTAAGCCACGAAAATAAAAAAAGAGAAGGGAAATTTCTGAGTGCATGCGAGACAAGGAAAATTTCCCCAAAAATGTCATCAAAAAAGCGTTCTTTTTTGAGAGAGGACAAAGTACTTCTCCTAATGAAACAAAATAATTCAAATTCTTTAATCATCAAAAACACTGATTTATTTGATTGGATAGCATTTAACTAAAACTTGATTTCTCATAAGTATAAAAAATTGCATGAATTCTTCTTAATCTATGAGAAGAGTGTTCTAGGGTAGGTAAAAGGGCATGAAAAAAGATTTGATAAACAATTAAACAGTAGAGAAACGAATCCAATATATATCAATCTGGATTTTCAGAGTGAGGAAGGATAAATTTTAATTGGGAGCTAAATGTACTCAAGATTACTGTTAAGAGTTACTGAAATTAACCAAATACGAGTGATAACAAAGGGTCTTTTTTGTCAGAAAAAAAAATTATATATATAATAGCCGTTGTCTCTGTATAACACTTCCGGGCTGTACTCATCTTTCAATTGAAGCCCTCAGTAAACAAACGGCCGGTTAGGCTTAATTTCAATTTCAGATGTGGATCAGAATTTTTTCTTACCTGAAAACTAATATATTCTCCATCAAATTACGTTTATTCAGCCTATTTTTCTATAAAACATTCAGAACTAAAAAAAATGGATGCTTTTAGCTGTATATTTAACAGTTTTTAAAAATCTGTTTAGTTTTGCGATGAATTCTGAAAGTAAACAAACTTGAATATGAATGAATCAAGTAGCTCAAGTATTCATATCGCGTAGTGAGCTGTAAAAAACTGGATGGCAGTCTAATACTCCAATCGCATGAAAAACTAAATAAATAAAAAATAATGAAAGGGTTTGCTTTTACAAGAAATGGATTTAATGCAATATTGTTAGATAATTCGGGATATTTTTTAACTTCCATATGCTTTTTCCATTATGACGTCATTATTAGTATTATGACGTCAAAAAGACGGGTTGGATGGCAGTCTACTACTCCAATCGCATGAAAAAATAAATGAATAAAA